>JAMXBB010000008.1:7841822-8191397 GCA_024138015.1 Lumnitzera littorea | reverse complement strand
ATATATATATATATATATATATATATATAATCTTAATTAAAAAGGGAAAAATAATTTAACTTTTTACACATATAATAAAGTTTATATAATATATATTATAGAGATATTCCTGTACATTTGTCTAAGAATAAATGGGTGAACTTTTCAATCCATTAAATCCTTAAACAATGCCCATTTTACACTGCGTGAAAGGCATCAAATCTTCGATCTGGTAAAAAAAAAAAACAAGGTTGAGCTTCGGTTTCTTTTTTCTCTGAAAAACCAACGTATTAGAAACTGATTCTTTTTTTTTTTTAAGTGATTACCAGGGGAGGGAAGTGAGATTCAAATTTAATCTATCTTGTTTGTAAAATTTGTGAATTCTATAAGTTTAATTTTTTGAGTATAGAGTCGAACTTAAGTGCTGTAAATAATTTTTCTAAGTCAACAAAATCAATAAATTTAAAATTGAATAAAATTTTAATTACGAAACTTAAAATAAATATGAAAAACATTAATATACTATTTGGAACCTCAATTGTGTACAAAAACTTTGAACCTTATGTACGTGTAAATACAAGATATTAAACCTGAACTTGATAAAAACCTTAAAACTAAATCTCTAAGCTTATAAAACATATAAATTTACCCTAATTGTGATAAAGTTGTAAGTGGGAACAATTATTTATTAACACTTGTAATCCTGTAAAACTACTAACGAACAAATAGAGATAATTTTGAAATATTAATAAACATAAAGAGTGAAAAATGAATTAAATAAATTAATAAGATTATAAGTATTATCTTATGATTATATGTGACTTTATATATGTATATATATATGTGTATGTAGTTGTATATTTATTTAATTATTTTGATTTAATTTTGCTATATAATTTATGTTTATGTATTATGTGGTATACATTAATTTTACATTTTATATTTTCTTCTATAGTCATATTATATTTCATCCTAAAACCTAAAAGTTGGAAAAGCATAAAAAAAAGTCAAAAAAATAATTTTCTAATTTTTTTCTTTCCTTCTTTCTTTCTTTCCTTTTTCTTTCTTATTTTCTTCTTTTTTCTCCTTCCCTTTTGAGTGTACATGTGCCCTAAATAGTATCCCATGTGAACAAATTATTTAAAATGAAAAGTAAAGTCAATCCATCATTTTCTTATCCTTATCTTACTCCTTTCTTCATTTCTTTTCCTTCTTTCCTTTCTTTTTCCCTTCCTTTTTCTTTTCTTTCTACCATTGGTCTATATCCTTCCAACATAACATCACTTTCCACTTTACTTTTTCACAATACAAAAATCAATTCCCATTCCTCATCTCTCTCTTCCTTCGACTGATACACAACTTCTCTTTTTCCAATCCTCCAATCCTCCGAAGTTATATGCAACATTTAGTCAACTGCATATATTGTTTGTTCATGCATTCATATGTCTATTAATTAATTGCTTGATAACCTGCTTAATAGTATAGTAGGAGTAATATCTCACTAGACTTGTGTAGCTTACTCTCCAACAATTCATTTTATAGGTTTGTTTAAGTTGGGATTGAGATAAATTTCGAATACAGAGTGTAAATCGAAGATACATAAGATAATATTAGAGTTAATTAAGAAGTGTATAGCTAGTACAGAAACATTCTATGTAAAAAGTATTTATATGTTAAGGTTTTGTATAATTTAATATTTTTTGTAATTTAAAAAACTAACTTACCTTATCTTATTATTTGATAGGAGCTACTGATTCTAAAAGATTGAAATATTGTATATCTATATTTATTTATATTTTACAATAAGTTAATTAATTAAAAATTGGAAACATTAGTGATTAATTAATTAGAGTCTTGAATTTCTGACTTGTAAGGTGGTTTTTGTATTATGAATATACATATGATATGAAAATTTTAGAAAATTTTATTAGGTTTTCCCTCAGAATCTTAATAAGATCAGTTTTATACCACTAAATTATGAGTCTTAACGTTAGTAAATGAATTTAAGTAGATATGCTTACCGTTGTTAGTAAATGATGTTTGATATACCATTTTAGGTCTCTTTTAGGTCTTTGTGAGGACCTTTCTTCGTTGTCTCCTATTATTGCTCCTCCACAATAAATGAAGAAAGGAATTTTTTTTTTTTTTCCTCGATAAGGAAAGAAAGGAACTTTAAACCCAATAAAAAATTGGATAAAGTGACTGTTACTTAAAAGACTCGATTAAATAAAGATATATAGATATTAGCTATCAAATAAATTAATTATTAGATTATGATAGATTTATCTTTAAAAGATTATATCTTAAGGATATTTTTTATCCTTGCCTTTAAGGGTATGCAAGATGAAACCTTTTCAGGCCTCAACATTAATAAAGCTTCGACAGCTATAAATTTACATAAAGATAGCATTAACCATTAAAAAAGACATAATATATCAACACATCTAGGTTTAAATCACATCATTTTAAAGGATTACACTTATACTACTAAAAAAGACATAATACACAAAAACAACGGCATGATAGGTTAGGAAAAAAAAAAAAGAAAAAAGAATCCCAAACTTCATATTTAGTATACAACAACTTAAGTAGGAGAAGTGAACCCTTATTTTTCACAATGTCTAACTTTAAATGGTCCTGAGGGATATAAAATTAATTTCCAGGTAAGGGAAAAAAATGAATACTTTTTATTCAATATAGGAAAATGTACTTTTTTTTTTTTTTTAATCCGAACTGACAGATAGAAAAACATTATATACACACGCATCGTGGATCATGAACAGTAAATTCCACCCTCAATCCCTATTTTCCACCATTGGCAAAGAGAAGTGCTCACAATTGCCACTAATATTAAAAAATGATCGAAAAATATCTATTTTTACATAAATTAACCCTTTTGCTCTGCCCTCAAACAGGACACCACAGATAAAATCTACACCACTAAAACTTATAGTTACCACCCAATGTTTATAGCCAAGTCTTCTTCTTACGTAATCGATAAAATTGCATAAATGGAGACTATGCAAAGAAAACCAAGCACGGAGTGCACCAGGAAACAAAGTTTCAATGGCTATATCTAATACTATACTCAACAATGCATGGTTAATCGGCGTAGAATGCTGGGATATTTTGTTTTTAAATAAAGCTTGTTTACCCAATAGAGGTAGATTATACTCATTGATAATTCACGAAACCGCTGTCGTAGAATTACATAGACCCATGGTTTAGTGATATGAGTAAGAAAAAAATATATTTAAATTTATAAAATAGGTTAAAATAATTATAATTTAATAATATCGTCACTGATTTTTCATCTGATAAAATAAGTTCAAATCACATTATAATTGAAAAAAAAAATCTACAAAATAGATTACATTGAAATCAATAATTAGAGTTGAGATAAATAAAGAAAATTACACACAGTTGACGGCTTTCGCGCCAAGTTATCGATCGTACTCTTTGCTGGCAGGAAGATAAGTATCAGTGTCGTCTAAACGAACATTAAAAGGCAAAAGATCCTTATGAATACAAAATTACAAAACAAAAAAAAAATAAATAAATAAGCTAGCGAGAAATTGAAAAAGTTAAAAAAGATTTTCCTGCGAATTATCGATAATAAACACTGCAACGAAGAAGCCGATTTAGGATGAGAAAGAATGAATATAAAGTGTAATGGGAAATGTGAGAAAGAAGAAATGTAAGGTAGAGTCGAATAATTCTTGTTGGTATACCTTTTTTGGTTCAAAGTATTAGATAACAGGAACAAATCGAAGCCGACGACATGAACCGTGTTGAAGGTGCAAACTAAAATATTGAACAAATTTTGAAGTCATGAAAGCAGACTACAAAATGAAAGAAGAAGAAAATGGAAACTTGTTAGATTTGCATTTTAAAGAAAAAGGCATTTAAATTTCCTTAAGACTAAGTATGCAATGCCATGAAAGCTATTTACTTGCATTAACTTTTGTAAGCCACAGCAAAAGTAGTGCAACCACCGATGGGTCTCGTGCATGGTAACTTTTGCTTCAAAAAATTATATCAGACTCAAAGGAGCTGCTGGTTGCACTTGATGGATGGGGTTGGTCGGGAGAAAGGAAGAGAATGCCTCAAATACTTTAAAAAATATTCCGTACTTAAATAAGAAGTTACACGTTTTTGATGGTGATAGTAGGGAGAAAGGAAGAGAAAATACATGGGTTATTGTAAGTTGCAAAAGACTCTTATTTTTCCTGCCAACTATTACACATATTGTTAACGTGTTGTTTTTGCTCTATAGATTTTACAGTAGAGATTCCTTAATTTAATCTTATTATAAAATAAAACACCATTAGTAGAGCGCTAAAGTGTCGTTTACTTGGAGGTTTCATCTCCTATTTAGGATTTACATAGAGTTAGCTTATTAATGGTCTTGAATTGTCTGGTTTAGGCTTGTAGCCCATGACCAAAATTACCCATTAACACAGATAATTTTAGGGGAGGGAGCCTAATGTACTGCATTTGGAAACTAATATTTATATCATTATCATTACATTATAATTGTTATGACAAAAACTCTTTACTTTTCAAAATGTGAGAACAGTTAAAGATAAGGTTAAAAAGGGTTAGTTTTTCAATAAACGAGAGCAATTATGCAATACATGGGGGCATTAAGTGAAAGCAGTTACAAAATGCGTTTTAGTACAAAGTATAACTGGCATTTAAAAATGTTTTAAAGCGACTCAAAGTAGAAAACATTTGGCTTTAAAGTATATGTATATATATATAAGAAGAGTCCGAATCCTTGCTTAATATTAATAGATTAAAGTAAGCTCGAAAAACTCGAGAGCAAGTTAGTGAAAATTTGGAAGTGTTTCACCAAGACGAACTAAGGTGTGACGAAGCTACCACATAAGATTTGCACGTACTCTTTAATCCAAAAACTTGTCTTGAAAGCTTCTAAATGCCTTGGATATCAAGTGACTTATCTTGAGAGAAACCTAAAACTTAAGTTTCCTAATTAGCTCCTCAAAGAAGTTTCCCAAGAAACCCACCTTAGGCCATCCCCAATACATAGGAACTTTACCTGGTTCTCATGTTGCTATATCAACATCTCAAGGAATTTTTTATCTTAAAAAACTCTCAACTTTATCCCTAAGTTCTTTCTAGACAGTTCTTTCACACCTTTTAAAGTTTTTGTTGGGTCCCATATTATAATTTTCAATTACTTATCTAAAAAGAATCATAATGATAATATTGAAAAGTGTTAGATATCTCTCATGGATTTTGATGATAACAAAAATAGAAGATTACTAATGAATTAACAAGTGTGCAAGTATTCCGAAAGTTTTTCAGAAAGTTTAAAATTACGAATTGAGGTACGCTTATAAACATATTTAGAAGTTTGGAATTGATTAAAAAGAGACTAGTCTAAAAATCTTTAAAAAGCGTTTCATAAGTTTTTATAAAAAGAATTAGTACAGTACTTCAAAAACTTATTTAGAAACTTAAGAAAAAAGAAGATCTATACTCTTTAGAAGGTTCTTTAGAAAGTTGGTTTAGAAAAATAACGTAGAAAATTAATTTAAATCACATTCGAATTAATTAAGGCATAACTCCACTAGATTAGGTGTATTAGGGAAATAAACTCAATCCCATTTCACTTAAGTTGGTACTAAGATCTATGGGGATTTATTTTAAAGTGAATATATATTTGGATAAATTAAGATATGCACAAGTATGGATAAAGATAAGGTTGAATCGGATTTTATGGAATTCCAAATCTTGAATATAAGTTTTATCTAGAAATTTCTAATAAGGCATATCATCTTGACAATTTCAAATCAGAAGCAAATCTAGTGGTTACCGATTGAAGGTTATTTGATTGAAGCATGATAAGGAGAGTTGTTTTTGAAATTCAAATAACCAAGATCCTCTAAAAAATATCCAAGGTGTTATCTCTAATAACTAACGGTTGGATAAATATGGAATTGAAGATAATCCTTAAATTTTTTTAGCTGTTGGAAGATCTCAATATAAAAGAGAAAGGATTTAAAACATTATACATAACTCTGAAGAAAAGTTTTCGTGCAAAAAAAAAAAAAAAATCGTGATCAAATTCAACCTTTTGAAAAGTAACAGAAAATCCTTTAAATATTTCTTCAGAAAGTTATACCAAAGCAAACATTACAACAATTGTTATTTTTTTTAGAGCGAAATTAATTGAGATTTATACTTTTGCTCTCACTTGTAATTTGTAATTATTATTTGTTGTTTGAGTGTTGAGATAAGTACATTTGTACTTTGTAATTCTATATTAACTTAGATTGTTGAGAGGTTAGATAAGTAGAGTAGAGTATTGTAAAGTTCATGTGTGACAAGTGTTTGTAATCTTTTATGATTTGATTTAGTGGATTAAGTAAAACGATACCGATGAAGTAAACTGAGTCTCTAGTAGTAGAGTTGGAAGAGAGTAGTAAATAGAAAGTTGAAGCTCTATAAAATTTTAACCTGATATTCTTTTTCTTTACTCTTTTAATTTGCTTTATTAATTGTTAGGTGTTGAATTATTGAATTATTAAATTATCACTATTCACCATTATAAGTTATTAAGAGGGATAATTTTATTTTGCTTATATCGAAAAGTTTTCAAAAGTTTGAAGATATTAATAATGGGGGTGAATTGATATCTATATAGGACCAACAAAAAGAAAAAAAAATAAGAAATTTTTATAATGCCATTTAAATTTATAATTAAGAAAATTTAAATTTATTAATTAGTTAACATAAAAAGCAAAATTATGGAGAAATTTTTATTTTAAATTGAGATGAATTGAAGTACATAGTTAGAAATGGAAAAGAAAAATAAATGAAGTATAAACATGTAAAACTTAAATTAGAATCAATAGCTAGTAAACATTAATTAATAGTTTTGAAACATTGCTAGACGTGTTTAATTAGGTTAGTTTGTAACTGATGGTGCTTTGCCCTATCATGAAGTCTAATATTGTTTTGGATTTACATTGCATAATTCATAATATAATTGCGAGAGACATGAGGTGCTAGATCATTTGTGGCCCCTAAGTCATAATTTGAAGCTTCGAATTCAAAGTTGTACCCATCTCACTCATCCTCAATAATCATATTATGCAAAATTATACATGCTCCATGATTTATTCTCATATCTTTTGATCCAAAAAATGTAAAGGCCCACGAACTATATGAAAACAAGATTATAGTATTCTAAAGGCTCATTCGACATCTTTCTTATATGATTCTTAGCAACTAGCAAATAATTGGTCTTTTGGACCATACGAATATGAAATGGATTTGATAAATGTTGATCACTTTGGATATATACCATCTATAAGATAATAACCGATATCATAATTTCTATTATTGATGGTATAGTTAGCTTGAAGAGCTTGTCTCTCCAAGACATCATCAAATACAAGTGAGCGCTCTAACATGTTAATATCATTATTTGAGTGTAGGAGTCCAAAAAATGCATGCTCTATCTAAGAATGAAGCCACAGATTCAAGTGTAATTGTTAGACAAGCATGATCATCTTGAGTATACATTGCATGCCATGCAACTAGGCACTTCCTCTACTCCCAATGCATAAATATTAAATATTAGTAGGATTTGGTTTGCGTAAATACTCATCATCAAAGCAAGCTATGATGTCTTGAACAAAATGCTTGACATATTCTATTATTGTGCTTTCAGCCATTCGCAAGTAGTTATCCAAAGCATCTCTTGTTACTCCATAAACGAGCATTCCAATAGCTACAGTAAGCTTTTGTGGTGATGAAGCACGAAGTCTACCAATAGCATCTCTCCTTTGTTTGAAAAAGGGAGAGCTATCCTATAGTGCTTGTATGATGTAGAGAAATGTGGCTTTCCTCATTTGGAATCTTCTCTAAAATTGTTCATTAGTGTATACTTAGTTTTCGAAGAATGGTTGCTATATAAATGATTATAACCCTTACACCTTCTTGTATAAGAGCTCTCACATAGCTCGAAGAGCATTTGATACAAGGAATTCGTCAGCTTTGCCCATTTATTACTCATCTCTAATATAATTAATTGTTCAACTACCTCAAATGTGCTTTTTTTCTAACTCAAGATCGGAATCAAAGTTACATGTTGACATAATACTTAGGGGTAGAAAGAGAAGTGTAGAGTGTTAATGGAAAAGGTTAATACGGAAGTGAGTGATGAATATGTATTTCTATACTTATATTTACAGAATTTCAATGCTTATTTTACAATGGCTAGATAATGGCTATACGACAATGGTTAGTTTTTTTAATTCGTTTTGATTTATAGATAATGACTAGTTTTTTCAATTCATTTTGATTAATAGATAATGACTACTTGGTAACGGCTAGTTTTTTCATTTGTTACTTTTTTAACAACTCATTTTATGAAACTAAATATGCTAATGGAAAATTAAACAACAGCTACTTTTGAAAATTAGTTAGATTGACATGAATGGAAAGTTACACAACAGAACATTACAATAGCTAATTTCTTAAGTGGAACCTTACAAAGAATAATATCATGTCAAAGGAAGTGATATAATGACTAGTTGGAAATAGAACTCATTGTTGCCTCTTTTTTTTTTTTTTCCCAATCTCCTTATGCATCTCTTCAATTCATTGCCTTTGTATTTCATCCATTAATGATGTATTAGCAAAAATTGTTGATTTCTCAAATTCCAACTACATCCGGCATTCCTTCAGTGTGACAACTTCATTAAATTTACATATTGCCTTAACTCTCTCACATTTTGTACTATTAAACTCTTCTTACTTTTCAAACACTCCTTTCACTACCTTAGTATTTTCTACCTTTCCTTTTCCTTTCCTCTTGGCCACTGCTTTACTAGGTAGACGAATGACCTCTTCATTAACCTCCTTATCTGTAAGTGCATCATTATTTGAGGATGATCTGGTATATGCTTCAGATATACTTACTTTAGTCTACTTACTTTCACTTTTTTTAGCATTTCCAACTTGGGACCTCCATTTTGGTTCATTACGTAACATGAATCAACAATGCTCAACCATACATTGTCTTTTTTTTTTTTTTTTCTGTTTTGCCTAAACAAATCATGAGCATCTTTTGTATAACTACACTTACTCTTACCACTCTATGTTTGTCATTTTATTTGGTCAAAGTAAGCCCCAAATTTCATGACATCTTTTAAAATTTTACTCTATTACGATTTAAATTGTTGCCATGTTCTTTTTTGTGCATTCTTTTGCTTTTCAAAGAGTCCTTCCTTAAACTTTACGTGAACGCATTGCCAAAAAGTTTACAATGGTTGATTGTTTGCAATAACAAGGTCTTTATTGACTCTTAACTATGTATAGATAAGAAGTCCTTTTGCTCTTACTTTTTCCTACGACCATCATCTCCTTCATTTTCGTTGTCATTCTCATTGGCTAAATTTATTTAAGTGGAAGATTCTGGGTATTGCAAAGTTGTGCTGCCATGTGTTTCGGTAAATTGTCCAATGTAGCTTGAGAAGTATTTGTTTCGGTCATAGTATATTGTTGCATTTCATGAATGGAAATTGAGGAGCATATGAAAAATATAGTAGCATCATGTTTCTTAGGTATTGATTGAAGTTATATGGTTGATTCAAATTCTATGGGTTATGGTTCACAAATGGAAAACTTTGACGATCTTGCAAATTTGGAGGGCCTTGCAAATTTAGAGGGCTTTGAAAATATGAACTAAATGGAAAATAAGAATTACCTTGTGAGTTTGGCATCAATTGAAAATTTTGTGTTTTTTGTGTTTTCTCCTAAAGTTGCAAGTTTTGTGAGTTGTTAAGATCCATAAGTTTTGTCAATTATGCATAGTAGAGAATTTCAAGGGAATGTGGTTTGTGGTGAATAAATTGGAGTAAATTTCATACTTGTTGCAACATATATTTACAAGGAGAAAACTTGCTGGTCATTTTTCCATTATCTTCAATTTTAGAGGTTTACTTGATTTGCTAACACTAATTTACCAATACAAATTTTTAAAATGTTATGTTGATTTACCAACACAAATTTTAAGAAAATTCACATGAGTTACTATTTTTTTCCCCATTTTTCCTATTCTACTATTTTTTTCCTCCTTCCTTCTTTATTTTTTTCCCTTTTCCCTTCTTCCTTTATTTTTTCCCTTTTCCTCTTTGTCTTTTTCCCTTTTGCCTGCCCCATGTCGTTTTTCCCCTTTCCCCTCGTCATTATATACCCCTCCTTAGTCCTTTATAGTTATTAAATTATATATATATATATATATATATATAGCTAGAGCTTCGTAACTCTAAGAAGATAGAGCTTCATAGCCTCTTTGAGGAACCTTTGCCCAATGCATAACATCTCCACTTGGGATGCTTGGCCTTTGATAACCATGCCAAGCACCCATAGTTGGGGTTGCCCCTAGAAGTCTCTAGCTTTTGAAGGAAATTACTTTAAAATTTCAACCTGGAAGTTTTCTAAGATAACTTCTCTACGAAGTTAATTAACATTTAAGTTGCACATAGCTAATTACTCACTCATTAAGTTACTTAACCAAAAAGTAACTCTTATTTAACCATTAACACCCTAATGTTTTAGCTAGTAAATTTTTAGAATGTAACAAAAGTAGGATAAAGTAATCCAGTAAATTTTGATATTTAAATATGTCATTTTTTTAAAGCCAACTATGTTACAACTTGAGGGAAGGAGGATTCATACTCTACTCCATTCTCATTGGAGACCGGTGTTGACACTAATTGGCCATAATGGCCTTAGCTAAGAATATCATGTTACTTACAATTTATTGAGTAAGAAATTTGAAAAAAATTAGGATCTCTATTTTGGAATTAAAGACTAACAAGAAATTTACTCTAAATAGCACCAAATGTGATATGAGGCTTTAAAAGATTAGAAGAAGTAGCAACACAAAGTTGGATTTAAGAATGAGCTAAAATTGCAACCAATAAAATAAAATTTATCAAATAAATCTTAATTACCCCATAAGTAAAGAATTAAGATTAGATGTATAATTTAATATTGTACTATTTTTAAAGTATAGTTAGAAATTATTACAAACATGATAAATTTACAATTGAGTAGCTACCTTGAAGTAGGTCGAATCACTACATAAAATAATAAAATAAAAATTCTTACAACCATAGCTTCTAAATTCCTTAACGTTTGACGATTCTTCACTAAGATTTCATTAGAAAGCTAAATGATTGAAACAAAACAATTAGCTACCTATGGAATATACATTTAATTATTTATATTATTATGATCATCCTTATCAATAAGGTTTTCCATTGCTATAAAATTCCTTGCTCGTAAGCAATTTTACTCATGCTTAATAAGGGAATACTTAGAATATCACATCAATATTCTAATGTTTATAAAGGGATTCTTAGCACAAATACCTATGCCAAGCATCCTTTTCCCTTTATAATTTGCATATGTGAATAGGTGCTTAAATTGAGAGAGGTGTTTCATAAAGTACTAGTTCTTTACTTTACTTTTTCCAACACAGTTGGCCATGTAACTAATATGTCAAGTATCATTAAATGAATGCAAGTGCTGCATTGTTTAGTAAAAAAAGGTTGGACATATAAAATAATTAAATAATGCTAAAGAACCTTTACTTTAAAGCACTTATTTATAAAGTAAAGGGATACTTAGATAAAAAAATGCTTAGAATATTGACATGCATTTTAAGCACCTCTTTTTTAGAATCCCCTTTATAAACATGCTTAAGCACCTCTTTATCTAAGTTCTCTTTTACTTTATAAAGATATACTTTAGGTCCCAACCATTTCATTTTTTTTAAAACAATGCATAAAAAAAAGTGCCAAAATAAGTAAAGTAGGCACATGGTCAACCGTGTCAGAAAAAATAAATGGAGAAATGGTTCTTCATGGAGCACCTCTTTCAAGTTAAGCACTTGGAGGGAGAGGGGTACTTAGAATGGGTAATTGTGCCAAACACTTTTTTAGAAACATACTTTAAACACCTTCATGGGATGGAAATTTTAGACATGTATATATTTTAATACATTTATTTAAAATTATTAAAAAGTTATCGTAAAAGGGGTATAGGAAAGGGGGAAAAAAGGAAAAGCAAATCAAATGATTATACCTTAAACAAATAGCAAAATAAAGAATACCATTTAAAAACATAGTTTGAAGTGTAGAAGTATGTCAAAAATGATTATAGGGTGGGTAGATGGTTATTCCAGATTACCATTTGTTCTGTGTGTTGATGAAGCAAGGGGATCAGATTCGCATAATAACAATCATAAATTCATACTAACATATACACATTAGGGTTTAACACATGGAATTAGGGAAGCAATGTTTTTTCGTATTTTCATGGAGTTTTGTATTGTGGCTTACACAATTTGATAGAGAAATGTAAAAATGATTCCACGCTAACAGATTGTATATAATTTTCCAGCATAAAAATATTCTAACTACTTACGGCTAATGATTAGAGATATGGATATATTTTCTTAACAATACAATTGATCAAAATAGCCCCATAACTAACGTTATTATTTATCCACGTTACTAGCCCAAATGTTAATTATGTTGGGCTGATGAGCGGCTCACACTTAACACCTAAATCTTTAGCCCTCTCTCTTATGCATAGAGCTCTCAACTATGGCTAAGTCTTCCGAAAGTGGAGTCTAAATTGCATAAAATTTAGCAACATATGTCTTGTACCCCTGTAGTTCTTCTTTATTTCCTTCTGCGAGAAACCCTATGTGGTCCTCACCTCGGCTCCTCAGTTCACCTTCCCCCCTATCGAAAACCCTTGTCTACAGGGGATAATTTGGAAAACAAAGCTTGAGATCTAATAAAAACTGCTATGTAGAGTTTGTAGGAGGACAACCCTTTCGTCAAACCAAAACCATTGTATCAGCTATACCCTTTCTTTTCACCATCTTTCTTTCTAAAATTGATTTAGGTTGCCACACATTTTCCAAACCCAGATCTAGTAATTTCCTAAAAGTTTGAACTGTAGATCTTATATATTATTGTAATTAAGAAACGTGAAATGTAGGATGTATGGTAAACCCTCAAGGAGGTCAAGACGGTGAGCAATCAAACTAATCTTGTTAATAATTCTATAACCCTTAATATTTCACTTGCAACTTGTTTTTTCCTATGGCCACCCACAATCGCTTGTTTGTGGGGTTAAAATTTTAGAAGAACATGGTTGCCAACATTGAATACAGGTTCACTTCTACCCTTGTTAGCTAGTTACTTCATTCAATTTTGAGCACGTCATACGTGAAATTTCAACACCTTTAATGTTTCTTCTCTGCTTTTCAACAATGCATCCATGGATTCATTCCTTGTATCTCCACGTACATAAGGTAGATTTATAGGAACTTTACATTTGTATAGGATTTCATAAGGAGTCTTTTTTGTACTTGTGTGGTAATTTGTATTATATTACCATTTAGCCATAGATAAAAATTAGGGAAAATTATAGTAGAGAAGATCAAATAAATTCAAATAAAGGATCAACGTTTCAAAAAGTTCAAATAAGGAATAATATTTGGAAAAGTTTAAATAAAAAAATAATATTTTACAAAATGGTTAAAATAAGGAATTCATAATGGTCAATCTATAAAATTTTTTAAATTATTATGTGAAAACTTGGTCCTTTATTTGAATTTTTTGAAACATTAATCTTATTTGAACCATTTTGTAAAACGTTGATTTTTTATTTGAATTTTACGAAACGTTTATTCTTTATTTGAACTTACTCTCAAACATTAATTCTCTCCATTATAATTCTCCCATAAAAATTAACTAAACTTCTTATGATTGTCACTAGTTATGCACCTTAAGTATGTTCATAATTTTTGTTTGTCCAACTGCAATCGTAATCCCTATAAAGCAAAATTTATTTTTCCGAAATATGGTCATAAACACCGGGTCTCCATTGCTCACAATTCCCTCCGGTAGACTACGTAACCTAACGACATTATCTAAATAAGCTTGGTACTTGCAAGGCAGTACAAGGATGGGCCAATGCAATAAAGTGAGCATATTTACTTAGTCTGTTTGCCACAACCATAATTACTTCTTTGCAATGAGAGTTCAGTAATCTCTCTCTAAAATCCATACTAACTTCTCGTCGTAATCCTTGGGGAGTAGGCAATGGTAGTAATAAACCTGAACTACTCTTATTTTTATACTTGTGTCTCTAACACACATCACATTCTTGCGGAAAACCAGTACTCTTCTCTTTCCAACCCAGGCAATAAAAAATAGAACTTAACTTTTTGTAGGTCACCTGACCACCTGAATGTCCCCCTAACGTTATAATTAGACAAAAATTTCCTCCTTCTTGTGAATCCTCCAACTAACTTTCCTTTCCTCCTGAGTACTGCAACTTGCCAAGTGTAGTGTTTACACTACTCTCCATTTTGCAACTTAGTTATCAAGTCTGATATTGTTTATTAACAGCCTAACTTTCGCTTGATTCAACTAAAAATTCAGGTGAATTCACAATCGTCAGGAGGGTATTTAAACTTGGATCCATCACCTTCGATAATACATCAGCTGTGGCGTTAGAATGCTCATTCTTGTGACGAATCTCATAAACCATTCCCAAAAATTTTGTTAACCATTTCTGCAAGCTAAGAGTCCCAATACGCTGTTCCAATAAGTACTTAAGACTCTGATGATCCGTCATGATAATAAAATGGCACCCTACATGATAATGTCGCCACTTATCTTTCGCATATGATAAGGTCGGCACTTCTTCTTTGTATATTGATAAGCCCTGCTGTTTATGGCTGGCCCAGTGATTTACTAAAATACGCAATGGGATATTTGTGTTGCGTGAGTGCAGCCCCTACACCCATCTTACTTGCATCAGCTTCAATCATAAAGTCTTTAGAATTATCTAGTAAACTTAGAACAAGGGCTTTAGTAAGGCCTGACTCCAACTTTTCAAATGTCATAGTGACGGTTGATCTCTACAAAAGTATGTCTTTTTTGAGTAATTTGGTCAATAGTTTAACTAACTCTCCATATCCCTTGACAAATTGCCTATAACAACCTTCTAATCCAAGGAATCCCCTTGACTACTTAAGTGTTTTTAGCAATTGCCATCTCACTACCGCTTAAATTTTGTGAGGGTTAGTTTAAACTCCTTCCTTGCTTATAATATGACCCAAATATTCTAAGCAAGTTAGCCAAATGTGCACTTGCTCCTCTTTAAAAATAATCGCTCCATTAGTATGTCAAATACAACTCGTAAATGCCCCACATGCTCATCCATACTAGAACTATATAATAAATTGTCATGAAAAAGACTAACATGAATTTCCTTAAATAAGGCTAAAACACATGATTCATTAGCACTTGGAAGGTGTATGGAGCATTGGTTAAGCCGGACCAAAAATTCATAATGGCTCTTATGAGTCTTAAAAGTTATTTTATAAACATCTTCAAGATGTATCAGGATTTAATGGTATCTAGACCTAAAATCCAATTTGTTTGAAGTAACAAGAACCACTCAACTCGTTAAACAAGTTCTTTGTTAAAGGACTGAGAAACCAATCCTTGACAATATTCTTATTTAGCTTGTGATAATCAACACATATTAGCCATGTGTTATCTTTTCTTGACAAGTACCGCCAATAAAGAAAATGGACTGTGGCCAGGGTGAATTATGCCATTACTCAACATTTCATTCACCATTTCTTCCAATACATTCTTTTGTAATGAAGAGTGTTGATATGGTCTAAGATTTATTGTAATAAAAGGATCTTGTAGGTGAATTCGATGATCAAAGTTTTTGTTTAAAGGCAATGCTTATGGCTCCTTAAAAACATCACAATAATCCTCTAATAATTCAATAATAGCAAGACCCAACTTAGCATCATTCTTTTCTTTCTTCTCAATGTTTTCAACTTAACAAACCAGCATTGTATGGTCAAACCATTATGTGCAAGAGTTAACAGCTTGGTTAATGACTTTCTAACCAACATCTTAATGGTGTTTTTTGTTTCAACTAACTTACAATCATAACCTAACTAGGTAAATCTCATGATCATATTTTGGAAAATTCTTTTGATAGTACATAGTTGGTTAACCAAGGTATTCTAAGCACTAAATCACATTCACTCAATATCAAAATATACACTGTCATTTCTCAGTTCTTGTTGGTAGTTAATTAAGGTTTGTACGTACTGAGCCTGTAAAACAGTGCACAATGAGGGGATATCGAGGGGTTGTTTGGCGTGGCCATTCCAATGTTTAAATTAGCAGTAGGCTTTTGATGGGATAGAATACCTAGTGCGCAGGCTTAGAATGTAAAGTTTTTAGAAAGGGTTACCGTTGGGTAGATGTTTGGTATTTATAGTGGAGTAGAGCCGGCCATTGGAGATCAGTTAGTGAAAGAGATCTTCTCTCGTAAGTATAGGAGAGTGGAGCTATCGTGTCCAACATGTCCCTAAAATTTATGACATGACTATTTTATCCTTATCTTGTAGTTTATGGTCGTTATAGTTCTTCATAGGCCTTAGCTACTAAGGGTTGGGCTTGAGGCCTACAAAAGTGAGCCTAGGGAGGTAAGGCTTGATGGATTTGGTTGGGCCTGAGAGATCCCTGCCTAAAGTACCTTGTTAACACTTGCCCCTACCCCCACCCGTAGTCTCATTGTTGAGGAAGAGGAAAGGGGAAGGAATGCATGGGCCGTTCAGACATGATCAATTAGACTCCAGGATTTGATCCGATGCCATGATGTCGATGTGATGAGGTTGTAGATCCGAAGTGATGGATGATCCAAGATGAGAAGGCCCGAAGTGGTGAGTTGTCCTAGGTAGTAGTCTACTGGTTTGAAAGTGTCCGAGGCTAGGTGAGCAAGGGTACTAAAGTGCTCCAATGCTACGGACTAGTTTGCTTGAACTGGGCTTAATAGGGACCAAGTGGACATAGGTGCATCATGTCTTCGTAATGTCGACCAAGTGCAAATCGAATGGGCCATGAAGAAGCTTCCTGTTGACGGGACTTTCAAAATGCAACTTTTGCCTACTTGTATTTTGTGCATTAAATGCGATGTGATAGGTGTCATGTTGTAGTAGACTAGTGTACAGCTACATGGTTTCTACCCTTTTAAAGGTAGCCATTTGATCAAGATGCTTTCCACGTATCTGTTAGGCAGCATTCTAAGGGATTTGTGTTTATATATATCCTTATAACTGCCTATATGGCTTCTTAGGTGGTTTTTCTATAAATAAGAGGATTACAAAGAGAGATCGCTTTTTTGTAATCTTTTCACTCAATTGTTATAATTTCTGCATTCGCATTCGAACTCTCAAACCTTCTTTAGAAGCTTCAATTTTTCTTTTCAAGAATCACAATCATGTCTACCAATAGGGGTAAGGCTAACTTTTCTTCGCTGGAACTTACCTTCAGGTTAGATTCTATAAGGAGTGATCCTTCTTAAGTGTAAGAGGGTGAAGTGTCGTTACTAGCACAACTCAACCAACTTATGAGGATGGCCATGGAAGCGTTGGATAGGGCCAAAATCATCAATGCCATCCTTAGAGATATGTACGCGGATATTCCTTTACCTTATACTAAGGATTTATTTGACGCTCTTAGTATGGGGAAGGGGCCTGATGATCGTATAAGTAAACGTAAAGATTCTACCCTCAGTCGAGTCATCAGCAACTTTCTCATGGGGGCAATACCCGAGTAGCATATTAGGATATCGAGTAAGGACGAATGGGTGGTCTTGCTATCAGGGAGGCGCTTTGCAGTTTTTCGAGAAGTTCCTGGAGTTTGGGCAACGCCTCTCCTCAAGTCATTTTGAGAGGGAGTTTTTCGACTATCACCGCTGCAGCCCGTTGCAGATCTTTTCGAATGGGTGGAGGGTAATGAAGGCATTCTAAGTGCTTTGCGAATACCTGGTGATAAAGGCTACTCCTGAGCTCTTTTGCCACTTTTACATGTGGAAGAACGTTGAGGGGTGGCCTTACCTCTAGCCGTACCTGAGAAAGAAATTATTCTACAGCCTTATTAACCTGGTCAAAGACTAGTAGGACAAATACATGGTGGTGGAGCTGCTTGAAGAGGTCACCTGGTAGACCGGAATGGTCCGTACTGCGGGTGAAAAGAGGCTCGGGCTGAGCAACACCAAAGCCATCCAAGAGATCTTGGCTTTCTAAGAGGTAGCCAGGAGATCAATGCTATAGAGACCGTAGAAAGGTATTTCCGACGCTTAATCTCTAAGCTCTTCTACAGCATGAAGAAAGTTGTGGTAGAGAAGTAGGTTGAAGGTACTGGTTCATTCCTATGCACTTGTTTGTTATGTTAGTGTTAAGGTGCTTCGTTCGATGCCTGTAGGATGGGTGGACTTCCTTGGTCATGTTAGTTACGATAGTGTTTTGCAAATGGTAGTAGTAGTTTCCTTTGATTTGTCCTTGTTTTCTTTTTCTAACATTTAGATCAGTCTTCCTACAAGTAAGTGCTTGGCTTTAAGGGTACTTTGTTCATCTATAGACGATCCGATGAGTTGACACCAAGCACAATTAAAGGTAGGTCAACCGATAGGGAAGGCAGTAAAGCCAAAGCTGAGGTACGGAGAGAACAGCAAGTCGGGGTACAAAGAGACCAGCAAGTCATGGCCAAATTCTATACTTCAAGGGATTCCCCTCGTCATCTGGGATAACCTAATGGCCATAGCGCCTTTGAGCATGGCTCTGCCCATTCCTGCTATCCACTTGTTTGAGCCCATCATCATGGACGACGAAGGCATCGACGTGGAGGGGCCTGATGTGTAGGTGCTTTCTCCTCTGAGGGTAGCTAAGGGAGGAATCGGGGAGATAGCTACCCTACTTGTGGCTGCGGGCGAGAAGTGCAAGGCTCCTAAGGTACTTGGGAAGCCAAGTCTAGGGACGAAGAGGCAAAAGTCCCTAGTAAGGGAATCTTTAGCCAAGGGAAAATGGAATGAGTAGCCCTTGGCTCATCCCTTCTAGAGTGTGGATGATGTTGAGGATAAGTTTTTGGATGTCCTCAACAACTTCCGAAAGATGGGGTTAGGGCTAAACTCATTCATAGAAGCACCATACACTTCCATAGATGAGGCACTGAAGAGGGAGCCCCCGAAATGGAGATGAAGAGGGCCTAAGGGAAGATCTTATGGCCGAAATGGGAGGTCTGTGCTACTGACCTAACCCTACGGCACGGGACCCTCAGTTACCAAGCTTCAATGGGGTCTTACACCCCTAGTGACTGGGTTGTGCTGGAGAGGATCTCTTAAGATGGCATGGGTGATCCCATACAAACTACAAGCTACTTGAGTACCTTAATGCAGCAGGTAGGTCTTTCATGCTATTGTAGTGTTGTATTTTAGCATCTTGTACTAACTTGTGGGTTTTATTTTCATCTTACAGTACCATGGTCAAGTGCTCCTTAAGTTGAGCAAGTCCCATGCCACCTAAAAAGAGGTAACTAGATTGTAAGAGGAGTTGCATTGGTAGAAGAAGTGCTTGCTAGAGTCAGAGACTTCTAGCAAGAGGTACTTGATAAAATTTGCTCAAGCTAACAAGTGCTTCCGCCACTCTATTGTGTAGGTGGTAGAGCTTCAGGTGAGGCTTAAGCATGTAGAGTGGGAAAGGGGCAAAGTAGAGAGGGATACCTAGAAGGTTATGGAACTAAAGGCTCGGCTAGAGAACGAGCAGAAGATGAAGGCTCATCTCTCGCAATGAATAGAAGAGGAGGGTACGGTTAGGGCCCGAATTGAAAAAGAAAATGTCGAGTTGAAGGCTTCCATAGCTAAGTTGAAAACCAAGCTAGCAATGAAGGCATCTAAGTGTGAAGGCATTAGGGCTACGTTGCTCGAGCTGGTCGGCTTAAAGGCTACTCTGGAGTAACAAGCTAAGGAGCTACAGGGCAAGGTTTTGGAGATGGAAGAGATCATCTCCAAGATGGAGAGTGGGAAGGTCCTTAGTGATGCTACTGCAGGGAAGGTGGTTGTTGACTATAGGACTACTGAGGAGTGGCTAAAGGAGCTAGAGGACCTGTCTACTAATTCTGCTCGCTTCACCAAAAGAGAAATCCTCTTCCATTATTCATATCTGGACTTAAGCTTCATTGATTTTCTAGACTCCCCTACATTCAATGAGAAGAGGGAAGCCCTAGTGTAGGGGGAGTCCACTTAGGTAGCCACAAAAAACACAGGTACATCTTCTAGTGTCGGGGTAGGGCAAGGTAGCGCGCTTCTACATCTGACCTTGCCTTATCAACTTAATAGGAGGTTGCCTTAGAAGTTATCCTTGGGGAAGATCTGCCTGTAAAGGGTCCTGCCACTCCTGATTCGCATGTCTCGTGCTCCTTTGCAGCTCAAGGCTTGCTAGCTGAAGTGCCTACGGTTCAACATTCAGAGCAAATTGATGCCTTGGATTTTTTAAAGTTACTTGAGCTAATTGATCTCAAGTGGTAGTGGGGTTCTGTAAATTTTTTTTTTTAAATGTGGTTAAGGCTAGGATGTTAGCCTTTGCTTTGTAAATAAAGGTGTAGAATAAATAAATGAAGTTTTTCAAAAGTCTTTAGCTATTCTCTTTGTAAATTTTGTGGACCTTTAGTCAAGGTTTTGTTGGGAGAGTTTCTTTATGTAAGGGGTATTTCCCCTTACTGAGATTACCTTAGGAGGGTTAGGTTGGTGGCATTCCAACTTACTCGGTTCGTAGGAGTCTCTCTGTATAAGGGGTGTTTCCCCTTGCTGAGGTTACCCTAAGGGGGTTAGGTCGATGGCGTTCCGACTTGCTCGGTTCGTAGGTGTTCCTCTATGCATGAGGTGTTTCCCCTTGCTAAGGTTACCTTTGGGGTCAGGTCGATGGCGTTCCAACCTGCCCGAGTAACTATTCATGTACCTTTTTGAAAGGCTAGTAAGGAAACCGAAACAAAAGGAGAGAGAGAGAAATATGCAATCAATTGAGAGCTTTTTATTTTGACTCAATTTGAAAATAAAACTATATATGATGAAATTTTAATCAAAGTAGAGGCATAGATTGTCAGCGTTCCACGTGTATGGGATATGCTCGCCATCCAATTTTTCCAGCCTGTATGCTCCATTACCTAGTTTCTCCCTAACTCTGATCAAGTCTTCCTAATTAGGGGCTAGCTTGCCCTGGCCTTCTCGTGAACCAGTGGCCTCCAATTTTCGATACACTAGGTTGCTGACCATAAATTCCCTGTATCGAACCTTTTTATCATAATACTGGGCGGCCCGATGTTGGTATGTAATAACCCGAGCAGCAATGACGTCTTTAATTTCCTTGATTGTGTCGACACTCACTTGTAGTAATGAGTCATTTAGGGTGGCATTGAAACTTCATGTTTAGATATTGGGGAGTTCAAGTTTGATAGGGAGAACAACTTTCGAACAGAAAGCCAGACAGAAGGAGGTTTTGCCCATTGAAGTGCGATGCGTAGTCTTGTAACCCCATAAGATATTAGGCAGCTCATCGACTTAGGTACCATAAGATTGCTCCTTATGCTTCTTAAGATTGTCTAAAATGACCCAATTAGTCGCCTCTACCTATCCATTCAATTGGAGGTGGACAACTAAGGTAAAGTACACGGTGATATGGTGCTTAACGCAGAACTCCCTAAACTTAGGGTTGTCAAATTGTCAGCCGTTGTCCGTAATCAGTACATGGGGGACTCCAAACTGGAAGAGAATGTTGTTTCTGACAAATGACTCTATACTCCTCTCCGTGATTCTAGTCACAGCTTCGGCCTCTACCCACTTCGTGAATTAATCTACGGTGATAATTATGACTTGTCGTCCTCTTGATGCTTTCGGGAAGGTGTTGAGGATATCGATCCCCCATTGGGCAAACGACCATAGGCTCATCAGGGGTTAGAGTATGGTGCTAGGTACGCGATTGATTAGGGTGTGCTTCTGGTACTGTGGGCACTTTTAAGCTATAGCCTTTGCATCTTGCCTTATGGTAGGCCAATAATATCTGAGTAGTAATGCTCGAAGGTATAGGGCTTGGGACTGGATATGATTACTGCACTTTCTGACGTGCAGCTCTTCCATGACAGGTAGCCCTTCCCTTTCTTGGAGATACTGTAGTAGAGGGAGTTTGATTCCCTTGCAGTATAGGACGTCGTCAATCAGTGTATAATTGGTAGCATGGTACTAAAGCTTTTTCGACTCCCTCCTATCCTCTAGCAACGTTCCCTCCTCTAAGTTGCTTTGGATGGGATCCGTCCAACTCGACTTTAGTGCTATTGTGGTCGGTTCTAGAATTTCATCCAAGCTTGGAGCTATGCTTTTTTCCGGCAGCTACTCTATGAAGATCTTGCTATCCTTCATCTTGGGCTTTCGTATGCTAGTGGAGACCAGCTTGGATAGCTAGTTAATCGCTAAATTTTCCATTCGAGGGATTTTCTCGATGTCCCAAGAGGGAAAGTTTGTTAGGAGCCCTCTCGCCTTCTCTAAGTACCTAACCATGGTGCTATCCTTAGCCTCATATTCACTCCGGACCTATTTTACAACGACCATGGAGTCCAAGAACATCGACAGGTGCTCAATCTCGATCTCCTTAGCCAACTTCAAGCCGGTGATAAGTGCCTCGTATTTGGATTCTTATTACTGGAATTGAACCCGAACTTAAGGTTGTAATAATAATGACCTTATGTGGGCCGATTAGCATAAGGCCCACACCTTCACCTCCAGTGGTGGATGATCCATCGACGTAGAGGGTCCACACCGGTTTGTCATTGCCCAGCGGTATTTCTTCTTTAATATATTATACCACAAAGTCGACCAAGACCTGTACCTTGTAGGTCGTTTGTGGCTGGTATTGGATTTCGTACGCGCTCATTTCCATTATGTACTTCATCATCTGTTCAGATGCATCGCGTTTCTACAGCTTGGTGCATAGTGGTTGGTCTATGAGTAGAATCACCTAGTATACTTAGAAGTAGGGCCTTAGCCGTTTGGTAGTAATAATGACTGCTAGCGCAAATTTTTTTACCTAGGTGTACTTAACCTTAGGCTTATAAAGCATATGGTTGACATAATATACTGGCCTATGTTTCCTTTTGTCTACTCTGACCAGCACAGAGGGGAGAGCTCGATTGCTAACAACTAGGTAAAAAAATAGATCCTCCCCTTGGACAGGCTTGGAGAGGACTAAGGGATGAGCGAGGAAGTCTTAGAGCTGCTAAAAGGCGGTAGCGTACTTAGGAGTCCATTCAAAACCTTTTGTGTTTTTAAGGATTTTGAAGAACTCAACGCATCTATCAATGCTCCTAAAGATAAATCTACTTAGAGCAGCCACCATACCCATGAGCTTCTGTATATCACGGACTGAAGTAGGAAGCCTCATTCCCTTAATGGCCATAATCTTCTTAGGGTTAGCCTCAATACCTCTTTACGTGACTAGGAATCCAAGGAACTTACCAGAGCTAATTCCAAAAACGCACTTTTGAGGGTTTAACTTCATGTCATGCGTATGTATTCGGTCTAAGGCTTCTTGGATGTCCCTGATATGATTGACGGGCTTCTAACTCTTGATAATCATGTCGTTGACATACACCTCCATGTTACACCGGATCTAGGGCTTAAATAACTTTGCTATCATTCATTGATACGAAGCGTCGACATTTTTTAGTCTGAACGGCATCACAGTGTAACAATATATTCCATAATCTATGACAAAAGAGGTATGGACTTCATCCTTCAGGTCCATTTTAATTTGGTTGTACCACGAGAAGGTGTTTATGAAGCTTAATAAAGCGTGTCCTGACATATAATTGATGAGCTAGTCAATTCTAGAGAGGGGGAAATAATCTTTAGGGCAGGCTTTGTTGAGACCGGTATAATCGACATACATGTGTCACTTCCCATTTTTTTTCTTGACTAATACCACGTTCGCTAGCCACGTCGAGTACTTTTCCTCCCTCAAGAAGCCGGCTTTAAGTAGCTTCTACACTTCTTCCTCAATTGTAGCTTACCGTTTCGGCTTATAGGAGGGAAATGATTTCATCCTTCACTTCGGTTAGGTTTCAATCTCAACTTTCGTTGTTTAGTTAGGAGAGTTGCCGATCTGGACATATTCAGTTTCTTTTCTAGGCTTGCCCCTCTCAACCGGTCTCTCTTACAAGCCTGTCTTTAAGGCGAAGATGCCATTGCCTTTAGCCGCCCTAACATATAGCTCTTGCGAGATCTTCTGATTGCACCTACATACTCCTACCACCATGGGCATTAGGAATTTGGCCTTTAGATGCAGGGAGGATGTGATAATCTTGAATGCATTTAGGCTTGGTCTTCCTAAGAGCACATTATAAGTGGAGGGACAATCAATCACAACGAACTCTACAGTTCGTTGTGCCATATGGTCGTCATCACCAAGTTCCATGGCTAGCGTGATGATGCCCTTGACTTGGACTGTGCTGCCGTTGAAGCCGATGAGATTATGTTGGTACAGCTTCATCTTTACTAGTAGCTTCTTCTTCATTCTATTGTATGTATGGAAGAAGAGTATGTCGGTAGAATTACTAGTGTCCACCATAATCTTCAAGACCTCAAATTTTGAGATCATTGCCCTAATCATGAGGGCATCTTGGTAAGGAGTATTGACCCCTTCCAGGTTAGCGTTGGAGAAGGAGATGGAAGTGTCTAACTTTTGTCTCTTCTCCCTTACTACCAGTACCTCCGATTGGGCGTTAACTAAGCTACCAGTGCTTGCGAGCCTCACCATAATTACATTTATAACACCATTTGGGGTACGATCATTGCGGTTGTTGTTATTCTACTCTGCTTGGGTGTCCTTGGTCTGTCACCTCTGAGGTGCCCTATCAGTGTCATTTGGAGGACATATTCATTAAAGAAGCTGCATTGAATGGCACATTCGACGACATTCTTCAATTGGAAGCACTTTTTAGTTGTATGGTCGTAATCATCATGGAATTGATAGTATTTATTGGAGTTCCGACAACTAGGGTTTCCTTGCGTTTTCTGCAACCTCTGTAGCAAGTTTCAGTGCTTCACTTTGGAATTGACTTGGGTTATGGGTCTATTCAAAGGCGTATATTGGCTGTAGATGGGAGGAGGGAGAGGATCGTGATTTTCTCAATGCTTCTTCTTCCCAAAACTCTCCTCTTCTGACCTGCTTGATACCCTTTTGCTAAGGTGATCATTTATGGACAATTTTTCCTTATCCTACTTTCCGTCCATCCTTTCCTAGTCGACGTTGCGCTTGGTGCGAATGTTATCTTTTTGGTCAATATAGTTCTAGGCTTTGTTCCAAAAGTCGGCTAGGGTCTTTGGCTTGCTCTTCACAAGCGATCGAAAGAAATCTCTTGAGGGTTTGATGCTGAGCTATGCAGCATGGACAACGAGTCCTTCGCCCAGCCAAGGGATCTTGACCACGATGTTATTGAATCGAGCCACGTAGTCGGGTAGGGACTCACCTTTACCCTGCTTTACTAGGTATAAGGACGATGTGTCCTTGGACGGAGGCTTATTAGCCCTAAAATAGAGCCTAAACTTTTTGGCCAGTTCATTGAAAGAGCTGATTGAATTGTCGGGAAGGTGGTTAAACCACGTCCGTGCTGCCTTCCTTAGTATGCTCAGGAAAGCTGTGCACAGTATGGCATCCTCATGACTGTAAAGGTTCATGAAGGTACAGAAGTGGAGGAGATGGTCATCGAAGTCGCCCATGCCATCGTATTAGCCTAGGGACGGAAGTTTGCCATTGGGGGGCAGCACTTCGTGCACTTTGTCTTGGATACCCTTGGTGAGGGGGTCTTGTTGTTGGTGACTAGCCCAGTATTGCCAGCAAGCTTACTCCCCTGCTATTCTAAGAGTCACCTTACCATTGTACGGAGCTCATTTAGGTCGGTGTCGTCTACCAGGTAAGCTTGTTGTGTGGTTGAATAAGCCTGAACCCCTTACGAGTCGGCTTACCGCTCACTGCTAGCTAAAACTTAGTCGCGGGTAGCCATAGACCTTGCTAGCTACTGGCGTAGCGGTGGCTTGGGTTGCTGGTTCCTTCCATTCTACTATTGCTGTGAGATGTTCTCCTGCCTAGTGCGAACATCTAAAGCCTCAAGGTGGTGAGTTTGTTTGTTGCAGCACTTCACTTTGTCCAGGCGAGCGTGGAGCTCCCTGTTCCTCTCCGCATACTGCTCAACTAAGCACTCTATGTGCTCTAGGCACTCTTCCAACACAGCTCTTGGGATGGGCTAATTGCCCCCAGGTTAGTTATTCATCAACTGTTGATTTCCTTGTTCATTGCGTTGAGACATGATGTAGAAACGCTTGATGTAGGTTGTGTTTAGGATTTCGAGTATAGGAATTTTTCTTTCCCACAAATGGTGCCAAATGTTATTCCTCAATTCTTGCTAGTAATCGATCAAGGTCTGCACGTACTGGGTCTGTAAAGCAATGCACAATAAAGGGACGTCGGGGGGTTGTATAGCATGGCCACTCCGATACTTAAGTTAGCAATAGGTTTTTGATGAGATAGAATACTTAGTGCATAGTCTTAGAATGCAAAGTTTTCAAAGAGGGTTACTGTTGGGTAGATATCTGGTATTTATAGTGGAGTGAAGCCAGCTGTTAAAGATTAGTTAGTGGGAGAGATCTTCTCTCGCAAGTTTAGGAGAGTGGAGCTATCGTGTCTAACATGTCCCTAATATTTAGGACATAACTATTTTATCCTTATCTTGTAGTTTATAGCCGTTACAAGCCGTTACAGTTCTTTTTAGGTTACTAAGGGTCAGGCCCAAAGCCTACAGAGGCAAGCCTAAGAAAGTAAGGCTTGGCGGATCTGGTTGTGCATAAGAGATCCCTGCCCAAAGTACCCTGTTAACATACGCCTTAGCGACAAACCAAATTCCCTACATCATCCTCTCAAAATTATTGACCCGCACAGTACATTTAAGTTTAGAGCCATCAATTAAAACTATAAACAATGGCACTACTTCTTCAACATGACATCCTAATCCCTTTGCTAACTGCAAATTTAAGAAATTCAAGGCACTTCTAACATCAATCAAGATATTTATTCTTCTCTTCTTGTAATGTCTTATCATCTGTATACAAGCCCATGCTACCAACATATTGGTACTTTTCACGGTATATAAAGTTAAATTAAATAGACCTTATGCAATTTTATCATGCTCCTTTTCTTGCACTACTTCTTCATTGTTAGCGGTTGCATCACCTCTAGATGCCTTATTTTTTCCTACGAAGAATTTAGGAAGCTTTAAAAACTTTAGGAGATATAGAAAATAAAATTTTTGAAAAATTTTGGAAAATACAAAAGAGACAAGATGGAAAAAAAAATTGAAAAAATATAAAAAGAATATGAAAAATAAAATAGAAAAAGAAAAAAATTATTTTTTTGATGTGGCGTGCTAGTTGGCATGTCACATAGTACAATGATAACTTTTATTTTAAATATATTTTACATAGTGATTTTATAGTATTTCACTTACATATTTGGTTTTCTTTAAAGAAATTGATACTTAATTGAGTAAAATTATGATTTCAAGATTTAAACGCGTTCTTGGATTGAAAACGAAGAAAAGGAATAAAGTTTCACTCAATTTGGAGTTCAAATGAACGAGTTATGAAGTTTTGAAGTTACATAAACAATAGGAATTTTGCTCAGAAAGTTACACAGGCTGAGACACAACTGTATCCCCAGGCTGTGTCCATCCAGGAAGATTTGCCAAAGTCAGAAAGTTATACGACCTGGGGACACAACTGTATTCCAGGCTGTGTCTAGTGATGAAAAAAGAGACTTTACAATACATTATAAAAGGACTTACTATGGTTTCGCACATAACATGAGACATTCAAAAGTGAAGAGACTTGAAGAGAAGGAGAAGAAAAAGGTGAAAGCAATACATAACTTTAAGATCGAAGAGATTTATCATCAACAAAAAAGGGTTTTTCATGTTTTATTTCTTGATTTTGTTGGAATTCATTTTTAGTTTCATTACGATAGCTTAAGATTTTTGTATATAAGATTGTGGAACCTAGAGTTTCATATAACTATTAGATTGATTGATAATTTTCAATAAAGTTTCTATCTTTTCTTGATTCCATTATGTTATTTAATTATTAATTGATATTTCTAGGATATCAATCTATGATATTAAGCGTGATTGGCTTTTTCCAATCGATTATGTTATTTAATTGCACTATTGGCTTTTTCCAAGGCTACATATGCTGCAAATTCTTTTTGTTGGCTCATGATATCATTTTATAAAAACAAGTATATAAATTTAACTTATTAAAAAATTTTAAAAAATGCATAGATTTACACATAAGACATGTAATTGCCCTTTTAGAGTCAGAGATAATAATTCCAAATTACAATGAACTTTAGAGAGGAGAAAAAGAAAGTAAAATTTAACTATAAACTATCCATCAATATATTCCCAATATATGTAATATTAAACATAGTTCATAGTTTAGTCAATTGTTTAGATTAAAAAATAATGTCAAGTCCTCCAATAATATTATTGGTTTCTTTTCATTTTCTCTCCTTTTTTTTTTCCTTACATTTTATATGCACTTAAAATATTAATATTATTATTTATTACTTATTATTAGTTATTACACTATGTGGTTAGCTAAGAAATAAAGTGACAAGTCACTCACATGCTTAGCTATAGATTAAACTAAAATTTAGCTCAATTTTATTTGCGAGTTAAAGTAAGGTGGGCTAGAATAACCCATATTTAAGTGGGTTTAAATTTTTTAACCTAACCCGCATTTTTTTATAGATTAAGCGGGTTGACTCATGTGAATAACCCAACTTGCACAGTTTTGGCTCTAACCACTTAGCCATCTTTTAACTCTTGTATATTGTAGCATCTATAGCAACTCAAATACTCAACTCTTAAGATAAGCTAATTTAAGGCTTTCAAACCTCAAAATAATTTGGTCTAATTTATTTTCAAAAGGATCAAGATATCCTTAAGGCCATTTAATAATAAGAAAATGCAAATGCAAGAATAATATTTCAAGCTCTAAATTATCCAATTTATTTATAATTCATTTTGTTATCAATTTATGCCTAATGAAAGTCCATTTGGAGCTACAATTAGTTTAGAATGACTATGCTTCATGATATAATTTGGATTTTGCTTAAAAATATTTATTTCCAAAAACCAATATATTTATTAAAGTTAAAAAATTATTAAATTGCACATATTTCTTTGATTATAAAATTATCTCTTTTTATGCCAAATGATCTATCGATACAATTGTGATACTTTTAATGCTTTTATTTTTATAATTTTTTAATTGAATTAATTTTTTGTATATTTTAGATTTTCTTTTTTTTTATATATTTTTATTTTTATTTTTTTCTCACCTGATAAGAAAGATAAATACATAAGAGAGAAAAAATAGGGTATTTACACTTGTCTACCTTTGCAAATTTTCCAAAAAATACATGGAAATACTGTGGAATTTCGAAATGATCCATGGAAATTTATAAGTTTGATTGATGGACCCAATCCACTTACTAAAAGTTAAAAATAGATGAACAAATCACTTGACAAAAAATACTTGTGGTTAGAAAGATGTAGAAGGATAACAACATGACAATCAATTTGTCCTTAATGAAGTCAAGATAAAGACGTTGGTAGCCCAAACATTCTCTTCATTTCCATTAGCTCTAAGTCTATTAATTTTATCTTTTTTCCCTATAGTTATTGCTATGTAACTAATGACAGAAATTATAAGGAAGAAGATGACATCACAATATTATCATAAAGTAATTTAGGGATTTAAGCAGTTTCAACCACTGATTTTGAAATTAAGGAGATAGAGATGGAAAGAATCCCTCCTATAAGCATATATATGTCATGCACAACAAAACAATTTCAATCTTCCACCTATTGAAATTTTCTATGTGCTGTAAGAAGAACTCCTATCCTATGGAAAAAAAAATCTAAAAGATAGAAATAATTATACTAATAATCATAAAATCTACCTAATAAAGGAACATAATTTGAAAAGGGAGAATTTAATTAACATAAACGAGGTAAAATATCCTTGTATATCTAATATCATGGAATTTACTATGCTACTTGATTATATTCTTCATCTGAAAGGAAAAAAAAATTAAGTATTTAATTAATGTTTTGCTTTTTGATATGTCAATAGGCAAGGTTCATACATATAACTATTCAAAGAATCTATAAATATTCTAAGACCACAGGTAATTGAATAAAAACCTTAAGATTTTTGTATTATCAAGTAAAAATGGCAAATGCTTTCTTTTTTGCTACTAAAGTTCTCGTTGCTTGTAAGTGATCTCACCTTTTGTCTCAATAATGGTACTCAATTATAGGGTTGAAGTTCCATTTCTTCTCTCCTAACCATTGTATTATCATCAGGTCGAAAATAAAAAATTATAGACTAATGCAATATTCATATTTAATATTATGCAGGTTGTATTATGGGAGTTGCATTAGAAGGCGAAGCAATTGATATTGGAATTGGAAAACATTGTACCAAATGGGTTGATTGTGCGTCGGTCAAGTGTATGGTAGGTCATGTCATTTGCCTCAATGAAAAATGTGAGTGCCCGATCGGTGCTTTCAAAAACATGAGGGATGTTGCATATACTGTGCAAGGATGATCGTCACCAAGGAAAATGTTTGTGCAGGTGCAATTATGGACAATATAATCCGATTTCCTTATAATAAGAGCTGCACTTCTTGTTTGTAGACAAGAAATATAGCAATAATTATGGCCCAAAAATGAATGGTATTATAATTTCTAAACTCCCTTCCCTTCTTATAGTCCTATTTCTCTATTGCAAATGGTTTCCTTGATGACAGTCATGATATAATCAAACTCATTAGAATGCAACAACCCACTATATAACATGTCAAATGTCTCTTCTACTACGTAAACCATCCGGCCGCTAAACTTATCAAGAGAAGTCATTTTCACAAGTAAACCGGTTTGGTTTAGTTTTTGGTTTTGTTTCAAACCAAATAATGAGCAATGATACAAGCAATTTTATATATTCTTATGTAAACCTTCTAATATTTATGGTATATTTTATAAAATTTTTCAGATATTTTGTTAGGTGTACCGTGTATATACATAAGGTACATAATATTATGTGACAATTATACTACTTATATATATATTCCTAATCTTACATTTACGTTTATGCTACAATTATATCACATGTTACATATAATTTTATATAAAATATATAAATAGACATAGTAACATCCTACATATCATATGTATAAAATTAGATTTATTATATATATGGTTAAATTTCTTATTATTTTAAATATATGAGAATATATATTTATAGATATCATGCATTGCTCATGTATTCATAATTATTATATTCATTGTTATAATCGTGAAATAAAGCATATGATAACTTAAAATTTTTTTATTCATTTTTTGGTTTTTTAATTTTGGAGATAACACAAACTAAAATTGAACCATATATTTGGATTTTTAATTTTTCCAAATCCAAAAAATAAAACCACTAACAACTTGATTGATTTGATTTGGTTTGATTTAGTTTATTTGGCTTTTTAGCTTTTAGTTTGGAGTAATTTTGTTAGACCTCGACAAGATGATGACCTTAGATGAGAAGGAATTAAAGATTGACAAGGTCGAATCAAGGTCATGAAAATATTAGAATATGATTCATATTTATTTATAAAGTTATCAAACAATTTACATTCTTGAGATTTAAAAGTTAAAAGTTTTTTTAAGTTTCTTTTTAGTTTTTCATGGATTTTCACTTACTTTTTTTTTTTTGTGGTAAATTAGTTCACACTGGGGGGCTGTGGGAATAGTACATTCTAATCCAAAAAACCTGATTGAGTGTCTTAGAGGAATTGAGTTGGATTGGATGGGTTAACTTAGTCAAACTGGCTTGGTAAAAAATAATAATAATAATAAAAAGGTCAAATTAGGTTAGTATCAATGAGAGTCATGACAGTGACTCGAACCAAATTTATGGCTGTATTAGATTGAATAAGATTGGATTATACATATCAATCAAAATTTGACAACATTGATAAGGTATCTATACACCCTAATAACAATGATGATGATAATAATTTATCTTAATCTCTCAACTTACACTAGGCCCTAAGAGACTAATAGGTGATCATTCAATCGGTTGATCAAAGAGTTTGATGATAACTACAAGCAATATTATAACGATCATTTGTTCCTTAGGTTGAGTGGTCCACTATAGAACTATTTAAACTAATTATTATCACAAAAAAAAAAAAACAAGTAATATGTAGATAATACACTTACTTAGACTTTAAACTTTAAACTCTTCTCTAACACGAATGGATCATTAACCTAAGCTAAGCACCCATGGGAAAATAAAAAAACTCATCAACTTTGAAACAAAGTGGCTTGTTAATTGAATTACATGTAAATTCAATTGAGTTTGCAAGCTACACCATTTAGGGTTTTTGTTAGAGCATCTTTTTGTTTTAATTTAAATCTTACAACAAGGCAAGCGATCCCATAAAATTTGTTTCTTAAAATAAGGTTTATAGAAGTATTTCACTCGATAAAAGTGATGAATTTCTTTTGAAATGTCGCCAAGGCAGCAATTGAAGTGAAGGATGAGCCATGCAATTGGGATTTGTGGCACCTGATGACCAACATATGTTAACATATTATGAACAATAAGTGACACAACAACATATTGACATATAAAAGATTGAATCATCACTATTTTTGTGACATGTAGCTAGTGGCATCACTTGCGAAGTAAATTGGGGTAAGGTTAAATTGGAAAAAGACATGTATGAATAGTCTCTACCACTTCATTTTACAAGGTTTGGAAAAAAATATTATCAAAATGCAATCAAGAGTAATATTTATAGATTATAGCATAGTGAATTAACTTGGGGAATTTTACAAAAACGATTGTCCTTCTAAATCAATTGCTAAGAGCTAAAGAAGAAACTTTAAGGAGAAAGGAATTATTAAACGTGATAGGCTACGTGTCCTTCCATTCAGTACGCAATTTTCAATGGGATTCTAACATATATTGATTATAATTTGGTGATACATTCATTTGTCAAAATCTTATTGGAAATTGCACAATACATTAGTGGACATGTTGTGTATCATGCCCAATGAATCTTTTCTCGACTTCAAGACCATAATCAAATGAAGTACATTTCAATATTGGTGGGTCCTTTTGGAAATTAAAAAAGACAGCATGTTTTAATTGTATAAAGGAATTTATTGGACATGTTTTATAGTAAGTATTGAAACTTGTTTTTGTAACTATTGGGTGTTGAAACCTACTTGTAACTATCTTAGAATTTAGCCTTGTAAAGTACATATGATGGTATGAAAATTTTGTTGTGTGCCAAATCTATTTAAGTATTATGGACAATCATGGCTCAAATTTTCGGAAAAGAAAATAAGTGAGAAGTCCATTATTGCTATGGATCAATTTTGATTTCAAATTTAATAATTACAAAATGAAGGAGAAAAATCAATACAAATGTTGAAGAGAATAATGAAGCTAAGAGCAAAGAAGATATTGGTATGAGGATAGGAGAGTTGAGTATATAATTATTCAATGGGTTGAATAATGCCTTATTACTTCATCTTATAATTAGATTTGTTTTTAATATTATGTGACCACCAAAAGATCCTTTATTACTTCCATATCCTATCTCTCAAACTTTATATAACACTAACTTAATAGAAGAGTCAATGAGATATTTGTTGAGCATGATGGGTTTAATGAAGATGATGTGGCAACCGAGCTATATGTTTTCGAAAGAGAGGACCTTAAAGGCGATGTGGTTACAGATGAGGGAATAAATGTTGATTCTGATTTAGATCGAAGTAGTGCTGATGGAAGTGAAATCAATGAGGTGGATGGGGAGAATGAGGGTAATGAAGGCTTAAGTGGTAGATTGGAACTGGCTTAAGTAGATGAGGAACGAGCATCAGATTAGGATCATTAATAGATTATGAAGATGATGATGCAATAGACCATGCCAACACAAATGAAGAGCTTAAGGAATATGAGGACTCTGACAACCAAGGGTGTGATGACCAGCTACGCACTAATGGAAGAAAGCCTAATAGAGGAAAGCATCATAACTTCTTTGTTTTGATTTTGCAATGAGTTCTCCTATGTTTATGTACTCATAGTCTTTGATGAAGTCCAAAAGTTTAGGGATGCCATTGTTCAACAATCTATTTTAGACCAAATAGATGTTTAGTTTTGGAAAAACAAACGTACATATGTTAGAGTTAAAATGTAAGGATAAAGCTTGCCTTTAGAATATCAAAGCATCAATATAAACCCCCCACAAATTTAGCCTTTAGATATAGAGTCAAGCTTGAGTATTACTATCATGACCTTAAAGGAGGCCTAGTAAGATTATTTAAAATTTTCATATTATGTGTGCACCCATAATACAAAAAAACTGTCTTGCAAGTTAAAAATTGCAAGACTCTAAACAATTAGTCACTAAGGTTTTCGATTCTAATGAATTATCTTACTATAAATATAAGTGACTATAGTTATCTGATATTCCATAGTCTATCAGAACTATAGGGAATCGATATCTCCTTTCAAATGCTAAGACAAGGTAAAATAACTTACTCATTTACAAGAAATACTACATAATCTTATCATATGAATGCCATACATAAATTGTTTTTGTACCACTATATACTTTTCAATTAACCCTACATTGCCAACCTATCTCTAGTTTGTATTCTACTCTCAAGCTTATCCCAATCTTTACTTACGAGAAACCTACAAAAGAAACTATAGGGGAATGAGTAAACTACGGCTTAGTGAGTTCGTTCTTTCTTCACCACTATTGATCAAGTGAGTTATCAAACAAATATTATTAGTACACATACAAGCTATCTACATATAAAATGAATACGAGTGCGATAAATGGAGGCAGCATATCTATAAGAGTTCGGAACTATGGAAGGTATAGAGTTACGTCGTCTACATGTCGATTTTTTCTTCATACTTACCTATACAAAGCATTTCACCTTAATCGCATGAGGCTGCCTAGGGATACAGTCCCACCAGATATTACTTGACTATTATCCTAGTTTGAGAATCAATAATCAATATAAGTGGACCCCAACCAAGGCTGCCCACCAAACATATCAAAGGCCCCTCGAGTACAAATAGCGAGTCCATCTCGCCATCATCAAACATTTATGGCCCCACAGGCACAAATATGCATGTCCTCTCACAAAGAGATACTATACTAATTTTGCCTTAACAATGAAAACATTATTTACGAATTTACGAGTCTTTTCATAAATCATTTTAAAGTATATTTAAGATAGGAAAAATGTTTACCAAAACACTTTTCTTAAAAATTTGCAAAGCTAACACTTTTCATCAGCGTACCAGTTGTATCATAAACATGTGACAATTATAACTGGTTTCTTTAGTTGAATAGTTACATTTACCAATTTTAGGAAGTGATCACAAGAATGATAACATACAAAACAATCAGTCATTCAACAAACAATTAATATCAATCCACAAGTAGCATATAAATAACAAACAGCAAGTAGACAGCAGATCATAAGAACTCCTTTACTTAGGTTATGCTCACTTTCCTGACTTTTGAGAATTCCTGAACTCAATAATCGAATACCTAAAAGATGAGAAAGATTATAAGTATTTTGAAAAACTAGGTTTCCCTATTAACTAAATATCTATCATTATTTGCCTAGTTTTCCACTATAACCTAAATATAGTGTAAACATAGTTTTACTTAAATATTTTACTTACTTTTCTTGGTTTATCTTAAATTTTCGATCGCATATAACTTTTTCAATTTAATTCTGATTCTTATGAACTTATGGTCTATTTCGATCATTTTCAAGTGTGCTTTCTCGTAATAGGATCCATTTTGGACATTGTAACTTGCAATTTTAACAGTAATATAAAAATATTACAAAGTTTATTATTTTAACATAAAAAGCTATTATTAAATGGTAAATATATTAACATAAAAAGCTATAAAATATTAATTTAAGCTTTTTCTTAATATATTTACCATTTAATAATTATTTAAATCGTATGATTGATAATTTTCTTATTTTAAGTCTATTTTACTATAATTACCTATTTTCACTTATTCTTGAGATTTTAGAGTTATTAATTCAAATTTTTTCACTTTATTATTTTTTTCTACTTAATTAATTATTTATTATTATTATTATTATAAATTACGAAAATTAATGATTTTGTTATAAATAGTGACGTGGCAACACGTGAGAGTGCCACGTGTCAAGCTTGTACCTTTTTCCGAATTTTCCATTATTTTCTATTTTATGATATAATTATATATATATAAATACTTATGATTATATTTAATCAAATCTTTCAATTTACTTAATTATTAAAATTTTTCTCTAAATTACGGTATTCTTATATATATATTTATTATCTTACTTTATTTATTAAATTATTATTATAGTATATTATATACACTATTTAATTATACTCGTATTTTTTTATTTTTATTTTTTTACGTATATTTCATTAGTCATATACATACGTTTATACGTATATGATACATTATATATTAAATTATTCTATTCCTATTTATACATTATGTACAAGTATATTATACATTTATTTATACTTTATATACTTATGTACATATACAATCATACTATATACGTATATATATATACTAAAATACAAATATTATTAATAATATGTATACTCATTATTTTATACATATGTGTATATATATATATGGAAAATACGAAATAGGTATATATACATATGTACACATATATATACAGAATTACATAATACATGTATATAAAGGAAATATTTAGTATACATACATGTTATACTTAAGAAAAATACTATGTACATATACACACACCAATATATATTTTCACATGTACATACATATATATATATCAATACCTAAATAGTGAAAATACTAAATACATACCATATGTATTCTTATTTATACATACATACATATACATATACCGTATGTTATACATAATAATACATATATACATGCCTACATAAATATGTTTATACACAAATAGAGAAAATACTTAATACCTATGTACATATCTATTTATGCATACACATATGTACATGTAATTAAACATATAACAAAAGACTTAGTATATACATGGACGTACTATATGATATACATATGTACAAAAATTAAATAAATACTTACCTAATTATTTTAATAAAATATTTGATTAATATCCTTTAGCTTTCTTCTTCTTCTTCTTCCAATTGCTTTGTTTTTCCCATTGGTTCTTCTCGGTTTTAGTTTGTGTGTGTTTTTGCTTTTTTTTTTTTTTTCTAGTTTAAAAGTTCCAAACGTGAGCAACAAGTTCAGCAATTACAATCAAAGAATAAGAAGAAAAAGAAAAAAAAATCTTGATTAATCTCTTCATTAATTGAGAAAGGACATTTGCTTTATGTAATTTGTCTTTTATTCTTTAATTTCATGACACTTGGATGAAATAATTTAGCACATGGGCTACTGCACATTGTAGCTAGAATTTACATGGAAAACAAGAAAAAAAATAAGAAGGAAAAAGAAAATAAAAAGAAAGAAAAAGGAAAATAAAAATAAGTATATCTATATTTTCCAAACATAAAAATAATAAAAAATGACATTTATAAATAAATTTTAGAATTTTATGAAAATTTATTAATTTAATTGGTACTCGTTACGATTATAATTTTTATAAGTTATTTTGACGTTTTCATTAAAAGTTTTACACGATTATGCAATTTAATTGATAATTGTAATCGACTACGATTATATCACTATTAAGTGATATTTATTCATTTTATAAGCTTAAAGTTATAGTTTTAGGGTTTCGATCAAGTTTGAGTTCGATTTCAAGTATTTACGCACACATCGGATTTAAAGTTTTTGTACGTGATTTAGGTTTTGATCAATTTTTTTTAGGGTTTTTACTACTTATAATATATTCGAATTTATAATTTGTTAAATTTTTATCTTACTCAGCTTTAACGACTCATGAATTCATCTACAGTATTAAGATTCAATTCTACTCTTAAATAGCTGAATTTATGGGATTTACAATTGCACATTTGTTGGAGTTAAAATGTAAGGACAGAGCTTGCCCTTAAAATATCATAGCATCAATGCAAACCCCCACAAATTTAGCCTTTAGATGTGGAGTCGACCTTGAGTACCGTATGTATTTCCTTAAGTCAACAAAACTTCATAAATCTAAACCAATTAAAATTTTAAATTTGAAACTTAAAATAAATATGAAAAACTCGAATATACAATTCGAAGACTCTAATTGAGTAAGAAAACCCTAAACCCTATATCTGCATATTTATAAGAAATTGAACTTAAGCCTAATAAAAGCTCTAAATCCTAAACCTTAGATTATAAAATTCTAAAAATTTACCATAATATCAATAAAACCTTAGTTCGATAAAATCGATACTAAATACGTGAAATCGCATGAAATCATGTAAAATCACTAACGAATAATTGGAGATAATTTTAAATATTAATAAACAACCAAGCTAAAGCAATTAAATTAGTAAATGAATAAAATTACAAAAATCATCCTACATGTATAGGATTGGTGTTACTAATGTGCATATATATATATATATATATATTAAATAATTTCTCTCCTTTTCTTAATTTATCATATTATATGATATATTATATGATATCATATTACATATTATATGTATGCATCATTGTGTAACTAAATACCTTAACTACGTAATATTTTATTCCTTTTTCTCTTGTAACTAAGCCAATATCATTTCCTTATAATCCAACCAACCTTCCCAACTAAGGTCCCATCAATCCCTCAGCCTACCCCTAAGTGATCTGATAAGAAAAACAAATTAAATCCCTTCCCAGCCCCTTAATTTTTGTAGCAAGTAAGGAGGCCACTTGAGCCATCGTTTCAAGTACAAAAATCAAACAATACATCCCCATTTTCTCTCTAATTCATGTCTTAAAAGGAAAAAAAGTTAAAGAATATGGAAAAAGAAAAATTACTAAATGCACAATCAACCACAAAACAACATTACTTGCAGTTGATACGAATTAGGATTAGAAAAAGAAAATTTTTTAGCAATTCATACAAGCACAGAGGAAAAATCAACCAAAAATCAACATACATAGTAAAACAACAAATCTCAAATGAACAGAGAAAAAGAAGGGAAAACTTACCAGTTCAATGCACAACTTTGTGCTTGAAGCGCCAATTGGGTTTAACTTGGCTTTCAATTAGGGATAGAGTTAGAACATTATAAATTTCATGTTTTTAGGTTTAAATTTCTAAGGTCTCATGTTTGAGGGTTTAAAGTTTCTTTGATTTATGTTTTAGGTTCTAGTTTCACTTTTTAGTGTTTTTTCTTTCTATTTTCCTTTTTCAAGTTAAATAGCTTAAGTGCTTTCAATATTTTAAATTTATTTTAAGCTATGTCGCCGTATACATATCCATCTCATGTGCCATGTCATTAGTCGTCAACAAGGCTATAACGGCTCTGTTACGGCATCCTCTATTTTAACTACTTATACAAACTTTAATCTCTTAAATGAATATTTTGAAACGTTCATCCTTTATTTATATTAAACCCTAAATGTTTATCTCCTTCGATATAATTTTACTAGAATATTGTTGAATATTGTAATTTTTCCAAATATACTTTATAAGTACAATATATTCATATTATTAACTATTGGTGAGATAGGTCCTGAAACATTACATTAACAAATCAAATTAGACTAAAGCTATCATTTTCATTTTCCTATGTAAATTTTAACGTGGCACTAGAGGTGATAAATTAAAATCATAAGTCAACACCGTAGATTTTGAATAGGACAACGTAGCATATATATATAAACATAAACCTTCATTTTATCGATCTGAATCTTAAACCTTGTATCTAAGAAATGTATATTATGCTTATGAGATAAATCAAACAAAGGAAGCACAACTTAAGTGAGAAAATGAAAGCAACATAAGGCTCTCTTTTACCCCCACCGTAGGAACTAGAAAGGAAAATTCTACCCAAACTCACATACATTCTCTTGCTTGCCTCGATTCGGAAGCCAATCTCCGTAACTCCAGGTGTAGGAAAGCATATCGAATAAGGAAATAGTGGCAGCAAAGGTGAGTTTTTATGTAGTGGTTCTGGCATTTCCTTTAGTAAGGCTATCATTATACACATGTAGTTTTTATGGTATGATCCTTTTCTTTTCAGCTTACCCTTAAGCCCGATAGGAGATTATTGGCTTTCTATATGTGAATACAAGTTTCGAAGTTAGGATAGATTTTCTTACTTTGATATTTAGCATCTTAGGATTTGATCAGTTAAATAAGGAGGATTAGGTGAGAGACCTTATATAGTTTTCTACCATATTGATAGTTTTATGTGTTCAAACTTCTATATTTCCTTTTTGGTCAATTTGATCACCTTATGTAAACATATATTAGATATTCCTATATATATATATATATATATTTTCATACTTCCATTTCACATAATTGATATACCTCTTGAATAACTATAATAAAGACTTCCTGTATGTGCCTTTTAAATTTAGGAGTAATGATGATTTAGCTCTTATATTTTAAAGTGTACGTGATAAACTAATGACACTCCTTAGGGCACGACACTAGTGATTTATTACTTTTTATAAAATTTTGCGGGGTTATAATTTTCCTTTTTGGTTAATACTATACCCTTCCTTCATGAGACTTCCACTACGGTGCTTTAGAGTTGAGAAAATATCGTAATTTTTTCTCAAAAAGATCCATAAACTTGCATTTGTATTGTAACTTCCGTGTACATACATACATACATACATACATACATACATACATATATATATATATATATTTATTTGTGATTTCTCATTTAAGGATAAATTTTGTAACTTTCTAATATACCTAGGAACCAAGTATCTCTTGGGCTCACTAAGGATGGATGGTTCCTTCACTGTAGTGAAGAAAGAAGGATGAAGAGCCAAGTTAAACCCACCGGCCGAACCAGAGATATGACACAATGAGATTCACTTACGCACTCAAACCACACTACTTAATATGACCCACGAATGGGAGGGATGAGGTTATTCGCTACTAATCCCCTAACTAGAGGAGGGATTACATAAGAGCAGGGAAGGGATAATCTGAAGTACACAAGCCTAAAGAGAATATTCTTAAGTTTAATGATGATAAGATGATGCTACAGTTGGACTATTTATAATAAGTCCCTAAATCAAAATAAAAAAGGGTAATTCACAAATGTATAAGTCTAGAATAACCCCAAAGGTATATAGGACAAATACATCAAAGGAATATAGTATAATTGACAGAAAAGGCAATACATGTCGCGAGGTTGTTGGTGTTGTACTCTAGTGCAAGATCTTCCTTCGAAAGGACTGATCCAAGTGGCTAAAAGTAGGTCGGGACTCATTCTCTGAAAGTGCAACTGAAACAGGTTGGACATCGGAAGGTCGAAGGTCGACATTCAGTAGCTCGGTACGGGGAAATCGGTTGGTGGAAGGGCAGCTCGAAGGCCGGCAACTGAGTCTCTACTCGCTTGAACCAATGTGCAAACGGATTGAGCTGAGAACGAGTTTAACCAGGTGCCGACCTGGTACTGCAACTCGTCCTGGGCAGACTGTAGAACTAACATGCGCCGAGCTAAACTTTGTAGGCCTAGGAGCCTTGCACAGGTGATGGATCCGAAGGTCGAAATCTTATCACATTCCATGACGTATGCAATGAACCTTTGAAATTTTTACTGTCCCTATGGAAATAAATCTCAAAACAGTTCAGAATATATAGTTTATGTCTTTGTATATCGTAATTGCAATCTTGTAGATAAATTGTGATTCTCCGTAGTTTTCTTAATAAATCACAATATGTTGTAGATGTATTTAGTCTTTCCGTAGTTCGTATTCGTTTTGTAATTCTAATGAATATTTATCATTGTACATTGTAATTTGTACTTTGTCCTTTTGTAGTTTACGTTTGTTTCTACTCAGCACTCGTAAGTATACATTATTAATTGTAGTTATCCTCTACATTATTTTTAATTCCACACAATCAATTTTTCAGTAAATGCCTACAAACTTTATGATCCTCTTTGTTTAGTAATTCTTCTCAAATTTTGCAGCTATCTTTAATTTTTATAATTATTCTCAAAATTTTTAAATTTTTATACATTTAGCGTTTCTTATCAATTAATAGGAACTTTCTTAAAATTTCTTAATGTCCATAAATATTATAAATGGAAAGGAAAATTACAAATAATTTACTTCATAAATCTCCTCGTATTTTGAAAGATTTGTTATTTTCGTACTTATCTACTTTTGAAAATTTTTCAAAAAATGGCATGGAAATAGTAAAGAATTTAAAAATGATGCATGGAAATTTATAAGTTTTGTTAATGGACCCAATCCACTTACTAAAAGTTACAAATAGAACGACAAATCACTTGCCATAGAAATGCTTGTTTCTAGAATGATGCGGAAAGAGAGAAGCATGATGATCAATTTGTAGAAGTCAAGATAAGCATGTTGGTAACCCAAACATTATGAAGCTTGATTTTCCAATTTATTTTTCTTAAACCGACTATTATTGAATGCTAACCTATTTAGTGCTAACTCTCGATTAGGGATTAAGAAAACCTAGTTTTCTAAAGATTTTGAAAAACCTTTATAGTTGCTATGGTAGATGGGATCAAGAAAAGGGATAAGTTAGAATAAATTTGATAGATTGGGTCTAACCTAACTATTGGATCATAAGAAAATCAATTTTGAAAAAGATTTTCTAAAACTAAAGATCTTGGATCTAGGAGTTGTACTATTAAATTCTAAATAGGTATCACTTTTTCCTTCTGAATTTAAACTTATTCTTCAAAATACCCATTTATTAGAAAATAAATCTAATCTTAAAAGTAAGAAGGAAAATAATAGAAATTAAATCTAATTATTTACAAAAGAGAAAAAAATATATTTTAAGTCATCCCGTAAATACCTTCACACTCACTATTTGGGATCAGATTTCCATAGTTCATTTCTAAAAACATAAATGTGTTAGTTTATTTTACTTTTGTAAAATAGTAGGATTTATGTGTTTAATTCATTAATTTCAAATTAGAAAAAAATTTAGGAAAAGAAGTATTAATTTTGAATGTTTATCTCAAAAGGAAACTTTAAATTTATTCTGATGTAGAAAAGAAGTTTTGTTTATCTATTTATTTAATTTTTATTTTAGGAAAATAGTTTTCTATGTATTAAAAAAAAAAACCTTTTCTAAAATGCTAAATTTATTTTGAAAGAAAGTTTTTTCTTTGGATAAAAAACAAACTCCAAAAAGTAATTAATTTAAGATTTTATTTATCTAAAATGAATGGATGAGATCACCTCTCCCTCTTTTTTTTTTTTGTTGTCAATTGTAGTTGTGCACCCTTCGTGTAGTGGTAGCTGTAGTTTGAAAGAAGGTGGGGTCTTGAGTTTTTTATGGTAGCGAGTACGATGGTTCTATAAGCTTTGAGTGGGGTTAGCTAGAAAGTGAGTTTTCTAAGGTAGTTAAGAAGGTCAAAACCCTGAGTAATGGTGAAGGGAGCTATAGGCTATGGCAGGGATTACTAGTGGCCAAATTCAAAAGCTCAAAGTATGGTAGTGCTAAGGAAATGCTTGGTTTGAATTGATGATGAAAGGAAACTTGTGAATTTCTAGAGAGAGAGAGAGAGAGAGCTTTTGATCATGTATTGTATGTGAGTGATTTCGAGTCCTTGGCTCATGGAATGCAATTCCTAACTCCCTTTTTATACTATTTCAAGCTTGAGAAAGTTTAAGAAAGTCAAATAGTAGAGTAATTTTGAAGATTTCGAATCAAATGGATTTTGGATAAAGTTCAAAATTGATGCGATTTAGGTAAAAAATTGGGTTAAAACCCATTTCCCAATCTTTGCTCTTACTTTAAATGCTAAGAAGAAGGTTCAATTTCCATTAACAAAGCTTTAATTAAGAAAATTTTAATTGAAGTAAAATTCAAGCATTCATGTTTTTTCAATTTTCAAGAGCCATTTTGATCACTCAAATGATATATTGAACCCAAACACGTTTTTAATGTCAATGTGAAGTATCCCAAGTATACGTTGGTGAGATCTCAAAGAAAAATGGATAAAAAATATTCATGAAATAAGCTATCCGAGTGAGAAAAGGAAGGAAAGGCCAAGAAAATGAAATTGCTAAGTCAAAAAATAAAAAGGCACCTTATACCTTTAAATGGATTCAAACCTAAGTATTTCCCGTTTGCATATGCACACCCTAGCAAATTAAGCTAGCTTATATTCTCAATCACTTATAAAATTTAATTTTTTTTTTATGCAATCCAATTGGCCTAGATCAAATTTAAGACTACAAATTCGGTGTAGGCCTAATTAGACTCCATATAGACCAGTTTCCATTAAATTAAATGCACTAATACTAAATTCAATAAGTCTATTATTCACATGTTCAAAATTTTCAAAATGAGCATAATTTGATAGATTTTCAAGTCTCAATTTGTTCTTTATCCGATTAACTTAAAATTGATTATTTTGTAAAATAACCAATTCAAATCCAATTAAGGTGTTGCTCTATTTAGCTTAAATTGACTATAGTTTCATGATAAAAAGGATAATTAATTCTAACTTTTGGTCAAAATATTGAACTTTTATAAATAGAAAATCTAATATTTTCAAATATCATTTGAAAACTGATTAAATGACATATGTAAAGATGCTTCCGAATGCACTCTTTAACTTGAAAACATGAAATGACCCACATAATGAGACCTAAAGACCCTTATTCAACTCTTTTGGTTTTTTTTTTTCCCCTTATTTTTTTGATGTTTTTCTAACTTTGTTTTTTCTTTATTTTCTTTATTTTTATGATCTTTTCCTTGTTTTTTAGAATTATGGCATTTTTCTTTATCTATAGCTACTACTACATGTAAGAAATGGTAGGAGATTATAAAAAAGAAAATGACATCACGGTATTATGTAAGCCCAGTCTTCGACCTATTATCAAAACTTGGAGCAATGGACTACTTGACATAGGAAGTATAGTAGGGGCAAGATATAAAGTAAAGTTATTAAGAGAAGTTTAAGAAATAGGTGAAGTTAAATGACTATACCCGAACTATTTGATATCAATGCGAATTAGAGCATTCGAAACGATATAAGGGCTTCGAACAATTTTGTCTTAATTGAGCCAAATTTTAATATTAGTTCAAAAAAGTTAGACAAATAGTCTTAATAATATCAATTTCTTAAAATAAAGTATTTATAATATTTAATCTTAACAAAATATATTTTTACCGGGTACGATTGGAAATTATGGGAAACTCAAAATTAGAATTCTGAATGATTACGAAACCTTAAGAGATAAATTATATATGTAATAAAAATATTAAATGACACAAAATAATATATAGAACATATGTATATACATCACGTGTAATTATTATGCATAAATAAATACCCATAATTGACTAAAATACTCAATTCTTTATATTTTAATCTAAAATAAGTAAAGTAAATTATAGTAAATTAGTAAAAAATTGTAAAAACACATGAGACAATTGGAGTTGAACTAAATTAGGTGTGTGGAGTTTTGGGGACAAGTGTTAAGGAATAAAGTTAGGATAAACATGCAAATCGGATAGTTTATAAACTTCAGATAGGGAAGAGAGAGAAAAGAAAAATCTAATTCACACTCTTTGAGTCTTGTAAAATCCAAAAACTCTCTCCAATATTTCATACATGCAATGTAATATCTCTGGGAAAATTTAGTATAAGGTTTGGTGATTGAAAAACAAAATTACAATATATATGTAAAAAAAAAAAAAAAGAGAACAAAAATTAGGCATAATCTGGGTTATAGGGTATTCGATGACTTAAGAGGTTGCTAGGAACTAGTCACCACCACCACTCAACAAAGGAGGCAGCGCTTGGAGTTGTCGACAAACCCTCTACCATTGAAGGTGGCTGAAGCTATCAATGTTGATAAGGTCTTAATTTCACTCAATTTTACTTAAATTGTTAAAAATAGCAAATTAAACCAAAAAATTTTAAAAAAATTTATTCCTACATATTTTCATATATAGAATCTAGGAAAAATATGATTTGTACAAATTTAGTAGTGGGAATATACATCCTTAAGAAATCGACAAAATTGAGAAATTTTCGATATTGAAATAAATAAGCCTAATGATGTAGTTTTGCTTTTAAATTTTTCTCTATAAACTACCCTATATTAATATTGAGTTACTATGAAGAGATTTTTCGTAAAACTATGTTTTAAATTTTTATGTGATTTTTTAGCCCTAAATTAGGTAAAATAAAAATACAATTCGTTTTATTTTAACTTTAAAAAATGGGTTTTTGATGAAAAGTAAAAAAGGGTAAAGTAACCTTGTGCTAATTGTTTTAAATGGTGTTTTTAGTGATAAATAATCTATTCCCTCTAATAACCTTACTTGGATTCTGAGTTGGATCAGTTCTTGAAGTATATGTATTGTTCTAGGATGGTTGGTTAAGTAAGAAAACGAGGAGTTGTAGAAAATTATAGTTTAGTCTTTAATAGCAATAAAATCAACTAAATTTTAAGACATTGGTTAAAAGTAGAGGACAATTCAAAGGTTTTGGGAATGGATTTTACACTATAATGATACTTAGAGAATAAATCAAAGGTAAAATTTATGAGTTAAATATAAAAACAGGAGATTCAGAAGCTTTGTCAGAGGTTATTTTTCGTAAAAACACTAAAGATAACAGAGTCAAAGGATAGTTTACTAAGAAGCTTAAACTAGAGAAACTCAAAAGTTGTGCTAAAAGATAAAATTGATATTATGAATGATCCCTATATAGCTCAGATAGTAACTTAGAGGATTTTCCACTAAAGAAAATTACTATGGAATTACTCAGAATCAAACTTAGAGGTTTAAGTACAACCAAGTGATGATGAATTAACAACCAACAAACAAGTATTTAACTAGTATATGTGTATATATACTCATGACCTGTAATTGACTACATAAGTACTTACTCTTGCTAATTGAAGTCGTAGAGGAGGAAGTTCTTACTAACAAGTAAATTGAATCTTACCACTAGCTAGGTAAGTGGATATTTGTGTGTACTTGAATAGACTTATGTCTACTCTTAACTTTGCATGCTCTATGATGGTTAAACTTGATTTCAAGTTGATGTGCTGTTCAATGAACCATATGGAGCTACTTGTTATAATTGTTGTTGATTGAATAGTGACATGATATTAAACTTAATTGTTATGTTAGTGCTGATGAATGCATATATGAGATTTACTAGGGTTTGTGTTATCATAGAGAAAAATCTAAGGATTAACTCTATCTCTTAAGGTATTAACCTAAGTGAACCCAATATTCAAATCTTACATATTTTCATGTATAGAATCTAGGAAAAATATGATTTTGTATAAATTTAGTAGTGGCAATATACATCCTTAAAAAATCTATGAAACCAAGGAATTTTTTATATTAAAATAAATAGGCCTAACGACGTAGTTTTGCATTGAAAATTTTTCTACAAACTACCTTATATTAACATTAAATTACTATGAAGAGATTTCTTGCAAAACTATTTTCTAAATTTTTATATGATTTTTGAACCCTAAATTAGGTATTTAAATGGTGTTTTCAGTGACAAATAATCTATTCCTTCTAATAACCTTACTTAGATTTTGAGCTGGATTAGTTCTTGAAGTATATGTACTGTTCTAGAATGGTTGGATTGGGTAAGGAAATGAGAAGTTGTAGAAAATTGTAGTTTGGTCTTTAAAAGTGAGTAGGTCAACTAAATTTTAAAACATTGGTTGAAGGTAGAGGATAATTCAGAGGTTCTAAGAATGAAGTTTGCATTATAATGATACTTAAAGAATAAGTCAAAGCCGAAATTTATGAGTTAAATAAAAAAATAAGGGATTCAAAAGATTGGTCAGAGGTTATTTTTCCTAAAAACACTAGAAATAACAGAGTCAAAGGATAGCTTAGAGCATAGTTTAGAAAGAAGCTTAAACTAGAGAAACTCAAAAGATGTGTGAGAGGATAAAATTGGTATTATGAATTACCGCTGTGTAGCTCAGATACTAACTCAAAAGATTTTCGACTAAAGAAAATTACTATAGAATCACTTAGAATCAAACTTAGAGGCTGAAGCAAAACCAAGTTACGATGAATTAACAACCAACAAGCAAGTATTTAACTAGTATATGTGTATATATACTCATGACCAGTAATTGATTGCATAAGTACTTCCTCTTGCTAGGTGAAGTCATAGAGGAGGAAGTTCCTACTAATGAGTAATTAGATCATACTACTAGCCAGGTAAGTGGATATTTGTATGTGTTTAAGTGAACTTATGTTTACTCCTAACTTTGCATTCTCTATGATGTTTTGGCTTAGCTAAACTTGATTGCAAGTTGATGTGTTGTTTGATGAACCATATGGAGCTACCTATTATAATTGTTCCTAAATGAATAGTGATGTGATATTAAACTTGATTATTATGTTAGTGTTGATGATTGCATATGTGACATTTGTTGGGGTCTATGTTATCTTGGAAAGAATCTAGGGACTAACTTTATCTCTTAAGGTGTTCACCTAAGTGAATCCAATACTAAGATCTTAGAACCAACAAAACTACAAAGTAAAGGCTAGGTCATAAGTGATGAATAAGTTTGCTTAGATTTGCTGGGTTTTGTTTAGTGTACGATCTAATGCATTTATGGCATGACATGAAAAGGACCTATAAGTCAAGTTTTCTAAAAACCAAGATATTGCTAAGTCAGTTTCCATATGAAAAGCTAGGTTTATCAAGTGAACTACTTGATTTGTAAAAGCTAGGTTTTCAAGCATATGGGGACTGTATGGTATCTACTGGGCTAGCTATATGATGGATTTTCCAACCACCTTATATGGTTATTGCTAAGTTGAAATGTTTACTAGGTTCCTGGATATGTTATCCAGATGTCCGGTTTAAGTCAACTAAATTGGATGAGTTGCTAGGTTGAGCTAGGATATTAGTACCTATATGTGTCGCGTGTATGAGCATGGCCCATGCTTGTCACATTTACATTGATTGCTTGGATAGGAAACTATAAGATAATGCGGTTGGACTAACTAAATGGATGATGTTCCTACTTTGCTATGATTGTTATTGTGTGTTTATCTACTCTCACTTAGCTTATAGTAACTGAGAGAATAAGTTTCTCTTATCCTTAAGTTATGAAATGAATAGACAAAAGGATTAGAGTGATAAGGAGACTTCAAAACTTTAGCTAAAGATGGGCTCTTCAGAGAGGTTTTGAATTACAAAATATGGCTTAAGTACATAAAGATAGCTTTTCAAGAAAGCAGTGGTTGTACTTCACTAGAGGTTTAGTATAATCTTGATAGTCCAAAAATGTGTGTTTGCAAAAGAGTTACTGTAATGTATAGAAGTATGTAACTATGATGCTCTAAGTATGTCTTGCTAATGTAAAAGCTTTCATTGTTGTTTATCATATTGAATGAGAAATTATTTAAAAGTAGTTGTTTATGAAATAAAAGAGCAAGTTGGAGTGTAAGTTCTGCTTTATCATTAACTTAAGGATGATAATAATGAACCATCTTTAAGTACCAAGAGTTTGAGAAAAAATTTTAAGCAGACACTTAAGAAGTTGGGTGTCATAGGGTGGTATTAGAGCATGCTCTGAAAATGGGCTATAGAGTATGATAACTTGCTTAAGGGATTGGATTGGAAGTGTGATGAATTGAAAAGTTGAAGCATTTATGTAGGTCTAAAGAATCAAAGTAAGGTTGGGATTGAGGTCTAAGGTATGGCAAGGAGCATGGATCTAGGTCATTTAAGATGAAGAGACAAAAAGTATGAGGAGTAACATGGAATTATGTAAGCTTTGAGCAAAATTCTTAAGGAAGTTGTTGAGAAATTGATAGACTTAAGTTGATATTGAGTAGGAAATCTTGGTAAATCTAAAACAAACTGTTGTGTTGAAGGAATTGAGTAGAAGAATTGCAGACATATAATGGTTAAGAATAGAAAAGAAATGGATTGAGTCTAGTTGTGAGCTAGGGAAACTCTCTAAAGATAAGAATGTAGTAATAGGAATGCATGTATGAGGCTATCCAAAGTAGCTAGAATAACTTAAGGAGATGAAAAAATAGTATTTCTATACATCAAGAATAGGTTAAGGAACGGGTACATGAATTATATGCTTCCAATAATGATGTCATAAGAAGAAAATAAATGGATAAAGCATAGGATATGGTTAAAACAATACTAAATAATACACTTCATGTATACTCTTGGCATACAAGAGTGCGCTTGGAAGGGAATGACAAATTTATGATTCTCATGTTTCATTCATTCGATCTTTTGAAATTAATCTAATTGTATCATATCAATCATAAGATCAATAATTGGTCAGTTCCTTTACGTATCTTATTGGCCTTAGAGTTATGTTAGTCTTAGTTGGTTCAAATGAAATCCAACTGTATTGAGTCATTACAAGTCTCATTTGAGTTCGAATCAGCTAAGAGTTCCTCACACTTGATACAATATGTGTACTAGCTATATGAAGTACTTAAGTCCCTAGCTATGATGTAGTTGTGATACTTAGAGAATTATGCATGAGGATAGAGACCAGTCAAAAGTTACATTTGAGCAACAACATTGTTAAGACTAGACCTAAGTAAACATAAGACATGAGATATGTATTGGATGGCAAAAACTAAGTTAGAAAGTACATGAAGGTGGAATCCCAATTAAACTAAAGGTCAAAGGATGTGTTGGAATGTGTTTTAGTACAATAATTTGAACTTGGTAAGACTTGAAACCTACCTCCGAAAGTACCATAGCTTGAAAAACAAAAGATTATAGGAACTCAGAACCTAGGTTAGAAAGTACAAGAAGTAAGATTGAGTTGAAATGATACCAAACTTTAAAAGCTTGTCAACTTAAAAATAATTTATATAGTAACAAATGGATTTGATGACTTTCACAAGTGATGTTCTTACTAAAGACATTAAGTATATTGTAGTGACTGATAGCAAAGACAATACGCTAGAAGCTATCTTGTTAAGATCTAAAAATAACTTTACCAAGAAGACATATTTGGCTCATAAAGTTGCATGACGGGAAAAGTGAAGTTTAGTTGAAAAGAAGTAATCTAGTGATATGAGAACAAAATAACAAAATCAAAACTTAGCTCAGAAAGTAGGTTAAGACATTAGTTAGTTAAAATCCTACATTGGATAAGTATTCAGAAGGTGATTTAAAGGAATTAATATAATGAAATTATAGGCTAGATAATATGAATAGTAGAGCGCCAAAACTCAAATGAGTGGGCTCCATGTAGCTAAGTATGTGTTCCTTAAACTCAAAGTATTGAATCTGAACATGGTACTAATAAGGAATAATGATTCTAGACTTATGTATGAGGTTGTATTGGATGAGAAGGGAGGATATATTCAGTTTATAAGAAGTCAAATGGAATAGAGATGGAAGGACAGACTACTAGCTTTGGTAGAAATGCAGGATATTATAGAAGTTGAGGTAAGGGATGTTTAGAGCCAAATGTATTAAAGTTATAGAAGTTAGGTAAAAGTAAGATTAGTTTACCTATGATAAGACATTGAGGTGTAGAAAATAACACAAATGCAAAGTAGTCGTGCCTTTAGCAATTATGTTGAGTTACGAATGTGTAGAAATTGAAGCCGAAGATAAACTATAGTTCTTAAACTATAAGCATGAGGCTTAGAAAGTTGAATAGAAGGTCTTGGTAGCATATGAAGTATTAGAGACTTGGTAAAGTAAGTAAAATTAGTGTTGCTACTTGAACCCCTATAGCACGAAAGGGAATAACAAAGGTGTATCCTTAGATGTAAACGCTTGAATAGCATAAAGAATGAAGAATATTGAAGTTATGACTTTAAAAATAGTTGATGATTGTAATGTGATGTGGAAATTAAAGTTGCACAGTAGAAGCGTAGTATTGGGTGTGAACTTAAAAGTCCTAGATTATGGAAGTTTCAAGAATAAAACTTTTTATAAAAGAGGTAGAATATGACACCTAGTCTTCGACCTATTACCTAGGACTTAGAGCAGCAAACTACTTGATGTAGGAAGTATAACAAAGGCAAGCAATAAAGTAAAGTCATTAAGAGAATCTTAAGAAATAGGTTAAGTTAAATAACCATATACGAACTATTTGATAATAATGCAAATTAGGGAGTTCGAAGCGATTTAGGGCATTCAAACAATTTTGTCCAAATTGAGCCAAATTTTAATATAAGTTCATAAAAGTTAGACAAATAATCTTAGCAATATCAATTTCTCAAAATAAAGTATTTATAATATTTAATCTTAACAAAATATATTTTTATAGGGCACGATTGGAAATTATCGAAAACTCGAAATTAGAGTTTTGAATGATTACGAAATCCTAAGAGATAAATTATATATGTAATAATAATATTAAATGACACAAAATAATATATAGAACATATGTATATACCCTACGTATAATTATTATGCATAAATAAATACTCGTAATTAACTAAAATACTCGATTCTTTATATTTTAATCTAAAATAAGTAAAGTAAATTAGTAGAAAAGTGTAAAAACACATGAGGTAGCTGTAGTTAAACCAAATTAGGCATGTGGAGTTTTAGGGACAAGTGTTAAGGAATAAAGTTAGGATAAACGTGAAAATTAGATAGTTTATAAACTCCAAATTGGGAAGAGAGAGAAAATAGAAGTCCATTTCACACTTTTTGAGTCTTGTAAAATCTAGAAACCTTCTCCAATATTTCATACATGCAATATAAGATCTAGGAAAATTCAATATAGGGTTTGGTGATTGAAGAACAAAATTATAATATATATATATATATATATATAATAAAATTAAGCGTAATCTGAGCTATAGGGTGTTCGACGACTTAAGGGGTTGTTGAGAACTAGCCACCACCACCACCCAACAGAGGAGGTAGTGCCTGGAGTTGCTAATAAACCCTCCATCACTAGGGGTAACCGGAGCTGTCAATGTAGGTAGGGTCTCAATTTCACCCAATTTTGCTTAAATTGTTAAAAATAGCAAATTAAACCAGTAAATTTTGAAAAAACAAAAAACCTATTCTTATATATTTTCATATATAGAATCTAGGAAAAATATGATTTTATATAAATTTAGTAGTGGCAATATATGTCCTTAAAAAATCTATGAAACTAAGCAATTTTTTATATTAAAATAAATAGGCCTAACGACGTAGTTTTGCATTCAAACTTTTCTATAAACTACCCTATATTAACATTGAATTGCTAAGAAGAGATTTCTTGCAAAACTATTTTCTAAATTTTTATGTAATTTTTTAGCCCTAAATTAGGTGTTTAAATGGTGTTTTTAGTGACAAATAATCTATTCTTTCTAATACCCTGTAAGCCCTAAAGCTAAGCCAAATAACCGTAGGTTTGAGCTTAGAACCCAAGGTTTAGAGCGATTGGCTAAAGGATCCGATCAAATCTAAATTATAAACTATTGAGAGAAATATTAGTAAAAATGACCCCGTAAATTTAAATTTAAGAAAATAAATAGTAAAATAGGAGACTATAAAATTTTCAAATTTTAAGCATAATAATTGCTAATTATTAAAAAGGCGAAAAGTGTAATATAATAACTAATAAATTACTAGAGATAGATTATATATATACTAAAAATTTTAGAATGACCAAAATAATAATTAGGAATGTTCACGTGTACTCCACATGTATTTACGTGTAGATAAAAATACGTGAAATTACCTAAATTGGCCAAAAACTAAGCAAATAATTAAAGAAAATTATAAAATAATTATGGAAAAATAAGAAAAAATCATAAGAGGATAAGATGAATCAAGATCAGGTCGTAGCAGGTCCAAAGCTGCAAAAGGAAAATTAGCCAATAAAAATTAGACAACCTAAAAGCCAAAAATCAAGGAAATTGAGCAAAGTCTTGTCAAATTAATGCATATTAATTACAGAAAATGTCTATAAATAGGGAAAAAATTTACAAAAGTCATTTGGATAATTTAGCATTTAGGAAAAATATGAACACTGAAAAAGTTGAGAGAAAATCCAGAAAATAAAAAAAAAAACTGTGCAGATTAGGCAAGTGAACTAAACCCACCACTCTAGCCAGATACTAACTCAGAGGATTTTCGACTAAAGAAAATTATTATAGAATAACTCAGAATCAAACTTAAAGGCTGAAGTAGAACTAAGTTACAATGAATTAACAACCAACAAGCAAGTATTTAATTAGTATATGTGTATATATACTCATGACCTGCAATTGACTGCATAAGTACTTCCTCTTGCTAAGTAAAGTCATAGAGGGGTACGTTTTTACTAATGAGTAAATTGGATCGTACCACTAGCCAGGTAAGTGGATATTTGTGTATGCTTAAGTGAACTTACGTCTACTCCTAACTTTGCATGCTCTATGATGTTTTGGCTTGGTTGAACTTAATTTCAAGTTGATGTGCTATTTGATGAATCATATGGAGCTACCTGTTATAATTGTTGCTGATTGAATAATGACATTATATTAAACTTGATTGTTATGTTAGTGCTAATTAATACTTATGTGACATTTGTTAGGGTTTATATTATCTTGGAAAGAGTCTACATACTAACTCTACTCCTAAGGTGTTCACCTAAGTGAATTTGATACCAAGATCTTAGAATTGACAAAACTACAAAGTAAAGGCTAAGTCATAAGTGATGAATAAGTTTACTTGGATTTGCTAGGTTTTACTTAGTGTGCGATCTATTGCATTTATGGCATATCACAAAAAGGGCCTATTAATCAAGTTTTCTAAAAATCGAGATATTCTAGGCTGGTTTCCATGTGAAATGTTGAGTTTATCAAGTGAATTACTTGATTTGTAAAAGTTGGTTTTTTGAGCATATAGAGACTACATGGTATCTGTTGGGCCAACTATATGCTAGATTTTCTAACTAGTCTATGTGGTTTGCTAGGTTGAAATGTTTACTAGGTTCCTGGATATGTTATCCAAATGCCCAATTTGAGTCAATCGAATCGGATGAGTTACTAAGCTGAGCTAAAATATCGATACCTATGCTTATCACGTGCATGAGCATGGCATACGCTTGTTGTATTTACATTGATTTCTTAGCTGGGAAACTATAAGATAATGCAGTTGGATTAACTATTGGAATGATATGCCTATTTTTCTATGATTGTTGTTATGTGTTTATTCACTCTAACTTAGCTTGTAGTAGCTAAGAGGATAAGTTTCTCTTATCCTCGGGTTACGAAATGAATAGACAGAAGTATTAGAGTGATAAAGAGAATTCAAAACTCTAGCTGAAAATGAACTTTTGAGAGAGGTTTGTGAACTATAAAATATGGCCTTAGTATATGAAGATAGCTTTTTAGGAAAGTAGTGGGTGTACTTCGCCAGAGGTTTAGTATAGTCATGGTAGTCCAAAAATATATATTTGTAAAAGAGTTAATATATTGTAGAGAAGTGTGTAATTATGATACTTTGTGTATGGCTCGCTAATATAGAAGTTTTTGCTGTTATTTTTCATATTAAATAAGAAATTATTTGAAAGTAGTTGTTTATAAAATAAAAGAGCATGTTGGAATATAAGTTCTATCTTATCCTTAACATAAGGATAGTATTAACGAACCATTTTCAGGTACCAAGAGTTTGAAAAAAAAAATTTAAGCAGATACCTAAGAGGTGGGGCGTTACATATTGTCACAAGGTAATTTAAGAATTTAGATGATTTCAACCACTAATTTTGAAATTAAGGATATGGACATGGAAAGAATCCTAAATGCTAATAATTATAAAAGCTACCAAACGAAGGAACAAAATCTGAAAAAGGACAATTTAATCAATGTAAAAGGGGTAAAATATCCTTGTATATCTAATATCATTGAATTTCGTATCGTGCAACTTAATTATATTCTTTGTTTGGAAAACAAGAAAAATAAGTACTTAGTTAATGTTTTGCTTTTTGATATGTTAATTGGTAGGTTCACGCATATGCCTTCCCACATAACCTATAAATACGCAACAATCACATGTAACCGAGTAAAAGCTTTAAGATTTTTGTGTTATCAAGTAAAGATGGGAAATACTTTCTTTTTCACCCCTAAAGTTCTTGTTGGTTGTAAGCGATCTCACCCTTTGTCTCAACTATGTTGTCCAATTATAGAGTCAAAGTTCGATTTTCCCTCTCCTAATCATTGTAATAAACATGACGATTAACAAGAAATATCACAGGGTTGAAAAAGAATGCTATAGACTAATGCAATATTCGTATTTATTATGCAGATTATATTATGGGAGTCGCTTTAGAAGGTAAAGCACTAGATATTGAAATCGAAAAATATTGTACTGCAGGGCGTCGATGAAATGCATGGACGGTTCTCATACCATTTGCCTCAATGGACAATGCATGTGTCCTGATATGACTGTTTCGGAATGTTCAAATAGGCTTGATTGTCGAAACACGAGAGATGCTGCACAGAATATCCAAGGATAAGGGTCACCGAGGAAAATGTTTGCGCAAGTTTAATTATGGACAATATTTCTTATAATAGGAGTTGCACTTCTTGTTTGTAGACAACAAAAATAGCAATAATTGTAGCCCAAAAATGAATGGTATTATAATTTCTTAACTTCCTCTCCTTCTTATAGTCCTATTTCTCTATTGCAAATGGTTTTGTTGATACTGAATATGCTATAATCAAACTTATTAGAGTGCAACAACTTACTATATACCTCGTCCAATGCCTCGTCTATTAGGTAGATCATTTAGCGACGAAAATTATTGGAAGATGTAATTTTCACAAGTCTTCTTATGCTCCGGTAAGTCGGTGCAATACAGGTGTACTCGTTCTCCTCCCTTTTGAAGACTAGAGTCTTGAGGACAATTTCGCGCTGAGCATAAACCTTGAATAACTAGTCAACTATGACTTAGTTAGGGACCTTGGCACCTAGACTACAACAATTAAATTCAGTTCGATTTCGTTTTGTTTCGACCAATTTTTAAAGAAACACAAACTTTTTAGTTTGAAAATTTTAAAACGAAAATCAAACTAAGTCAAACCAAAATTTTAGGTTAGGTTTTGTTTCAAACCAAATAATAAAAATAATACAAACAATTTTATATACTTTTTTCTAAATCTTCTCATATTTACAGTATATTTTATAAGATTTTTCGAATATTTTGTTAGATGTATATAGTCATTATACACATATTGAAACATCAATATGTGATAATCAAAATTTGACATCATACGAGGTACATAGTTATATGTAACAATTACACTACTTATGTATATATATATATATATTCCTATTTTTACATTTACGTTTATGCTACAATTATGTCATAAGTTACATATAATTTTATATTGAATCTATAAATATACATAGTAATATCCTACATATCACATGTATAAAATTTGATTTAATATATATTTATGTTTCTTATTATTTTAAATATATATAAATATATATTTATAAATATTATGCATTGCTCATGCATTCATAATTATGGGATTTATTGTTATTTTCTTGGAATTAAACATAGATAACTTAATTTTTTGATTCATTTTTTTTTTCCTGGTTAGGAGATGACACAAACTAAAAAACCAAACCAAATATTTGAATTTTTACTTTTTCCAAATCCATAAACAAAAACAATCAAAACTTGGTTGATTTGACTTAGTTCAGTTTAGTTTATTTATTTAGTTTTTTTTTTTTTAGCTTTTAGTAAAAAGTAATGTTGTCAAACTTAGACTGGGATCACGACCATAGAATGAGAAGGGGTTAAGGGCTAAAAGGGTTAATTTAGGTCATGAAAATATTATACAGTGATTCATAGTTATTTATAAAGTAATAAAATTATCTATATTCTTGAGATTTAAATGTTGAGAATTTTTATAGTTTCATTTTAGTTTTTCGTGGAGTTTCACTTACTTTGTTGGTAAATTAATGCATCTAATAGGGGGGGAAAAAAGCAAAAGGAAATAACATATTCTAATCTAAAAAACCTAATCGAGTGTCATAGAGGATCTAGTTGGATTGAGATGGGTTAACTTAATTGAACTCAGTCACTATTAACAAGCATAAAAAAAAAAGTGACTTAAATCGGTTTTATGGCTAGATTAAATCGAATGGGATTTCATTGTACATATCAACTAAGGTTTGACAACACTGATAAAGCACCCAAGTACCCTAATAATAATAATGATAATTTTTCATCTTAATCTCTTGACTCACACTTAGCCTTAAGAGACTAATAGTTGACCATTCAATTGGTTGATTGGAAACTTTGATGACAACTACAATTATTAGCATGATAATCATTCATTCCTTAGGTTGAGTAGTCCACTTTAGCACTACTTAAACTAATTATTAGCACAAAAGGCAAGTAATATTCAAATCCTACACTTACCAAGGTTATACTTTAAACTCTTCTTTGATAAGAATGGATCACCAACCCAAGGCAAGTACCCACGAACATTAGGGATGTAACTGGGTGGGTCATTATGGGGTACCTGACCTATCTAACTCACTAAAAACCTTATAGGATACTACTCGATAAAGTTTTGGGATATGGCTAAAAACTCGTAAGGGTTTTGTGATGAGTTATGGGATTTAAAAAAAAAAAACAAATGGAAAACCCATTACTCGATAAAAAATAATAAACTAATAATATAATATCAATTAAAATTTCTAATACCTAAAGTAATAAATAGATGAGAGTTGATAACAAATTTAATTACATTTACTATTTTCTATTAGTATTTATGAATATGTATTTGTATGAGATTTTTTTTTTTTATCGGCTAAGATAAGGTGTTTGTGTGTTTATTACATAGTAGAGAGAAATAGTTAAGTAAATAACAAATTTGATGTATAGATTGACCATATACTTAAAATCAAAATACATAGAAAAGTTAATATAAAGCCTACATTGATTATTAAACTTATTATATAATAAATCTACTAAGTGCTTTATTGATATCATGACGAAATATATAGGATAAAAAGGGTACAACAAATGGATTCCTTAATCCTCATTGTGTTATCCATGTTCTACAAATAATGAAAATCAATTTCTCATGTAATGATTAATAAAGGAAAAAATATTCATTTAGCAAAAAATATATATACATATATATAAACGAGTTTAACAGGTCAAGAAGTAGGAACTTTATTATTGTGGCAGGGTGAATTCTAGGTATAGGGTTAAAAACCTTGTAAGGTTTTCGAACAAGTTTAGGAACCTTGTTAGTGTAGTAGGACAGGTCATGGATTCTTATAACTCGTCTCAAACCCACCTTATTTACATTCTTAGAGAACATAAATAAACTCATCAACTTCAAAATGTGGCTTGTCTATTGACTAGTCCAGTATATAACTATTTAGACTAATTATTATCATAAAAAAAAAAAAGTAATATGCAGATACTACACTATAGGTTTGATTGAGTTTGTAATTCCTATATTTTCAAGCTACACCATTTAAGGTTTTCGTTAGAGCATCTTCTTTTTTTAATTTCAACTTTACAATGTAGCAAGTGATCTTGTGAAGTTTGTTTCTCAAAGTAAAGTTTATAGAAGTTTAATTTTAATTAAAATAAACATTGATTATTATAACTCATTATTTATCAGAAACTTAAAATTTGAGCTCCTATATATAATGAGACTCTATTTTTTATGTATGTATGTGTGTATAACATGAACCGTTATATAACATATGCAAATGTTTTAGCGTAAACTCCTGAATTTAGGTAATTATCCCTTAAATGACTAGGAACTGTTAACATATGCTAATAAAAGTGATGGATTTCTTTTGATTTCTTTTGAAATGTTGCTATGGCAATAACAGAAGTAAAGGATGAGCCATGCAATCAGGATTTGTGACACCTAACCAGCATATGTTAACGAACTATGAATCAAAGTGACACAAAAACATATGGACATGGTACTATGTTTTATTACCAATTAGTGACATGCTTAGACCTCAGTAGGTGGATTGTCAATGAATAACTTTAGATAGTGCATGGACACCTAGAGTTGGAACCTCAATATCAAACAGGTTGACTAAAGTGGTCAAGGTTCAAAGCTCAATAGTATGGTCTTCAACAACTTGGATCAAAGTGTAGCCGGACTGACTATGTAATAAATTAGGCCATAGGCAGTCTTGGGATTAAGACTTATCCTCAATTAGCTGTAAGGTCAACATATGTCGAGGTCAGTTAAAGGATCTCGAGGTTAGTTGTTCATCACATTCAGTTTAAACCCTTGAGTAAAATTAAAGAAAACTTGGTTTTTTGATATTCTTGAGAAAAATTTAGAGTTGTCTCTTAGTAGAATTAGAAAATATGATTAAATTAGAATCAGTTAGGTGGATTAGTTCTAATTTAGCCACTAAATGCTTTATGAAATTTTTTTGAAAAAATTTCAAGAAATTAGGTATCATGAGTTTAGCCATTACTTTATCAAACCTTAAACAGGTACCACCTTAACTTTCAACTTTAGTGTTTATTATTTAAGATACCTTTTTATTTGAAAAGTAAATCTAAATTGTAATTAAGGAAGGAAATAAATTTATTTGTTTGCAAAAGAGGAGAAGAATGAAAAATAAAATTTATTTATTTACAAAAGGGGAAAACAAGAATTTTTTGTATTCTAAAATCGCCTTGAAGGTGTTTGCTTGCCCATTATTTGGAATTAAATTTTCATAGTTTATTTTCATAAAAATTTAATGTGTTGTCAAATTTTATTTAAGAAAAACTACCAAGTTTATGTTATTAACCAATTTAGTTTTCTTCCCTTTTGTGCAAAAAAAGAAAAAATCAATTTAGTTTTATTTCCTAGAAAACCTAACATTTTTTTCCCAATTTTTGAAAAAGAACCTAAGACACATCCTAATTTTTGAGGAACAACCAAATAAGGTTTTATTATTGAAGAAAACCATTTTTCTAGATGATAAAACATTTTCAACTAAAGAATATATTTTTTATTTTATTTATCGTTTATTTGTTCATTTTAAAAATTTTATTTTATTATTATTTCTAAGATACCTAATATGGGCCTCATCATCCCCAAGTAATAGTTACCTCACAACACTTAGTAATTATATAACAGTGCCCTTCCCAATTTTATTTTAAATAAGACACCAAAAGAAAATACAAAAAGAACTAAAAAAAAACATTTTAATTATTTAAAAAAATGCAAACAAATTGAAAGTAAGTAAGAATATTTTTTTTTTCTTATCTTTTTCTTTTCTTCTCTTTTTTTTTTTTATTTCTTTCAATACATATAAGTGACAAAACAAAACAACAAAAAGAAAAAATAAAAAAAAAAAAAACAAAATCCAAAAATAAGTTAAGGGAAAATAGGGTCAGGTGCACAGGTTGTAGATTGGGTTGCAAGCTCAAGTGAGTCAGATCTAAGTCAAGCAATTAGGTCACTAAAAGAAGACATAGCAATAGTGTAATGCCTTTGTTAGGCAGTTTCTAACGGTTGAATTGAGTAAGAAATTTCACTTTCATTACATTTTTATAAACAAAATGTTGATTGGTAACATTACCTTGGCTTTTGATATATGGTGGTTTTGGTTGAGTTGAAGTGTGGCTAACAGCAATAGTGCTCAGTATCTACGATTAGTAGTGCTTGGAGATGAGTGGAGATTGTGATCTTGGTTTTATGGATGCTACAAACTTAGTTGCGGTGTTGGATTCATGTAAGGAGCAGCAACAATGGGGTTTTTGAAGAGGGAGGCTATAGTCTAAACCCTAAGTTTCAGTGCTCATGTTTGGGATCACAATAAACGATGGGAATGGGTAGATACACAAGCTAGAACCATGATGAGTCAAGGTGGCAGTAGTTTTGCTTGAGAAGCCTTGAGCTTGCTCGATTTCTATAGAGAGAGAGAGAGAGAGGCATCATGACTAGAGAGAGAAAGTGATGGTGGAGTGAGATTGTGGTATTTTTAGTGAAAAGTGAAGGTCCTTTATTGTAATACCTAGGTAGAAATAAAATATAAGGAAATAAAATTAAGGTATTATGAGAAAAGTGGGTTATTATTGTTATTTGGAGATAAAATAAATAACAAAAGAATCGGGGGTACGTTGGGAATATTGATAATTTTCTAACTTAACTTTACAACAAAAGCAATCCTCCCTTTCCTAAAGATTCACAAAAGCTTCCATTGTGTTACAAGGATACTCTCGCAATGAACAATATGAATCCTAATGGTGAGGCATAGATCCCTAATCCCTTATTTGGTTATTTGAATCATAGAATTGAATTTATATCTTTTAGTAGTATAAGAGGAAAGCTTGGGTAGCGGAGTCATTATACATAACAAAGTGCCACCATAGTTTTCTAATGGTAAGTGATTTGAGGGTTATTATGAAAAATAAGATTAAATCTAAAAATCAATTGTTGCTTTTGAACATGAATAATTGATTGTAGTGAAAGATTTCCGAGGATCTCTCTTTCTCTCTCTCTAAGGTTCAACAAAGAAAGGTAATGTCTTCTTTTCCCTCACAGTAGTAGTAAATTTGAAATTTTTTTATTGTTATATATATTCATAAGGCAAGAATTTTTGTTTTAGTGAAGGAATTTGGGGTGTTGTAGGTTGAGATGGCGATTGGAGATTGAATTTAGAGTTAAAGAGTACTATTTTTAGAGGAAGGAGAGAAGAAGAATTGAGAGACAAGAGCACAACTAGGAACCACGGGCATAGTCCTAGACCATGTTCCTTTCATAAAATTTTGGACAACGAGGAGATTTGAGAAAATTTAACGTAGAGTTTTAAAGGGGAACACGACTAAGGTATACAACTATGGTCAGTAAGCATAGACTTGAGTGTTGGTTATTGCTTAGGACCATGGGCATGTGAAAAAATGATTTTAAGTTTGGGCTTTAATGCCTTTTATTAGCTTGATGTAATTTTTATCTCAATCGTAATCCATTTTAATATTTCACTTTTGTAATTATAATAGGAGAAATGTGCGGAACCGAAAAATATATGCTCAATCTGTTACAAATGTAAAAGTGTACGAAAGCTGGAAATCCAGATCGAACTCAATGGTGTCACAAAGCCAGACGTGTGGACTTAGAATTAAACTTGATCTACCATGTCAGTCCAATGCAGGAGATCATCCTTTCTCAATTCGCAATTCATAGTTGTTGTTTAGCCGTGGGGTCCACTTCATGATGACATAATGTAAAGACCAGCTCATGATTGTTCTCGGTTTTATTGCTTCACGTCCAGTTTCTATGGAACAAGATGCACCGATCTTTGGTAGTAAAAAAAAAAAAAAAATGCATCGATCCTTTCTGGGACAATTGCGAGGCTTATTTGAAAAATGCTCCATGTTCCATGCTTTTACCGGTAACATGCAGCACGCAAAAATAAACTCAGTTATAATGTTTGGACATAGAGGCACAATAATTGAGGGGGCAAGATATCAGTATAAAGGGAAGCTCATGGGATTTCGGGAGGCTTCAAACAGAGAGTCGGGGGAAGACAGAGAACTGGGGTACTCCGTTCGACTGTATTTCTTGAGTTACTCAATCAAGTTTGAAGTCATCACAAGACATAAGAAATTCAAAAAAGACTAGATTAGAAAACAGAATAATGTTCCAAGAATTTATTCGAGTTCTTCTATTCATTTACTCTAAATTTATTACTATGTTTTTTGAATTTTCTTGTGTAGCTTTTATAATTGCCATAAACTAAATTTATATGATGGGATTTTGACATGGTTAATGGTTTGATTAATATATGATTTTATTATTGTTACTATTTAATTAGTTGTAACTTTTAATTATCATGTTTTTATGATTCATAATTTTATTATCTAATAAACGATATTTTTATAAATAGAACCTGAAAAACTCAAAATGCAATGGATAGTTTGTATAAGATAGGACTAGAATTAAATTAATTGTTATCATGGACATATACTCTGTAGATTAATTTTAGGATTCACATACTTAATGCGATTGATATTAATCTTTGTGAAATAGAAATATGTATGAATTTTAATATTAATTAGAGTAGTAATATTTGTTAGAGAAATTTACTACTTAACCGAGGATTATGGATAAATTACTCGAAAGGGAACTGAGTCCTTATAAATCTAACTAAAAACCAACTAATCAATCTTAACATATTTTAAAAGCATATATTAATTGATCAAATAATAATGCGGTCAAAATCCTATATAATTGACTAGGTAAACTTCTCCTTTTATTACCTTCATGTTTTAATTAGTTTATTTCTTTTTGTTTTAATTTGTTTAAACATCTCATTTTGATTACCTAGCTAAAAAGAGAATTAATATAATCTAATAATTAGTTTTCAATCCTTATGAATGCAGTTTAGTATCATTAGTAGAGTCTTACATAGAAATAATCAAGGGTAGATGTAGGTTGATTAGATGGGCCAACAGTGAAACGCTTAATGTTAGGTTACTGTAAATGAGGCCTGAAGAGGTATGCCCTGTAAACCCCATAAAGTTATCAATCTTAACCTTAAGTTAAACTTGAGTACTTTAGATAATCTTATAAGTCAATGAGGCTAAGTAAGATAAAAATTTTATTAAATTATTAAATTAAATATAGTATCGGTAATAAAAATCCTAGAAATTCGATCGAAACTTTAATGGCGTACAAAAATCCTAAATTCTATATATGCATAAATACTCAAAATTGAACTCGAACTTAATGAAAACCTTAAAACTATAACCTTAAACTTAAAAAATGAATAAATTACCCTAACAGTAATAAAATCCTAAACAAATATAATTATCGATCAAAACACGTAATTGTGTAAAATTATTAACAAACATGTTAAGATAACTAGTAAATATTAAAAATGTAACAAATAACAATTAATTAATAAATTTTTGTAAAATTTCAATATTATTTTATAAACACTAAATTCATACTTTTTGTATTTGGAAAAATCTAATATTTTTATTTTTATTTATTCCTCCTTTCCTTTTCTTTTTCTTTTTGTTTTTTCTTTTCCCTATTTCCCCTCCATTGCCATGTTCTCAACTTCTAGAAATTTTCAGTGGATAAGTGTTACTTCATTAGTTTTACCATGTGGTAAGAAAACGAGATAAAAATCAAGGGAGGATAAGATCATGTCTTATCTAAATTAATGCCACATCTTACCTTGATTTTCTTTCTCCTTTCTTTCTTTCTTTTTTTTTTTGTTTTATCCTCATAAAATTGCAGTTACTATCCTTGCATGTAACACGTTGCATAAAATTCTCTCATTTTCTTTCTCTTTTAAATTGTGAAGTATCCACTCCTTTCTCTCAATTTTTTTTTGTGAATTCAAAGGACAATAATTAAGAAGAAGAAGAAAAGCTTGGGATTACTCATTCAAGATACTTCAAGGAGGAGTATTTAGTGTGTATATTATCTTTCTTTTGTATTAAATATTTTTATGTGTTCATATACATATGTAACATAAGGTTATGTATTAGAAATATATATAAGATTTATATTTCTTTATGTATAAATATTCATAAGTGTATAAATACTAAAGTATGTTCGTGTATATATACATGTTATATCTAGTATGAAGTATAAAAGCCTAGATGTATATATGTCTATATATGCATTCACGTTTATATTATATGTATAATTTGGTTTGTATAATTTTCATTACATGTTATATGTATATTATGTCACCAAAATTATATGTATATATTTATATATGTATAAAATAGACAAATAGTAACCTAGGGTATATATTCAGTATATATACATATGTGTGTATATAATAGTATTTTACTATGTATTTTCAAAATATAAATATATGTATATTCATGGAGGTGACATATATATATGCCTATGTAATCGTGTATAACACTATGCATATTAAGTATTTTTAGTGTATGTATATATATGTATGAATAATGTATAAGTATATACATATGTATATGTATGTAATGTATATATATGTAATATATTTAGGGTTATGTTATTATAGTACATAGGTATATTACAAATATAAAAATACATATACAAATATATTTAAATAATACATATATAATATACTATAATATTAATTTAATAAATAAAGTAAAGTAGTAAATATGCATATATATATATATATGCAATGTAAGCCTTAAATAATTATAAAATAACTAACTTATAAAATTTAGTAAAATATAATAATAAATATTATTATATACATATTATGTAAAAATACAAAATAAAAAAAGATGGAAAAAATGCAAAAAAATTCGAAAATGACACATAGCATTCCCTTATGCTGCCATATCAACATTTAACTAAATATAATTAAATTCGTAATTAAAAATAATAATAAACTAATTAATTAATTAAAAAATTAATAAAGTAGTAAAGATGAATTAAATAAGTCTTAAACCTAAAAATTAGAAAAATAAGTAAATTATGGCAAAATAGACTTAAAAATAAGAAAATTACAAAATATAAAATTTAAATATTTATTAAACTATAATGATACAAAGAAAAGTTTAAACTAATATTTTATAATTACTTAAGTTGAAATTATAAAATTTATAACATTTTTATAACATAATAGAAAAAGTGGATTATAATGTCTAAAACGGACCTCATTACGAGAAAGTATATCTGAAAAAGATAAAAATGGATTATAAGTTCATAAAAATCAGAATTATATTGAAAATGTTATACGCGATTAACATAAAAGCTCGATTCAAGAATTTTACATAAACAAATAGCTAATTTAGATAGATAATACTAAATATAATAATAGTTTAGTTATTTATTTCAAATGCTTATTACTTTTTGTATTCCCCCAATATTAGGTAATCACGAGATCAAGACTAATCTGCCTACGGATTATTACGATCCCTGACTTCGAGAATAGCTGAGTAAGTATTTCTAATGATTCCATATATACTTGTATTTGTAGATAGTGAATCTTAATTGTTATTAATAATTGAATGTTGTGTGGGGCTAAATTATATATGTGTATGATACTGCTTGTCAATTATGAAACTATTTTAAAGAATGATAATGTATTGTTTGCTGTATAGTAAACTTGATAGGAATTGTCTTGTCTGCGACTTTGTTTGATCACACAATAAATAGACTTAACATTATCATACCTGTATTAACTAAATCTAAACATACATAATCATGTATTACATAACTAATTTCGACCATCATATTACACAAAGATAGCGAGAGGCCATACGGGGGTTGATTAATTCTAATTATAGTATTTTAGTATGGTACACACGTATGATAAGACCTTATCTTAGCCTGTAAGAACACTAAACATTAGAAACGCCAACTGCCTGACTAAGGGTCAAGTCCAAAAGCCTCCGTTTAGGGGTGAGTGTAGACTGCGAGAACTTACTCAAAATTATACTTAGAATTGAGTTTTGACTAAAACTGAAAATGGATATACCATTATGTTTTTTTTAATACGAAGTGCGAAGTTTTGTTATATATAAGTTCAAGTATGATAACTGGATCTGATTGGTATCGTGTATACTTCAACCCTAACTTCGAAGGGTGTTAAATCTGAGTTACATGTAGTACCTGATCACCTGCATGTATTTATATGGTATACTGATTGTTCATATATTCATATGTTTGAAATTAATTTTTGTTTAACTTGTATGTTGTATGGTTGAGGAAAGATCTCATTAGGTTATTTAGCTTACACCCTTGTAGATTACATGTGTAGAAGGATCTCTTCATCGTTCTGGGCCATAGGATGCCCGAGGTTAATGAATCCTTTACTAGTGGGTGTAAATGTGAGGTTAGAGTCAGGAGTAACATACAATTACTATAGTTAGACTTGAAAACTTATTAAATGATCCTATGTATTAATAGCTTCTTGAGAGACTTTGTAAGCCTCATAATCAACTACTCAAGGTTCGGTTTATAAAATTTACAACAATCAAGTGAAATTATCCAATCTAGCCTAAATTTTACGATGAAGCTACGATCATTAGTAAAAGTGACTTTGGGAGTCTAAATTTAAGAAAATAAGTAATAAAATAAGAGAATATAAAATTTTTAAATTTCAAGTATATTACTCATTATTTATTGAAAATGTGGGAAATACATAAAATACATTTCGATAACTGACAAATCGCTAAAGATAAATTATATATATATTAAAAATCACAAAAATAACTTAAATAATATTTTGGAGCATTTATTTGTATTATATATGAATTTACATGTAGGTAGAAATACACATAATTACTTAAAATACGTGAAATATGCTGAAATAATGCTAATTAATTAAATAAAATTCATAAATAATTAAGGAAAAATCAAGAAAAAAAAAGGAATGATCTAGATTTGGGTTGTGGAAGCTGGGGAAAAGAAGAAAAAAATTAGTCAATTAAATTAAAACAACAAAAAAGGCAATTTGGAAAAGGATAAGGCAATTTCCTAATCAATTTAATGCACCATGATTTCCCTAGAGCTCTACAAATATCCGGAAAAAAAAATTTTTTAGAAGCTCATTTAGATAGTTAGAAGAGTAGAAAAAATAAAGAAGGTCTAAATAAGAGAGTTAAGGTTAATTTTCAAAAATTAGATAAAAATCTATGCAGTTAGAACTTGTAAGGAGCTCCTTAACCAGATGACCACCTGGGAGTAAATGGCCACCATCACCATATAGTAGTGACAACACCCAGACTGTTCAATAAGGCCTTGGTGGCCGGAGCAACCAACATTGATAAGTTTTGATTTCTACCTTATTTTGCTTAAATTTTTAAAAATATAAAAAATTTGGAAAATTATGAAACTTATTATTTTAAGATACTTTAGTATGTATATTTAGGAAAAAATTTTATTTTGATAAATTTACCTCTAGAAATATATTGTCTTTAACAAACCGCATAAAACCGAATTTTGTTCGGTTTAAAAATAAATGATATTAAGAGTGTAGTTTTAAGCTTAAAATTTTTTTGTAGACTAATTAGAGCATTTAAAACAATGCTATGAATCCCTTTTCAAAAATGAATTTTTGAAAATTTTAAATAATTTTTAAGCCTTAAAATTATGCATAAAATGAGTAATTTTGGGTTAGTTAGGTAAATAAATACATAATTACTGATTTAGTATATAATTATATGTTTTAAGATGTTGAAATCTGATAGAGTATGCTATTTGTAGTATTTAGATTATTAGGGTATTATGTAGTAAATATGTAATAAATAAAAATGGTAAATTTTAAGTTAATTGTGTAATTTAGGATAATTAGATACAAAATTCTGATTTGGGATGAATTTAGGTATTTTAAGATGTTAATAGAAGTTGAGAGATAATATTTGAAGTGAATAGGATATTAGATGTGTATAATATGTATATAATAGGTAATAAAACATAATACGTGAAATAGGAAATATAACAAATAGAAAATATTAGAATAAAAAATTGATAATATAATAATAATAAAATTATTTAATAAATCTGGTATGAAACTTAAGTTAGGGTAAATATATGAAAAATATAAAATTTTCTTATATCGAAAGTAAATTCGGTAGTTAAATAAGGATTAAGATATACTACATGGACTAAAACATTAGTTAGGAACTAAAAATGATATTTAGGATATCCGAAAATAATATAATTAATTTCATATTATGGGTTAGAATGATTTCCTAGGGTTTACATTTAAAATCCATAATCGAACATTGAGTTAAGAATCTAATTTAGAAACCAATTAGGAAACTAAATTAGAACCCATCTCAAAATTAGGAATCGTTGTAAAAGATTTAAAAACCTGATTGAATGGGTATATTAAATCTTAAACAAAAGATAACAATAAGCGTTATAAGATAAAACCAACCTATAGTAGTTGTGTGGAAAATTGAAATAATATTTGTACTATAGGGATTCTTGGTGATGGTTGGTATGAGTTGCACTTTAAGTGAGTAAGCAAGGAGTCCAGGTAAGTTGGGATTAATATGTTACTGTATTTCGAAGTACTAATTTGTAGTACTTAGAGGCTTGAAATTGTACTGGATTGTTCTTGTTAGATAGTTAGTTATGCACCTGTGCTCGTTCTGAGCCGTTGATATGATTACTGGTTTACTACTTTGGCTTGTATTGTGTGATTTGTATAAAATAATTGATCACCTTAAATTAAACCTAATCGAATATATGACTTATAAATATAAATCGGACCTACATAGCAACCTATTAGCGGAAACTTATGATTCTTCAGCCAAATACTAACCCCTTCGAAAGGGATAGTGCTGGATAGCATAATTGGTCCTTTCTTCATCCTTAGTTGAACTAAGTGACAAATGAAGAGGTTGCGGCAAGGGTGAAGGTAATGGTTCGAATGTAGTTATGGAGGAGCAGTATTTACATTGGATAAGCCTAGGTTTGATCATGAGTTATTGTATTAATGGAAACTCCTTAACCTGGATTAGAGCGGGTGCAATTTCTCTAATCTCACGATGAGCCGGACAACGTCGTACGATGACATTTGCTTGAACATGCATTGTACCTAATAATTTGGTTGATAACCCTATTTTTATTTGTTGTATGGTTTTAAGTTTTCATCCCAACTTATTGAGTTATGGTTGCTCACATCCATATAAACGTTATTACAGGTGCTAGCAAAGAAGCGGATTATAATTATCCTAAAGCTAGCAACAGTTAGACCTTAGGAGAGTAAGAATAATAACCTGAAAAGCAATTACACTTTCAAGTTTGGATCCTATCTTTAAAATTTTTATTATTACATTATGTTTTACTTAAATAGATTATGATTAGGCTACTAAATCTTATAAACAAACTCAAATTATTTAGTATAAATATGTATTTTTCATAATTATATAGTTGAATAACATATTTAATTTATAAAATGTTTACTTCAAAGCGGGTTAGTCATAGATGTATTGTGTAGATTTAGTTTAGGATAGCGGCTGTAAGGCTAGCTTTTATCCTATAATGATTTGCACGACGGGACTGTTACAACTTTGTCGCTTCAGGGTGTAATAACTTAGTATCTATATTATATATGTATTATATATATCTAATAGTTATGAGTTTGAAATTTATGTTATTATAATTATATTGTGATATTACTTGTGCCTGCATAACTTTGGATTGTTAATTATAGTAGTAGCTTTGTATATTGCATAAATGGTTATCGATTGAAAAGGAAATCAATCTATAGTCTTTTGCATGATATATGATGCTTGCTATGATTAGCCTCCTTGAGTCCTGACACGCCCAACGTAGGATGTAGAGTAGCTTAGAGAGATATGCCCAATCGCTAGGATGTTGAGTTAGTTTATGTTGTGACGAGGGTTATGAGGACCTCTATTATGAAATGTGTATTTGACTAATTTAAAGATAATCAAAATAATGTGTATGTTTTACCTATCGACATTTAAATGCATGTTTTTATCTGATGTATATTTGCTCACGCACATGTCATTGTATGTTATATATTGAGCTTTGTCTTACTCTTCCTTTTCCCACAGTTGCAAGTTAAGATGTTAGTTATAGAGTGTTAAGCCTTATTTTGGTTTATTATCTTAATTTAATTTATAATAAGCTAAGCCTACTTAATATAAACTACTTGACATAAAATTAAGAAAAACCATTTTCTTTAAAAAAAATTTAAAAAGGATATTTTGAAAATGTTTTAGGAGTCGCCAACTAATTAAATTGGTAAAAAATGAATTAAGGTTTCTTAGGTGGAAGAAACCCTAACCAAGTCACTAGCATGCTAATTTTCTAAAAAATATATATTTTTAGAAAACTTTAACTAGAAATTGAGTCTGAAGGCTAACTTGTTAAGACATTATCTCTATGCAAAAATTTAAGAAAAATAACCAATGGAACTTATTTTTAGAATTTTTCTAAAAAGATGGGAAATCATACAAAAATATGAAAATGTAAGAAAATGAATTTTTTTATTATGAAATTTCCCTTAAAAATAAAAAAGAAAACAAAATTTTTTCTAAATTTTACGGTTACTCCAGAGGTGCTTATTTACCTGTTAATCAAGATTAAACCAATCGAAGTTCTTATTTAAAAAAAATTATTGGGTTGGTTCTTTTTATTTTGAAAAATGTGCTAGGTTTAAATCTTTAGCCATTTCATTTTTTGTTAAGAAAAATCCCTAAAAACCTAAATTTTATTTTCAAAATTTAAAAAACAACCTAAAAAGACCTAACTTTTGAAAAGGCTCCAATTAAGCTTTTTATTTTGTAAATAAAAAAACAATAAAGTGACAAATAATATTTATAGAAGAAAGAAAAAAAACCTTAAAATGCCTAATTTGTTAAAAAGTATAAATTCAATGAAAAATGCAATTCTCATATAAAATATGCAAAATTTTATGAATTGGTTCAATTTTAACCAAAAAGGCATGAATGTTAATCAAGAGATGTAACTTTCCTAAAAAATGTAATTTTTTAATAATCCTCTTAAGCATGCAATTTTCCCTAAAAGTACTAAAAATGTCATGATAATAAAAAAACAATCTATTATTACACAAGAACTTGCAAAAGACTCATATACCCTAAGAATACTAATTTGATTGAAAATCAACACTATACATGTTAGTGACATACTTATTTGAAAAATCATAAAATATAAACAAATATTAATAAACTACAACTAACAATCATCATTAAAAATTAAAACTAACAATTAAAGTAAAAACTTGCAAGAAACTCATGTTAATGCACATGTGCAAACCGTTATAAATGATATGCCTATGCTAAAATTTTTTTTTTTTAAATAAAGCAATAATAAGGCCAACAGATAAAATTAACTAATGCTAAATAAATAAAAACCTGCAATGAAAATAACTTAAGTTAGCATGGGTTCTAATAACATACACAAAAAAAAAATAAAAAAAAAATAAATAAAGAGAGAGAGAGAGAGAGACAAATAAGGTAAAAGGAAAACCCTACCTGTCTTAGAGTTTTATACAAATACAGTTTCTTTTTTGAAAAATATTACAGAAAAGGGTTCGTTTTGAAAAAAAAAAATATAAGTATAGTATAGTGAAAGCATATGTAGTGCATGCACCTTCAGTCATAATGAATTATACTGAAGGCGCATGTACTGCATACGCCTTCAATAATAATCAATTACACTTAATTACTAAAGGCGCATCTTCAGTATACCTACTATATAAACTCCAATCCATGCAACCAAACTTCATTTTCACTTATATCAATTTTTAAAAATTTCCAAAACCTAGAGAAAACTCGAGGAAACCCATAGTTGAAGTATTAAACCATTTCTTAATGCGAGTGTACATTTGAAATAGCTAATAATCTATAATTTATACGTATGATTTTATTTTTTATTTTTTATTTTATATTGCTAGTAATTGACATTATGCAATTTTTATTTTTTTTAGAAAAAAATTTGTTACTTAATTACGTAAATTTCATGATCATAGATGTATTGTAAATTATGTAAATTATTAATATTTCATGAAAATTTATTATATGTTGTCTAAATTTAGGAATTTTTTGTATTACAATACATAAGTTATACAAATGTGGTTATGAAAAATGTTAGAATGTAGGTCAAAATTATTGTGTATGTATTTTTTTGTTGGCGTTTTGATTGTATTGTGTCGAATTAAATAGTTAAAGTTAAGGAGTACGTGACGCAGCTTAACGAGATGACTAAGTGTATTTTGTAAAGCTATCATTTAGTGTGTAGATGAAGTTTTTAATTACATCTAAATATTCAGTTTATCATGACATTACTAGAGTGAAAATGGCAAATTATGTGAAAGTTATTGTCTATGTGAACGGAAATATAGTGATGAGTAATTAGGGGTTGGAGTATGACAGGGAGCTCGTTAAGAAGTTAAAAATTAGGAAGAATTCGAACTTCTCTCATATTAGTCGGAGAATTTATGGATGCACTGGAGTTAACTCGAGTAATGTTGAACTCATGTACAGGCATCCCTTTTTTCATGATGCTAGAGTTGTCTATAAGTTGATGGCCATTAAAGACGATGATGATGTTGAGAATTTCATCGAGATGGCGGTCTTTTAGGGAATGGAGTATTTAGAAAGTGTACATAAGGCACATTAAGGAATCGAGTGCCCAGTATGAACATGAAATACATGAGCTAGACAATCCAACCATTCCAAATCCCAATGTGCACTCAACAATGATCGATGCAGAGCAAACAAATGTAGATCAGTCAAATGAACCGTTCATGAATTTCTCTAAGTACAAGCATGTGAATATCATAGAAGAGCAACTTGATGAAGCATTAGCTCCTATTATCGAACACGAAGAGTTTTATGATTCGAATGTAGAGAGAATGCACATGGACATAAATGTCGAGGATGATAGGGAGGATGAGGTAGACGTGGATGGCGATGAGGATGATGGGATGGTGATGAGGATAATGTTGGCTTCGAAGATGACCGCGCAGAGGAATTGGGAGAAGCCCAAGTGAGACCATATGTTGTTGGGAGTGGTATACTGATCCAACCATTTTGCCAAGACGGCCTAAGTAGGCCACATCATCATACTGATGAAGTATTGTTCAGAAGGTAGTTTCAGGACTTTCTGCCAATAAATGAACCAATGGACAGGTTGGTGAGAGATCCTACCCCATTTTACAATAGTCGATACGATGACAGTGGCTATGTAACATTTGAAAGAGATGTCAGTGAAATGTGCAACAACATCAACAGTTCCGATGAATTGAGGGTCGGTATGAGTTTCAACACAAAGAAGGATCACATAGATACGGTGAAGTTGTTCTACGTAAGGAACCACTGTGATATTCATGCAAACATTTCAAAACTGAACGTATATGCAGTCTACTGTAAGAAGAAAGAACAAGGTTGTAAGTGGAGGCTATGGGCTTGCTTGAAAAAAGTAGAGTCTTTTAAAAATAACAATTCTAAAGGGTTCGTACACTTGTGGGAACCTGATGATGAACCAGGATCATCCTTAGCTCAATAGTAACATAATGGCTATACTATTCATCAATAGTGTACGAAACAACCTTGATGTTAAGATACCTAATCTTGCCGCTAACGTACAAAGTATGTACGAATACACAGTAAGTAATAGAAGGGTTTTCAAGGCTAAGCGAAAGGCTGTTAAGATAGTATACGATAACTAGGAGAAGTTGTATAATGAGTTATTAAGACTATTAAATACAATGAAGTTGAGCAACCCAGAGACATAAGTGGATTGAGGTTGGAGTAATTCGCCAAAGCTTAGTCCCAGTTCAAGTGAGTTTTCTGGACATTTGGGCTGTGTGTTGAAGCCTTTAAATATTGTTGACCTATTGTATGTATTGATGGTACATTCTTATACGAAAAGTATAGCCATAAGTTGTTGGTAGCTTGTAACATGGATAGGAATAATTCAATAGTTTCATTGGCATTTGCTCTTATTGACATAGAATCGATAGAAACCTAAGAGTGGTTCCTACGTAAGCTTAAAGTACATGTAGTCGGCCAGAAGGGAGAAACCTTATGTCTTATATCCGATAGGGCGTCCGGTATTGATTTCGTGTACAAGGAATCATCAGTAAGCTAACAGCCACCATTTGCAGTTTAGAGATACTGTCTGCAGCACATTGCTAGTAACTTTAAGATGGTCTACATAAACCAATTGTGCAAGAAACTTGTATGGTTTGCAGGTGTTTAGGCATAAAAAAGAAAATTTGAATGATAAGTTTTCCTTTTTGCTATCATTTTCTTGGTTGTAAGTGATAATGATCGTTTTTTGACTAGTTGTTTATTTTTATTTTATTTTTCTTCTACCATTTAGGTTGTTTGGGAGCCTTATACAAAGGAGTTGTTGCAATTGTTGCCTCACTTTTGTATTGCCGAGCAACACATTTGGACTGCCCGGGTACCATTCATATGTTTCCACATCATTGAGTGGTGCTTTCCAAACCGTGTCGTCTGATAGTTTAGTAGATATCCATAAGAGGTCGACACCTCAGAGCAGCTCTACTAGCTGGACCTCTGGGGTAGGACGGATGTTGACTAAATCAACATACACTCTTCCTACATCCATGCTTGGGGATAGAGATATGGATTCCTAGAACACATCTAGGGTCCTTAAGGGGTTGATGAGAGCTATTGGCCGTGGTAAAGACAAATCACTCGGTGTTATATTACACATTACGAAGCTGTCGTTGGTCGATTGGTACATACATCTAAAATTGTCCATTATTTTATTTTTCACTTGTTTATACTTGCTATCATATGTACCAATATCTGTTTTCTTTACTTATTTCTAGTGGACTCGCTCAGGAGTGTCAGATTGGCACTTAACTATCTTATAGCGCTAGGTATTGTAGATGGGGTACTTGACTTCGTTAAGCAACATAGTAGCCTTATCCTCTACCCATAGCAAGAGGGCGTACATGAGCCACCCCATATGGACTATGGCGAGGAGCAGGGACCACCTACTGATGAAGAGATGATAACTCCTCGTGTATTACTTAGGGGTAGAGCTAAAGTTTCAAGAGGCAGGGCTCAAGCAATACGTCGTCAGGCAAATCTCAGTGATGATATCTCACCACTTGCCTATCATTCCATAGACCAAGGGCATATTAACGAAGGATATAGTACATACCTTGGTCAGGTGTTGCCTCCACTTTAGGAGTCAAATCCAACTCCAAGGCTAGATCTAGCTCATACATGATTCCCGGGTTCCAGCAACATCTTGATCTCATGACTCCACCAGCTCCTTAAAAGTGATGTTCCACCCCTATACAGTCATCCATGGGTAAGGGCGTCACTCAGCTGCATTCAAGCCATCCAGCCGACCTAATTCCTCCTAAGAAACTTGAGCTTGATGATCCACCACCTAGGCCTACTCAGACACACAATAAACGAGGGCGTTCACTTCTTTCCCATGCCGTGAGGACCTTTACATAGTGTAGGCATTAGTAGATATGTTTAATCTGTTGTTTTTGTTTTCTCCTTTATTTTTGCATTGTATTGATGTTGTCATTGACTCATTACAAATTTTGTGTATATATTGATTATTTGAAATACAATTCACATTTCATCATATATTGCAATTCAATGCATTGTTTATTTATCCTGATTTTACAATTTACAATTATTTTTTCTTTTATCTAACTTGTATGGTCATTGGATGATCATCCCATGCACTTATTTCTTCCCCACTTGCCATATTTGTTGAGGCATTCCACCAATTGTGATTTTATGTAATTGATTACTATATCAAACTTTCCATTCAGTTTGTAAGTTAAGGCTTAGAAGAACATTACTTTATCATTTCGGATGGGGGTTAGAAATTGAACTAAAAGCGCATCAAGTGAATGTACCTTCAGTGTAAATATTTACATTGAATGCGCATTCACTTGATTGCCTTTAGTATCACAATTTGAACAGAAGGCTCATCAACTAGATGCACCTTTAGTTCAATTTCTACTAAACTAAGCTATTGAAGGAAACTAAAGGCGCATCTATTGCATGCACCTTTAGTATAAATATCACAAGTAACTGAAGGTGCATTTACTTGATGCACCTTCAATATACCATTTTCATTTTTTTTAAAAAAAACTAGCCCTTTTCCATAATATTTTTAGGAAAAAGCCTGTATCCGTATAAAACTTCCTGTCTTATTCCTAATATGCAAATCGAGTTCATTCTAGGGGGTATACATGCGGGTCGAGTTTAGTTAGGTCATAAGCTCCAATCATGCATAGATCTAGGTCTATTAAGTCATGGGTATCCAAGCAGGTTTGGGTTAGGGTCTTTAACAGCAAATGGTAATGCAAGGCGTCTGAACAACGAATCAAGCGGGAAATTGGATAATCATGTGAATGTTATAGATGAAACTTAGATTAGTATGCTTGCCTTGGTTTGTAGTTGTTATTTAAGTAGTGTTTAGCAAGTAGGTGATAGTGATGGGTACTGGTGATGATGCTAGGGTCACATTTGGGTGTTGTTGGAGCAAGGAGGATCTACTGCAGCAATAGGTCGATTGCACAGTGTATGTTTAGGAGTGGGTAGAGATCGGTTGGAGTTGTTCTAGACGTATAAGCATAAGATTCACGGTTATCGTTAGGTGTTGTTGCAATGGATGTTGGGCATGTGTGTCGTAGATGGATGCTGCTGTAATCAATGGTGGTCAGAGTTGCGCCTTTGTTATGCATGGCGTAAGAGAGGGGAGGTGGTCGAATTAGGTATGTGTTGTAGTGTTGTGGTGTGTGCGTATGTCAAGCGTGGGTTGTAGTTATGTGCTTCTGCTATATGTAGTGGGGGTTCTACTATGTTTGTGTGTGGATGGAGTGGATGAGAGAGTAGTCGATGGGGATGGTTATCGAGTGTACTATAGAGGACATTAGGTTGTTGTTAGTCGAGTGTGGAGGACGTTAGGTTGGGGTGTCTTGCTGAAGACATTAGGGTTAAGAGTGATAGAGGGTTGTGCATGTGAGGTCATAAAGAGAGATAATAAGACGATGGGGGGCTATTGTGGTGTCGTGCTTGGGTACTGCATCTAGGCCTTGTTACTACTGTTGTATGCTATTATTGTATGCTATAGTGGAGTATGGGGGTTGTATGCATTGGGGGTTGATGGAGATTTAGAGGTCGAGGTTGTTGGGTCATGGTTGAGCTTTTCCTCCTTTATAGATCTTTTTCAAATCTTCTTTTGAATCTTTTATTCATCAAGAGTCTAGTTTTAGTTAGATTTTGATTTCAACAAATCCTCTTTTAAATTAATCTTATCACAAATGTTAAGCGATCCAATGATCTTGATAAAAAAAAAAACTCTAAAAATTTCTTAAAATCCATTGTTACTTAAGGTTGTATAAGATACTTAACTCTCTCTTGTTTCTCAGCCTAAAAGAAAAAGAAAGAAAATATTGGTCAACCTCTTAGGACCTATAAGATGCATGTACACACCCTGATCGACTATGCTAGCTTCTGTTCTCAATATATCTTGAAGGTTAATTACACTTAAGCTCTCTTCATTGGCCTTACTTTAATTCCATTTTGTCAAACCCAAGCCTAATTCATTCCTACTTACTTTAAAATGATTCAAAGACATTCAAATAGCATGAAATGCATATGCTAAGAATTTTTTACATAGATTTAATTTAATAAATTTCGAGTCTTCTTTTTATTTGTCCAATTAAAGTTAAATAGAAGCCCATTTAAATATTTTACTAGACTATTTTCCAAAAATGTTTTTCTAATAAAACTTAATTTTTTAAAGACTCGGTATTTATTAAATTGTATGTATATTTTACACTATTGTCTATTCCAATCCTAAATGACCAATTAACTTGACTTGAACACATATGACACTTTATATTTTTCAATTTTTTGTATATATATATTTTTAAACTTAGCCCCAAATAAAAAATAAAGGCAAAAATGGGGTATCTACATGGAAATCCTATTAGTTAGAGTTATCCAACTAACTTTGAAACTTATTCTGGATAAGAGGACATACGTGACAATTACAATCAGGGAGACTCATATGGTGAGAGCTTTTATTATTATTATGATGACTATTATCAATCTTAGGAGTTAGTGAATTGATGTCAATTAATTTTTGTTTCTGAGAAGGTGTTCAATTTTACTTTCATGTTATTATGAGCAAACTGTTAGATGTTCACTCAGTTTCCAATTATTTTTTTATGAGGAGTTATTTTGGAGATATTATGTACTTGTCATGGAGTTGTTAAATAATACAATTAGTGGTCGTTATTTGAATGTATATTAGAGATTGTAGGTTCTAAAGCATAGCTTGACATGTTAATAGAAGATTAAGGAAACCTGTGTTTTGTGGCATCCTAAGCTTAAAGGCATTATAGATTAAGTGGTATCAAAACTTAGGTTTATGGATTTATAGAGCACGTAGGAGAAGGATCATTAAGGGAATAAAAGAGTTAAGGATAACGAGAGAATGAGAAATTAACTGTTAAGCAAATAGTTTAAGTCTTTCTCGAGTTTCCTAGAATTTGTTGTCTTATGAAATTACCTAATTTGCTTTGTGTTTGTCATCCTTTTCTTTTATCTTAGCTATTTATCTTTCTTGTCTCTTTGTATCTTGTAGAATGCTACCTAGGAGGAACCTGCTTCTAATGGCAACTTTAATCGAGGTCAAGATGTCCCTGTGGAGAGGAATGAAGGAGGCAGTTTCAGGTTGGGCAATTTCCATCAGTAGAGTTTGTTGGATAGGGTGGACAGCTGTTAAGGAGGCTATCTAGTGCAAGATGGCTCAGTTTCATAGCCAGGACAAGTACAAATTGATAGTGTGCAATTCTTTAGACTATGAATCATATGTTGGGAGTTTTGTAGGGAGATAACAAGAGCAGTTCTCCTTAGACAAGTTTACTAAGTAGGCAAACCTTTTCAACCTAGGAAATAAGATTTAGTGGAGGCACATCACTAGCTAGAGGATATCGAGAAAATATTTGCAATTTTTGGGGTGCCAAAAGATCGCAATGTAAGTTATGCCACTTATATGTTAAAAGGAATAGTTGTAGATTGGTAAGAAGGTGAGTATGGGTAGGCCAGAGGGGTGATTGATTGGCAGAGGTTTAAGGAAATATTTTACAATAAGTACTTCTTGAATAGTGTGAGAGATGCTATGGAAGCTGTTTATTACAATTGCTAGCAAGGCAACAGATCTATTGCTAAGTATAAGGCCGAGCCGAACCACTTGAGTCCATTTTTACCAAAGCTCATTAGGGCTAATGACATATACTGAGCTCACCATTTACTTAGAGGGTTAGAGGCTGAGTTGCAATATGAGGTAGGGTAATTTCAGTTGACCACCTATGTAAACACTATAGAGAGGGCCAAGAGTATTGAACAAAATAAGAAGAGGAGAGAAGAGGAACTTAGGAGGTTAAGAGTAGTGTTAGGGAAACGAGCAAGCTCGAATGTTGCTCCTTAAGATAAGGGTAAGAGGCCTATGTACTAGGTACCAATCAATAGACTTGTAGCCATACTATTTAGATCTTACTAGCCTAGGTGAGTTTACCAATTCATGTCATTACCTCCACCCTAATGATAACCCTAGTATGAAGATGTCCATGGTGTATGGGGCTACATGAGTTGAGTTAATGTAGTTGGCCAAAGAGAGTTTGTTTCTCATGTGGTAAGGTATGGCACTCTAATAGGACATGTAATGAGAAGTCGATTCAATAGAGCTTTTGCATCATATGCAAACAAAGATGACGTAAGGCAGTTGATTGTAGGAATGCAAGAAGGTAGATAGCTAAGGTCTCACAACCAGTACAAATGTAGCGCCTGGTAAGGGCACCAGTTAGATCTCTAATTCCTAGGCCACAAGGATCGAGACAGTGTACTCTTTCATGAGTTTTTGCTATGCTATAGCAATACCTTGAGCGAGACACCATGGAAGGTACGATTCTTGTACACCTGCTAATGCTTATGTGTTGTTTGACATTAATGCTTTGCACTCATGCATATCTTATGTGTTTATGTATGCATATGATTTGAAACTTGAATTACTGTGTGATGCTTTGAGTATTTATACTCATGTGGGAGTAAGAGTAGTATTAGATTAACTTTGTAGAGAAGTGCACATAGAAGTGCAAGGGAGAATGTTGCCAATAGATTTATGGATTTTGATATGATACTTGGGTGAACTGGTTGTCTAAGTACCATGCCACCATAAATTGCTAAAATATGGTAGTGCATTTTGATCCCCTAGTAGAAGAGTAGTTCTCTTTAAAGCTAGAAAGGCAAAGGCTAGTGTGTGTTTCCACTTACGAATTGTAGGGTAAAGGCTGGTTGGCTACCATGACTTTACAAGTGGATAAAGGGAAGAACATTGAAAAAGTTTCAATAGTGAATGAGTTTTAGGATATGTTCCTAGAAGACTTAACAAGCTTACTACCCATTAGAGAAATCAAATTCAATATCTACGTGGTGCCAGATACTAAGTCGATTTCAAAGCCTGCATATAAAATAGCTCCAATAGAGAGTATAATTGAAGACTTAATTGGAAGAGCTGTAGCAAAAGGGTTTCATTAGGCTAAGTGTGTCACCATGGGGGGCACCTATACTTTTTATCAAAAAGAAAGACAGTATCATGAGGTTGTGCATTGACTATAGAGAGCTGAATAAAGTGACTATAAAGAACAAGTGATACAGATAATGTAGATGAGCACATGACATCCAATATCATGTGAACTAAAAAGGTGGGTCTGAAAGATAAATGGGAGTTGAAGGTTGAGCAGGGGTCTTTAAGTACTAACAGTGGATATAACGTACTAATGCTTCACACGAGCTCAAGTCATACTTGATATAATGCACAAGTGTAGTCAGTGGGCACTCACCAGTAATTTACGCTGACAATTAACTAAATAAGAGTAAACAAGAGTAAGTAAGGATACTTAGCTCACTTAAGAAAGGAATGTTTGAAATTCAATTGTCATTTACCATTCCAGTTGATACAAATCACAAGTATTTATATGACCCAATTAGGGCAAGTCTTAGGTAGATGCAAATTACAAAAAGGGATTCCTACTAGAAAAGGAAAAGGAATAAATTGCAGGAGTAGAGTTGTAATTGGACAAAAAAGGGATATTCAGGTATAAAAGGACAGTATGAATGTCAAAAAAAGGGGCTACGTGTCAACTGTCCATTCTGTTGTCCCAATGATGCTATTTACTGAGTAGAGCAAATTCTAAATAGATCAGGTCAGGGTTAAGTGCTCGGTAGCTCGGATGTCCTAGATTAAGGAAGGATTGGTTCTAGAGATAGCCCATTGCTTAGTTAGCCTTGGCTAGTTGGCTCAAATTTACGACAGCACAACTTTGGTAATGTATCATGTCAATAGTAGGCAAGTTTGATGCTTAACTTTGGACTGTGTTACTAAAGGGATGGCTCGCAACAGATCAGTTGCCTTAGAAGTCTCCTTAATGAGGTAGAGAGAAGAGTAATTCAGTAGGTTAGACTAAAGATAGGATCACTCTTCTGTGTTTAGCTATCCTTAGACAGCTCGACGAACCATATGGACAAGTCCTTGAGTTTGGGATCGAGTGATTGGTCTGTGATCCCTATCATTCCCTCTAGGCTATTTGAGATTTGGGATCAAATCTGGCTTAGCTGCTTGTTGCTCTTCTTCAAGGATATACAAGTGGAGGTCAATAATGTTAAAGGAGTCTGAGACCCTATAATCCTCGAGAAATTCAATCTTGTAAGCATTAAGATTGATCTTTTCAAGCACTTTAAATGGTTCGTTGGCTTTGGGAGATAACTTGTTCTTCCTTAAACTTGGGAATTGTTCTTTATCGAGGTAGATCTAAACTAAATCACCTAGTTGAAATTCCTTGTTCTTCTGTCTTTGACCTCGTCTCTTGAGCTTAGTAGCAGCTTAATGTAAATGTTCGATGACCTTCTGGTGCATTGCCTTGATGGCCTCAAATCTTTCTATAATTGGTTTATCATCATTCTAGCTTAAAAGGGGTATTTGGTCCAATGGGAGCTTAGGGTTGAATCTGTAGGCAACCTAAAATGGCAACATGCTCACAACACTATGGGTGGTCTTATTGTAGGCAAACTCAATTATTGGTAGGCATAGATCCTAATCAGTTATGTTCTAGCCAACAGCAAGTCGGACCAAGGTTCCCATTGTCCTATTGACATCCTCGGTCTGTCTATGGATGGTAGGATGTACTGAATAGCAATTTGGTTCCCATTCCCCTCCATAATGTTCTCTAGAAATTGCTCATGAATTTTGGATCATGGTCTAAAACAATAGTCTTGGGTACTACATGAAGTTTGACGACTTCCTACGAGAACAGAAAAGAGATAGTCGAAGCATCGTTAATTTTGGCGCAAGGTACAAAGAGTACCATTTTACTAAATCTGTCAATAACCACCATGATGGAGTCCTTCCTTCGAGACATCCTCGGCAATCCTAACATAAAATCTATTCTCAACTCAAACCATGGTTTGGTTAGGATCAACAAAGGTAAATATTGCCATTGCCCTTGCTTAGCTCAACTCTCCTCTTTACCTTTCTACAGGTAGCATACCTTTCTAGTATAGCTTGGACATCACTTATCATCCTTAGCTAAAAGAATCTAAAGGCTAGTACCTCATAAATTCGATGCTTGCCAAAATATATAAACAATCCTCTACCATGTACCTTGCACACTAATAGCTCTCGCATAGAATAGGTTAGGATATACAATCTCCTCTTTCTGAACAAGTATTTATTTTCCCTATAGTAAATCAAGTGTTTGGCCTTCTTCACATCTAGCATAGATCGGACCAAAATGTGGATCCTCAGCATATAAATCCTTAATCATAGAGAAACTAAGTAACCTTATCTATAGCTCGGTCAAAAGGGAATGTCATCTCGATAGGGCATTAGCCACTACATTGTTCTTATTGTTCTTGCACTTTACGACATAAGAAAATCCTTCCATGAACTTAACCCACTTAGCTTATCTTTATGACAACTTAGGTTGGCTCTTTAGATATCTCAATGATTCATGATTAGTATAGATCACAAAACTCTTTAGGCAACAAATAATGTTGCCAGATAGTCAAGGATCGGATTAAGGAGTAGAACTCCTTATCATTTACAAAGTAGTTGAGTGTAGCTCTTCCCAGCTTCTCACTAAAGTAAGTAATAGGTTGGCCCTCTTGCATTAGCATGGCACCTATGCCTAATCCGGATGTGTTACACTCTACTTCAAACACTTTGTTGAAGCTTGATAGTGCTAAGACAAGAGTGGTAGTAAACTTCATCTTTACCTCTTCAAAACTCCTCTACTCTTTCTCTCCTCACCTAAACCTTACATTTTTCTTTGTCAACTTGGTGAGTGGGGCCATAATAGTACTAAAGTTCCTTATGAACTGACAATAAAATGATGCTAAGCTGTGGAAGCTTCGCATGTTGGCTGAATAGGTCAACATAGGCCATTTGGTAATCGCTTGTATCTTCTCATCATCAACTCGGATGCTACCACCACTCATAACAAATCTTAGAAAGATTACCTTAGGTTGACAAAAGTTGTGTTTCTTTAGATTGGTGTAAAGCTTCTTAGCTTGGAGTGTTGAGAAAACAGCTTAGAGAAGCTCTAGATGAGTCTCTAGGTCAGAACTATAGATAAGAATATCATCAAAATATATGATGACAAACTTTCCAATGAGTTCTTGGAGTACATGATTAATTAGTCGCATGAACATACTTGGGGCATTTGACAATCTGAATAGCATCACAAGCCATTCATATAATCCATAACGGGTCTTAAACACAATTTTCCTCTCATCTCCTTCTTATATTCAGATTTGATGGTATTTAAATTTGAGATCAATCTTGGAGAATACTCTTGCTCCATTCAATTCATTGACCATGTTATCAAGCCTAGCTATAGGGTACCTATACTTAATGGTAATGCAATTGATTACTCGGCTATCTACACATATCCTCCATGTCCCATTTTTCTTTGGTACCAATAAGGTTGGTACGACACATGGGCATAGGGACTCTCATACATACCCTCTCTTAATCATCTCATCTACTTGTCTCTATAGCTTAGTAGCTTACTCAAGATTCAGCCTATAGGTAGGCTTATTTGGTAGGGCGGCTCTTAGCTACAAGTCTACTGCATGTTTAATGCCTCAAATGGGGGGTAGACCCTCTGGTAGTTCACATGAGAATAGGTTAACAAACTCATTCAGTAAGGTTTTCACCTCAATAGGCAGTAGTTCCTCTTTTGATCCTCTAACCTCAAGCAACCTTCTGACCAGCAGAAGGGTTGGCTCCTTGTGCTCCATCTCTCTCTTTAGCTTGGCTTAGGTTATCATTAAAGCCTCTTTCTTTAGAACTCAGCGCAATTGAATTTGCATGCTTTTAACTTGTTTAGTAATTATAGGGCTTAACTTTACCTTCGGCCTTCGTACTCTAGGGAACATGTGTTCTTCCTTCCATCGTATATCATACTTCGTTCGAACATCCATGGTCATCCAAGAAGAATATGGGACACATTCATGGGTAGCACATTATAGAGTACTTCATCTTGATAGTTTCCAATACTGATCAGCATAGTAACTTGTTTATTCACTTGTAGAGCTGCCTTATCATTGAGCTAGTGTAGTTTATAAGGATTAAGATAGGCTTGGTCAGCAACTTCAATTGTTGAACCATGAAAGTGGATTTTGCATTAGTGCAACTATCACTATCAATAATTAAGGCACATAATGACCCATTTACCTTATAGCTAATGTGGAATAAATTTTCCCACTATTCGTCCTCGAAGGACTCACACTCATTGCTTTCCTTAACACCAAGGTTGTAGGCATAAAATTACCCTCCTCACTATAAACGATGTCCTCCTCCTCGGATTGTTCTAGGTGTCTGGATTCTTTAGGCTCCTCAATCTCTTCATTAGTGTTATCAACTTCAATGGTTGGCATCTCTCTCTTAATCATCATCACTTATCTATTCGAATATTGTACGGCTATGTATCCAAACCCTTGACACTTAAAGCATTGATCTCACTAGTCTTTCTTCTTAAGCTCTAGCCTTTCTCGAATTTCCTCAAGATCTCTTTCTCCTCAACTTAGGTGGTTTGAGTAGGTTGAACCTCAACAACCTTACTTGGTTCTGATCGCATAGGTCTGCTAGTGGTAGGTCGGTTGATAAGAGCTTAGAATCTTCCTGCTTAGCACCTTTCGATTCTCTGTGCAGCTCGGATAGCTTCGTCAAGTAAACCAATATCCATGGTCTCTAGAATATCTCTAATCTTATACTGCAACCCATTAATGAATCAAGATATAATTTAGTCCTCAAGCTCAATAACCTTGCATTAGATCATAAATATTTAGAACTCCTTCAAATATACATTAACACTCGATCCTCCTTGCCTCAACTCCTGTGATCTCTTGAAGTTATCCTATAAATAGTAGCTTAGGACAAATCTTCATCTCATGAATCTTTTCATCTCATCCCAACTCCTAACTTCTTATTCTCCTTCTCTTCTACGGGTTGCCTGCAAATTCTTTGACTACAGTATAGCATATCTAGTGAACTCCAACATAGCAAGTCTGACCTTAGCATTATTAGGCACTTCATGGCATTCAAATTGCTTTTCAATCTTATCTACTCAATCCAAGTAGTCTTTAGCATCTCCATTTCTAGAAAAACTAAGGATATGCATCCTCAACCTTTCTGTTTAATGAGCTCGAACATTCCTCTCCTTAGGTTCATAATGCTTTTCTACCTCATCACTTACTTCCTCATCCTCCTCTTCGATCTCTTCTAATGCTAGTCTATGCCTAGTAACTCTACTTACTCCTCCAACTTAGCGTAGTCGAGTCGAGGCATTATCTCAGACATAGCAGCCATTACCTCTCTAGGCTGTTCATTGGCTTTCCCTCTATAGGGACTATTTCTAGCTCATTGTCTATCTTTGTTTATGGCAGTCACCAGACTAGCTACTAGGTTAGTAAGTCTATACAGTCGATCAACTGTAGACTGAGGTATGAAACTTCCTTATTGGTCTTGGCCATTTCAAGCACCACCCTCTTGGTTACGTAGAGTTCCTTAAACATTATAATTGGATAATGTCATCTATTTAAGGGGTTAATTACTGAAACACAATGCAAAAATTTCCTTCCATGAGTAGCAATAAAACAATGCTTAACACACCAACAACTATTATAACCATATACGATAAACAGACAGATACTCATACTATGTTTCGTGTACAAGAAATAGGGGAAAACAGAGCAATAGACTTCTTTAACACTAAACACTTACAACAACTACAGATAATTTCTAAAATACACTTACAATAGTAGTAAGCCACTTAGAGCACCAAGTAACAAAAACTTGCTTGAATGTAGCCAAGCAGAAAAGGTAGGTTTAGTCCACGAGATGGTTCGAAAGATAAATAGGAATCGAAGGTTAAGTAAGGGTCCTTGCGCACTGACGGTGGATATAATGCACCAATGCCTCACACAAGCTTAAGTTGTACTTAATATTACACATAAGTGTAGCCAAAGGACACTTGCTACTAATTCACACTCATAATGGACTGGATAAGAGCAAATGAGAGTAAGCAAGGATACTTAGCTTACATAAGAAAGGAATGTCTAAAATTTAATTATCATTCACCATTGCGGTTGATACAAATTATTATACGTATTTATATGACCCAATTGGGGTAAGTCTTAGGTACATGCAAATTACAAAAAGGGATTCCTACTAAAAAAGGAAAAGGAATAAATTGCAAGGGTAAAGTTGTAATTAGACAAAAAAAGGGATATTCGAGTATAAAAGGACAGTATGGATGTTAAAAAAAAGGGGGCTCATGTCAATTACCCATTCTATGGTCTCAATGATGTTATTTGCTGAGTAGAGTAGGTTTTGAGCAGATTAGGTCGAGGTTGGGTGCTTAACAGCTCAGATGTCTTAGATTGAGGAAGGGTTGGTTTTGGAGATGGCCTATTGCTTGGTTAGCCTTGGCTGGTCAACTCGAGTTCAAGCAGCTTGGCCTCGATAATGTATCAAGCCAGTAGTGAGTAAGTTTGGTACTTGACTTTGGATTGATGTTGCGAAGGGGTTAGCTCGAAAATAGGTCGATCACCTCGGAAGTCTCCTTGACGAGGTAGAGAGTGAAGTAATTTGATAGGTTGGACTGAAGATAGGATCATTCTTCTGAGTTCAACTCTCCTTAAACAACTCGATGAACCATATGGGCAAGTCCTTGGACTCAAGTTTAAGTGATTGGTTTGTGATCCCTGTCATCAAGTATCCTTTCCCCAGGATTAATGACTTATTCGATCTACTGCAAGGAGTTAAGGTATTTTCTAAAATTAACTTGAGATTATGATACCACTAGTTGAGGATTGAGGAAGAGGATATTCAGAAGACAGCTTTCAGAACTCGTTACAGTTTGTATGAGGTTTTTATGATGTCGTTTGGCATGACTAATACATTAGCGGCACTCATGGATCTTATGAATAGTCTTTATAGACTTAAATAAGTTTATAGTTATTTTTATAGATGACATTTTCATATACTCTATGTTACACCCCGAAGTAATAGAGTCATAACAGTCCTACCATGTATACCATTATAGGATAAAAACTAATTGTATTGTTGTTATCTTAGACTTGATTTACTTAAGTTGTCTATGATTAATCTGCTTTAAAGTAAACAGTTCACAATTTGAATATGTTATTTGCTTAAGGAAAGTAGGAAAAACATGAACTATAATTCAATTTTCTAAGTAATTTTTACATGATTTAGTAACTTAATCTTATTTAAGTAATACATCATTTGATATTAAGAGATTTAAAGATAAGACTCAAAACTTCAAAGTGTAACTTATCATCAGTTCTATATCTTCACTCCTCGAGATCCAGCAGTAGTTAGCTTCAGGGTAGTTATAGTGCCGCTTACCAGCTAGTACCTACAATAAATCTATAAAGATGTGAGTAACCAATCGCTTAGTAAGTTAAGATGAAAATATAAGACTATACATCAAGCATAAGTAGGGTTATTAGCTAGTTATTTAAATGCAATACAACAAACAAATGCCATCGCACAACGTTATCCGGTTCGTCGTGAGATTAGAGAAATTATACATGCTTTAATTTGGGTTGAGGAGTTATACTCAATAACTCATGACTAAACCCTAACTTGTACAATGGAGACATAACTCCTCCTGCGAGTACCTTTAAACCACTACTTTCATCTTTGCCGCAATCTCCTTTCATGTCACTTAGTTCAACAAAAGATGAAGAAGAGAGTATTATGCTCCAGCGCTATCCCTTTCGAAGGGGTTAGTATTTGGTCAAAGAATCCTAAGTAACCCTTAATGGATTGCAATGCACGTTTGATTAAGATTACAAGTCATATATTTAATTAAGTCCCGTTTGAGGTTGTAGACACCTCATTTTTGCCAATTTCTTATTTTTTATTAATTGAGCTAGGTTAATAAATAAATAGAAAAAATAAAAAAATAATAAAAAAACGAAAATTAAAAGAAAAAAATGAAAAATGAAAAAAGAATAAAAAAGAAGATTAAGTCAAGTCGTAGCAAGTTGAGTGATAAGTCAAGTTGTATCAAGTTAAGTCGAGTCGAGTCAAGATCATTTAGTGTCAAATTGGACAATGGTCAGTGATCAATTTAGTAAATTCTAAGTCGTTGAAAAATTGGACTTCATTGAAATATTTTAGTCCAGTCCAATATAAAATGGATTTTTATCTGATTTATATTGGGCTAAAACGTACTTAGGATTTATTGAGTTATTGAACTATATTTAATTAGGGTCGAATCGAGCCTGAAATAGAAAGCCTAAAATAACTAGGGTTTCTAGAAGCTAAGGTAAATCTTGGAAGAATCGCAATTGTATCTTGCATATCTTTAATACGAAAGATTCAATTTTGAGCTTATGAATTGCACATTGATGGGGGATCTAGGGGACAATTTTCTTAATCACATGGCACTCACACCACACATGCTACCACCATAAAACACCACATACACCACACACCATCACACACGCTACCAAAGCACCACCACCACACACTACGCGCCACCTTACACTCACCAAAACACCACCGCCCTACAACCACCTGACACGCTGCCCAACATCACCTAGACACGCTACCAGCATCATCGTTGTCGCCCGGCCACTTGCCCACAATTGCCCGAAGTCACCACCCACACTACCTAATCACTTACCCATACTACCCAGATCCATGCCTATTGTCACCCACATCACCTTCGCTCACACCTAGATCCACGCTAGTCGCTCGCCTATGTCACCTTTGCTTACGCCCAATTTTGCCCATGTCGCCTTCGCTTATGTCCAATCTCACATGCAATCGCCCTTGCTCACATCCAGTCTCGTACATAGTTGCCCGCGTTATGCCTACAGAGCCCGCATCTTGCTTACTATTGCCTACAGCGCCCGTGTCTCGCCCATTGTTGCCCATGTCTCACCCAGCACATGCCCATATCGCCCTTGTCTCGCCTAGATCTACGCCTACTGTCACCTAGCATGCCTACGCCTGCCTAGTACACGTTCACGCTCGTCCAACGCACACTCACGCTCGCCCAGCATACACCCACTCTCCCCCAGCCTTGCCCACACGATCGCCCAACACCAATGCGATCCAACCTAGGTAAATTTTCAGTAATTTTTTTTATTATTATTTTATATTATTTCATTAATTTTTATTAATATTTTTAGTTATTTATTTTTTTCCTTTATAAATGTATTTCTCTTGTTTAAGTGTGGGTTTTTTTATTATTACTTATTTTGTTGCAATTTTTAGTTGAATTAAGTTTTTTTGAAAAATCATGTTTTTTAATAATAAAAAATATTTTTAACATATAGTGGTTTTAAAAAAATAAAAAATCTTAAATTGAGCTTTTTTTTTTTTTCAAAAAGATTCGGTTAGTTAGGGTTTTCTTATTTAATTAAGAAAAATTAGATTTCTTAGGATTGTTTTTTTTTTCTTAAAATAATAAATTGATAAGAAACGTAAACTTGGCTCAATTTTTGAAATTAAAATAAAGCCCATCAATTTTTTTATTTTTCACATAGTGACTTAATCTTAATAAGTTAGCCCTCGAACCTAGTTTTCTAGTTCAATTTTCTAAAAATTAAATTTTTTAAAATATTCGTAAACTAGTAGCCAAATTAGGGTTTTTCTATCCGAAAACCCTAATTTCGTTTTTTACTAGTTGAATTGGTTGGCGACTCAATTTCTTAAATTTTTTAGAAAAATATTTCCTTAATTTAATATCGAGTAGTTTATATTAAGCAAGCTGAGCTTAATATAGGTTAAATTAATTGAAATAGGGCCTAATAGAATTGGCGACTCCACTAGGGATGCTTGGTGGGCTAGCCATGTGAAAATTAAAATTTTTTTTTGGACTTTTGTATTATTATCTTCGTTTTGTATTATATTATAGTTGTACTAATTTGTCTTTTAGTGATGTAGACCTTAAAAAAAAAAGCCTAGTCCAATGGGCCTACATAGGGATAGAGGGGGTTTTTATTTTTCAAGTAACCATTTATGTGTTTAGATGTAGCCGAACTTGGGTCACCTTAGGAACCTAGGACCGACCGCCATTGTGTAACCCTCAGGTTGTTGGGGTCTTTACCCTTGCTTGGCGATAATAGGTAAGCTCACTTAGGCTTCGATGTAGCCTATTAGGCTTCTCTTCAGAAAGCCTTGAAACTACAGAGCTTAGGACCTGTAGACCCTACCCTCTTGCATCATCCTTTTCAAAAAAAGGATCGTTATTCCAAAATTATAGGAAAAGCCTAATTAATACGCAATTGGCCCAATCTTATTCTTTAAGAAAAAACAATAACCTTTGTATAAGAGTATTTGCAAACTTCATTTAAAAAAATCCTATTTCAGACTTGTTTATATATAAGAGTAGTTCCCGATCATGGATTCATCGTATTTCTTATAATTTATTAATTACCACTCCTATTGCATTACATCTATGTGTAACATATTGCATTTTTATATATTAGACTATGCTCGCTTCTTTGTGAATATTTTATTTCCCTGTATTATGCGTATTTTGTTTTGTTTTTTTTTTTATCATTCCTTAGTTAGTGAAAGGCTACGCAATTTCTAAGAAAATTTTTTAAAAAGTTGCAAAATTATTAACATTATATCTAACTTTATTCTAAATTTAGTGGCCTTGTCATAAATAATCGCTGCATTTTATTTTGTTTATATTTTTTGTAATGTAGATATGGAGATTCAAGGTAGTGTTAGTCTAGAGCCTATCCATGAAGTTCAGTTAGATAAGTACTCCTTCCTTGAGGCTGTCTTGAGTGATTGGTTGAACCAGCTTCGGCCTACCAAGCAAGACTACATTCACAAGAAGATCGGGCTAGTCATATCCCTTATGTGGGTCTAGCTCTACTGGCCTTTAATTTAGGCCCTTATCCATTATTGAGATCTAGAATCTATAGCTTTCAACTTTGGTCCACACGTATTGATGCCTACTATAGAAGAATACTTGTAGCTACTTAATACCCCGCCCCTCGAAGTAGGCATAGCTATCCTTAATCTTAGAGTCTAGCTCGAGAAAGCTTTCATAACATTGTTGAGAGTCAAGAAGTCAGCCTTAGCCCCATTCTTATCCTTAAAGGGCTAAAAATGTCTTAGCATCCTAAGATTAATGGGGTGGTTTTCAAGCTCGATTGCCTATTAGAGATATCACTAGATCTTTTGTGGAGGATATGAATCGTGGGCCGATAAGAGGGTCAATGTATTTATTGTAGCAGTGTTTAGAATAATACTATTTCCCTTCAGTTATGGTCAAGTCCATTAAGGTAGTCGAGTTAGTGACTCAATTCATAGCTGGTAAATCCTATATACCGGCGTTACTGATAAAACAATTCAGGACACTCACCTACTTGAAGAAGTAGGGTCATGGTTATTTCATAGCTAACCCTATAATCCTTACCGTGTGGTTTCTTAGTCACACATAGGGGTATGAAGGGAATCTTCTTAGAGAGTCTTTGACTAAGAACTTGAATCTGATTGATGACTTTGCCTACCGCCTTAAAGTATTGGATGAAGCTTAGTTTAATGGATGTGTGTCAGTTAGTAACAAAATGCAACCAGTATACTTTATGTAGACAGCTAGATGGAGCCGTTGCACTCAAGCCGTCTTAAGGTACGCTGACTATGTACAAGTCCCCCTTATTAGTATTATAAGCTGTACCGAATATTTCCCAGTTTGTGTTATCAAACAGTTGAGTTCACTTCAAGAGATAGCCTACAGAGACTCCTTAGACGTTGTCACGATGAATTATCAAGACCCCTGTCTATCCACGACTACTTTAATTCAATGACTAACAGAACTTGTAAAGTTGTCGGAACGGAGAGAAGTCAAGAAGATAGTTAATGTAGGAACATTGAGGGGCAAAGTTGGAGAATATTGAGTCATTAAGCAGTTCATCTATGATCAATTAGAGAAGACTGGAAAGATACAGTATGAAGCTCCAGACGTACTCAGACATGAGCCAGAACCAGCACGTCTTTCACCTACTAAGTAGGCCTACTGAGACACCATACGGGCTAAGGTTGAAACCCAGTTCTAAGAAAGTAAGAGAATCGCTGAAGAGTTAAAGCTGGAAAATGAAAGACTATTAGAGGAAAATTAATTCTTGAGGAGCAAGATCCAAGAAAGGGATGCTACAATATGAAGACTTATGAGAGAAGTTGATGAAGCTCATCCCAGCTAGATCAGTTGACTCTTGTAGATCTAGAATTTAAGTTTTTAGGAAGATTAGTTAAGAGTTGTTCTTTTCTTTTCTTTTCTTTTAAGTCCGTTATATAAGTTGGATCTTATGATTAATAAATTTGCAGCTTTAGTAAATAGAGTTTTCATTAATTGTACAACCTTTTACTCATTATTATTATTGTGATTATTATTTACTTATTTGTCATTGATAGTCGACCTAAAAATAACACACAAAAAGGTGAAACAACAAAAAAAAAAATCACAAAAAAAGAAAAAATAAAAATAAAAACAACAAAAAAAAAGAAAAAGAAAATATTTATAATTCACAAAAAAAGTCTAAAACTTGGGTTTTCGCGTAGGATTTCAAAGATAGCGTCCAAATGAGTAGACTCAGCTAAAAGCTTGATATTCACTTATTTTAAGGCTAGAATGTAGACCTAGGGTATTGGAAATGTCAATCAAACAGAGCTCGACCTATGAATAGAAACTTTGGAAGAAAACATGAACAAGATGGCCAAATAGATTCAAGCTCTTACTCAGGCTATTAGGATCCTTAACGATAGATAAGGATCTTAAGTGAACCCAAGTTGAAATATGGAAATGACCCCTCCCTTTGAACTAAAAGATGAAGAATTGGCCCCCAATGCTGAGATATGGAGGAATGAGATTGAGGAGAAGCACCGAGAGATGGAAAAAAAGTTTATGCAAAAGTTGACCGAAAAGATGAAAACCTTAGAAATGGTCAACAAGTTTGAATAAATGGGAATGATCAACTTACTGACATATGAAGACAATGACTTCCCGAAAAGATTTAAAGTGCTGAAATTTGAGAAATACAATGTGTCTGGCTACTTAAAGCTCCTTACTAGGTTGTACATTAGGAAAATGGGAAAGTATACGAAGTATGATAAAGTGATGGTCTAGACTTTTCACGATAGCTTAACTAAGCCCGCCTTAACCTGGTATACCCAAATGGATTTGAATGAGATTGATACTTAAGATAAGTTAACACGAGCTTTCTACAACCAATATAAGTTCAACATTGAAGTGGCCCCGTCCATGTGGGATTTGAATAATCTATGAAAAAACGCCAATGAAAACTTTAAAGAATATGCTTAGAGATAGAGGGGCATGGCAGCTAAGGTGACTCCACCTTTAACCAAGAAGGACTTGACCTTTGCCTTCATCAACACTCTTGGAAGCCCGTATTACCAATACCTGGTCGGGCACCCTACCTCCAACTTTGCAAAAATTATAGCCTCAAGGTGCTAGATTGAGGAATCTATTACTACTGGGAGGTTTTCTAATCCTGAAGTAGCTAAGAAGAAAACACCACCCCCAAGATTTTCCAACAAAGCCAAAGAAGCCACCGTAAGCATTGTCAATACTGGCGATTTTATCAGACCCATAACCCCAATAACCATGATAGGAGGATCTAATCCCCCACCGAATTTGAGTCAAAACAACCTCCCGCAAAGGAGATAGTTTACTCATATTCCAATTCCTTTAAGCTAAGTTCTTGCATGATTAAGGAAGGAGAATCTTCTGACATTTGAAATACTATAGGAGGGATAAAGACCAGGAGATTATAACTTAGAGCTTCATTATGATTATCACTTGGGGCAAGTAGGGCATTCTATGGACCAATGTTGGAGACTCAAACATAAGATTTGTAGATCTTATTGACATAAAATTGGTTTATTGGATTTCATTCAGACTCCTACTCCTAACATAGGTAACAACCCTTTGCTAAATCATGGAAATTGGATCAATATGATCATTGCTAAAGTTTCTAAACCGAAGATTGATCTAGACATTCTCCCCATCACTATTGAGGAGATAGCTTGGAATCTGAGGCAAGCCGGGTACTTGCACAATATGAATCTCAAGGATGAACCTAGACTAAACCAGCAATATATCGATTGTTGAAGGATGGAAAGATAAAGAAAGCTGATATTATGGTCATGACAGTTCCAAAATCACAAAAGAGAAGTACTCAAAAGGAGCTTAGAGAAAGGTATGAAGCCGGAGATCCGACGATTGACACCCTAGGAGAACTGTTAAGGAAGTTTGAGTATTTAGTGGATTACACTGATTTGCCCGCCATATATGCTGACAAACCACTCACTGGATGGGATCTAGAATTTGAGGAAGAAGACAAACTTATTGCAAAAGCCAAAAAGATGGCTGAGATGGTTGGAATGATTAGAGACGGACCTAAGTCGTTGGTTTTTGAGTATGATGGGAAGACTAAGAAGGTTAAGGAATTGGGAAAGCATAAGAAGATTGCTTTCAATGTCCCAATAGCTTTAGAGAATTACAAAGTAGCACCTTTAAATTACCAGGCAGTGAATTAGATAGCCAAGGCCTCATCACCCATGGTCAGTAGGCTCATGTGCTCGAGACAAGTTTATGATCAGAATGAGGAATCCAAAAGGAAGATTGTTGTGGAAGAGGCTTCTCGAAAGATCTTTGAAGATACGGATGATAAAGATCAGAATATTGTCAAGAAAATAGTAAAGGCTAGTGAATATAAGATAATGGACTAGTTAACTAAAATACCAGCCTAAATCTCTTTAATGGGCCTAATGTTGTCATCAGATACTCACCGGGAAGCTTTAATTAAAATTCTAAAAGATGTCAAAGTACCTGAAGGGATTTCCACTAAGAAGCTAAGATTGGTAATGAACTTGATATTTGCGATGGATAAAATTTCATTCTTGCCAGATGAGCTAGGTAAAGAAAGAGACCAGCACACGAAGCCCCTCGTCATAGTGGTCAAGTGTGTAAGGAAAGTGGTTGCTTGAGATCTAATAGATAATAGGTCTTCATTGAATGTGTATCCCTTGGTGACACTAAGTTTACTCGAAGTTAATGCAACTAAGATAAGCCTAGCTCAATTTCAATAAGAGCTTTGATGGATCAAAAAGGGCGATAATTAGAGAAATTAAGTTGCAAGTCGAGATTAGCCTGCAAGTGTTCATTATTCCCTTTCAAGTTTTGAATATATCGTGAATTTTCAACCTTCTGTTAGGAAGACCATGGATTCATTTAGTAGGGGCAATTTTGTCCAGTCTACATCAGAAAGTGAAATTCATAGCTAATGGGCAATTGGTTACTATTCTCGAAGAGCAAGACTACAAGATTTATAAAGAGACGATTATTCCCTATGTCGAGATGAAAAATTAAAAGAGCCAAGGTTGCAGATTTTCGACAAAGTTAGTGTGATCGAAGAAGCAAGACAGGGGATACGGAATCACTCAGGACAACCTAAGTAGCAGATTGGAATGTTCAGGCTTGGGTATGAGCCTACTGAAGATGAGATCTAAGAAATGAAGAACAAAACCAGAAGCAAGAGAAGAGATCAATTGTACAATGCTCACATGGAATTTCTGGACATCCGTTAGACATTTCCAACACCAATTGGTGTTCAAGAACTCGAAGTAGCCAGTCTATCCAAGACCTTAACTCAGCAATGCAGCATTGGTCCAGACGAAAAGGAAGATATTAGCATACCAGTTTCCTTGTGTAACTGGTTTTTCGTTCTCATTAATAGGTTTCTATAGAAATGCAAAATTAGATTAATTAAGAACATTCGATTTCAATAATTAGTCCGATTAGTTAGACTTTTCCTTTCACACAATTCGAATTCATTCATTCAATAAAAATTCATTCCTTTCTTTCTATCAATTTTTCTTTATTATTTATTCTTTGTCCTTTTCTTTTTTTTCCTTTATTCTTCAGATCCAATAAAAATAATGAATGTAATGGATATCTTACGCATGTAAATGATGAAAGTACCAATATCACCTTCGGCTATACTGGGTCAGACGTCGGAGATGATATTAAGACTCTAAACAAAATTCAAGAGAGTTAGCGTCAACATGAACAAGGTAAAGTGATTATTAATGAACTAATGGTTGTGACTAATTTAAGGATAAAGGAAAATCTACGAAACTTAAAAATTGGTGGTAATCCAATGGATAATCAGAAATAGGAGTTGTCAAGATTGCTATTTGAATACTTAGACATATTTACTTGGTCTTATGAAGATATGCCCGGTTTAGATTCGTCTATTGTAGTTCAAAAATTGCCAACCAAGGAGGAAATAAAACCGAAAAGACATAAGCTTAGACAATTTAGGCTGAATATACTCCTCAAAATAAAAGAAGTGAAGAAGTTGTTAAAAATTGGGTTCATAAAAGTGTCGGATTACCCTAAAAGGGTAGCCAGTGTGGTGCCAGTGTTAAAGAAAAATGGAAAGGTTAGGGTCTGCATAGATTTTCGTGATTTAAACCAAGCGACACCAAAGAATAACTTTCCTTTGCTGCATATTAACGTATTAGTGGATAATACAGCCGGGAATCATCTTTTCTTGTTTATAGATGGTTTCTCAAGATATAATCAAATTAAAATAGCAGAAGAAGATAAAATCAAAACAACTTTCATTACCACTTAAGGAACATTTTGTTATCGTGTGATGCCTTTCGGGTTGAAAAACGCTGAGGCAACTTATCAGCGTACTATGGTAGCTTTGTTTCATGACATGATGCATCAAGAGATCGAAGTTTACATGGATGATATGATCGCCAAATCTAAGGAGAATGAAAATCATGTGGATATTTTGTGAAAGTTATTCGAGTGGTTAAGGAAGTTTCAACTAAGGCTAAATCCTAAAAAGTGCACCTTTGGAGTAACTTCAGGCAAATTGTTGGGTTTCATAGTCAATAGAAAAGGAATTGAAGTAGACACAGATAAAGTCAAGGCAATCGTGAACATGCATGCATCAAAGACTGTAAAAGAAGTTCAGGGACTGTTGGGAAGGTTGAATTACATTGTTTGGTTTGTATCGCAGTTAACTAATAGATGTAAGTCATTATTTAAACTTTTGAGGAAGAATGCATCCATCGAATGAAATGAAGAGTGTAAGCAAGCATTTGCCGAAATCAAAGAGTATCTCATGAATCCTCCCATACTGGTCACTCCTATACTAGGACGGCCCTTGATTCTTTACTTGACAATTCTTCCTGAATCGATGGGATATATATTAGGGCAGAAAGACGAAACGGGAAGAAAAGAGCATCCTATATATTATTTAAGTAAGAAGTTCACAAAAGGCAAACAAAAATACTCAGGAGTGGAAAGAACGTGTTGTGCCTTGGTGTAGGTGATGCATAGGCTCAGGTAGTACACTCTCTATTATTCAATAGAGTTGTTGACAAAACATGACCTTTTGAGGTATTTAGCAGAAAAGCAAGCGTTGATTGGGAAAATATCGAAGTTGCAGATGCTATTCTTTGAATTTGATATCAAGTATGTAAGTCAGAATTTAGTCAAAGGGCAGGTAATAGCTGATCAATTGGCAAAATACCCATTAGAAGATGAAGACGATGATTCAAAAGCACAATTTCTTGATGAAAATGTGATGATGGCAAATGAATTGAATGATGAGAAATTAAGGTAGAAAAAGTATTTTAATGGAGCAGCCAACGTATTTAGGTGTGGGATATGAGCAATATTGGTATCACTTAAGAGTAACCATTTCCTTGTAGCAGCAAGATTAACATTCCCATACACCAATAACATAGCAAAATATGAAGCTTGCATTTTGGGGCTCAAAATGGCATTAGATATGGGAATACAAGAGCTTGAAGTATATGGAGATTCTTCCTTTATAATTCTCCAAATCTTAGGAGAATATAAGATGAAGGATGAGAAATTGATACCTTACTATGAACATTTAGGAAAGTTAACTGAAAAATTTCAGAAGATTTCATTCACTTACATTCCAAGGATCCAAAATCAATTTGCTGATGCATTAGCCACATTAGCGTCAATGGTGAAAGTCATGAATGGGATAGAAATTCAACCCTCGAAGATTGAGGTGGAGGAAAAACCAACTTTTTGCCTTATAGTTAAAGAGAAAGAATCAAAGAAGCCTTGGTATCATGATATAAAAAAGTTACATCAAACTAGTGAATTTCCTAAAAATGCTCATAAAAAAGATAGAAAAACTTTAAGAAGGTTAGCTACTCATTTCTTATTAAGTGGAGCCAAGTTGTATAAGAGATCACTAGATGCAACACTACTAAGGTATGTAGATGAAAAAGAAGCTAAGAAATTGATGAAAGAAGTGCATAAAGGAGTCTTTGGCCCCCACATGAATAGGTACATGTTAGCCAAAAAGATCATGAGAATGAGGTATTTTTAGATGACGATGGAATTGGATTATATCAAGCACGTGAGGCATTATCGCCTGTGTCAAGTGTACGTTAACAAAATCAATGCTCCTCCCTAAGAATTGCATGTATTGTCGGCTCCTTAACCTTTTTTGATTAGGGGATTGACATGATCAGTCTAATTACGCCAATAGCTTCAAATGGGCATAGATTCATTCTAGTCATGATCAACTATTTTACCATGTGGGTAAAAGTAGCGTCATATGCTATGATGACCAAAGGAGTAGTGGTCAAATTCCTGAAAAGAGATATTATTGCAAGATATGGTGCACCCAAGTCTATTATTACGAACAATGGGACGAATTTGAATAACAAGTTGATGGATGAAGTATGTCACCAATTTAAGATCAATCACAAAAACTTAACTCCATATCGACCTTAGATGAATGGAGCAGTTGAAGCTACAAATAAGAACATCAAAAGAATCATTGAGAAGATGGAAATCACACATAAAGACTGCCATGAGATGCTTCCCTTTGATCTCATAGCTTACAGAACCTCTACTGGTATGACACCATATTCATTGGTGTACAGAACTGAAGCAGTACTATTAGTGGAAGTAGAAATAACTTCATTTCGAGTATTGGCAGAAACTCAGCTTGATGAAGCAAAATGGGTGAAGAAGCAAATGGAGCATTTGAATCTCTTAGATGAGCAAAGACTTGCAGCAATATGTCATGGTCAATGCTACCAGCAGCAAATGATCTAAGCTTTTAACAAGAAAGTATGCCTGAAGCACTTCAAGGAGGGAGACTAGGTGTCGAAGAAAGTATTACAAAATGCAAAAGACCCTAGGGGCAAGTTTGCTCGGAATTATGAAGGCCCTTATGTAGTAAAAAGGGTATTATCAGGAGGTGCATTAGTGTTAACAGAGATGGATGGCTCGAAATTAAAGGGATTAGTGAATTCAGATGCAGTTGAGTTGTATTATCCATGAAAATTGGATTCAATGAAGATTTCAATTTTTCTTGAATGAATTTATTGTTAATCTTTCATCGTTTACAAGTAAAGTTGATATCTATGAATGTTCTCAAATTCGGATGGTTGTTGGCTAATAAATGCTTCACCAATAAACTCTTGTATATCATGTTTCTTAGCCTCATATACTTAAACACCAAAGCATTACCAATGAATCTAAATCACCAGATAAAATGAAATCGAATGTTCTTAATAATAATCTTGTTTCTTGTGAAAAGAGATTTATCTTTCAAAAGTCATGGAGAAAGGAAATTGAAATTTGGTATTAAACAAAGCAAGTTCAAGGAATGAGCGAGGTTCAGTTAAGAGACTCAAAAGTTTAGAAGGTTTTATCGAAAGAAAAAAGAGAAAGAGAAAAAAAGAAGAAAAAGAAGGAAAGAGGAAAAAGAAAGAAGAAGCAATCACAGTCCTTTGGTGAAATTCTGCCGATTGAATGAGTGAATATCGAGAGTCGATGTAAGCATGCCAATCAGTTGCTATCTAGGAAATTCTTCAATCCTAGAAAAAATAATCTTAAAAGTCTTTAGAAGAGAGATAGTTAGAAGAATTAAGCTAGTTTTTGAAACAAATCTCGAAGTGATCTATTCTCTTCGAATCAACCAAAACAAATCTCAAAGAGACCTATCTTCTTCGGATTAACAAAAAAAAAAAAAAAAACGAATCTTGAAGAAATCTATCCTCTTTAGGTTAGACCAAAACGAGTCTTGAAGAGGTCTATCCTCTTCGAATTATCTACTAAAAACAAAGAGAAATCTTGAAAAAATCTATCATCTTTAGATTATCTAAGTTGGGTCTGGCAAAAATGGGTATTTCTTTTATCTTTGTAGCAAAGTTCTAATCAAACTACACTATAAAGAAGGGCAGCTGTAGACACCTAATTTTTACTAATTTTTTTAATTAATTAAGCCAGGTTAATAAATAAATAGAAAAATTAGAAAAATAAAATTAAAATTAAAATATTAAAAAACTAAAATTAAAATAAAAATTGAAAAATGAAAAAAAAAAAAAGAAGAAGAAGAGGAAGATCAAGTTAGGTCGTAGTAAGTTAAGTCATAAGTCAAGTTGTATTAAGTTAAGTCGAATCGAGTTAAGATCGTTTAGTATCAAATTGGATAATGGTAAGTGATCAATTTAATAGATTCTAAGTTGTTGAAAAATTGGACTTCATTGAAATATTATAGTTTGGTCCAATATAAAACGGATTTGTATCTTATTTATATTAAGCTAGAATGTACTTAGGATTTATTGAGTCATCGGGCTATATTTAATTTGGATTGGATCGGGCTTGAAATAGAAAGCCTAAAATAACTAAAGTTTCTAGAAGCTAGGGTAAATCTTAAAAGAATCGCAATCGCATCTTCTGTATCTTTGATACGAAAGATTCGATTTTGAGCTTATAAATAACACATTGATAGGGGATTCAGGGGACGGTTTTCTTAATCACATAGTACTCACACCACAAGCACTACTACCATAAAACACTACACACACCACGTGCCGCCACTAAGCACTATCATATGTGCCACCAAAGCACTACCGCCACATACTACGCGCCACCACACACTCACCAAAACACCGCAGCCCACAACCACCTGACATGCCGCCCAGCATTGCCCAAACATGCCACCAGCATTGGCACTATCGCCTAGTCACTTGCCCACAATTGCCCAAAGTCACTGCCTAGTCACTCATCTGTACCGCCCAAATCCATGCCCTAGTGTCACTATTCATTCACCTACAGTTGCCCAAAGTTACAACCTAGTCACTCGCTCGTACCACCTTGATCTACGCCCATTGTCGCTCGCATCACCCTCACTCATGCTTACATCCATGCTAGTCACTCACCTACATCGCCTTTGCTCATGCCCAATCTCGCCTATGTCTCCTTCGCTTACGCCCAATCTCGTACATAGTCACTCGCATTACACCTACAGTGCCCACGTCTCGCCCACTATTGTCTATGTCTCACCCAACGCATGCCTACAATGCCCGTATCTCGCCCAAATCCATGCCTGTTGTTGCCTAGCATGCCTACGCTCGCCCAGCACTCACCTAGCCTCACCCATAGCTTGCCCAACACCAACACAATTTGACCCAAGTAAATTTTCAGTAATTTCTTTTTATTATTATTTTATATTATTTCATTAATTTTTATTAATATTTTTATTTATTTATTTTTTTCCTTTATTAATTAATTTCTTTTATTTAAGTGCAGGTTTTTTTTGTTATTATTTATTTTGTTACAATTTTTAGTTAAATTAGGTTTTTTTTAAAAAAAATCATGTTTTTTAATAATAAAAAATAGTTTTAACATATAGCGGTTTAAAAAAAATAAAAAATCTTAAATTGAGTTTTTTTTTTTCAAAAAGATTTGGTTAGTTAGGGTTTTTTTATTTAATTAAAAAAAATCAAATTTCTTAGGTTTGTTTTTTTCCTTGAAATAATAAATTGATAAGAAACATAAACTTAGCTCGATTCTAGGTTAGCCGCTGAACCTAGTTTTTTTGTTTAATTTTCTAAAAATTAATTTTTTTAGAATATCCACAAACTAGTAGCCAAATTAGGGTTTTCTTATCCGAAAACCTTAATTTCATTTTTTTACCGATTGAATTGGTAAGTGACTTCTTGTTTTAAATTTTTTAGAAAAATATTTCCTCAATTTAATGTCGAGTAATTTATATTAAGTGAATTGGACTTAATATAAGTTAAATTAAGGAAATCAAAATAGGGCTTGACAAAGGCGTTTAATCATTTTACACAAAACAAGCAATTATAGTCCAAAGCATCAAACCAGAATTATACAACTAAACTCAGAATACCCACATACAGGCATGCGCATAGTATAACTATCTAACAAATACAACCAGATATTATCTTAAGCCTCTAAGTACTATAAAAAGTACTTTAAAATACAGTAACATATTGATCGTAAACTTACCTAAACTTTTTACTTGCTCACTTAAGGTATGACTTGCTACAAGTTTTCATCGATAGTACTTATAATACAAATATCATTTTAGTATTCATATAACTACTATTTATATATATATACTTTATTTTGTAATTAAGATTATTATCTTTAGTTTAGGGTTTTATTATACCTATTTATTCAAGTTTTAAGTCTTTTGTAGTTAGTTTTGTATTTTACTTGTTTCTAATTCAATTTCTGATTTAGCCTCTAATTCATCCTCTGATTTGGGTTCTTATGTAGCTCCTTAGTTCATTTGCTCATAAATCTTAGAAATTATTTCTAACTTATTTCACAGAGTTTATCTAACTTTAATTCGAGTGAAAAGGGTATCTAGTTCAGTTTTTGATAAGTTCCCTAGTATACTAATACACTCTTTAGTTTTGATTTTGTTTTTAAATTAGCTTCTAATTCAGCTTTTGATTATGGTTTTATACATAAGTCCTAGAAACTCTCCCTGATTTATTCTATGAAGTTCAACTAACTATATTTTAAGTATATTAAGTCTCTTATTTAGTTTCTAATCAACCCCTTAATTCATCCTATATGCCTTGATCTTAAGCTAGCTTCTAATTGATCTTTTGATTCAACTTCTAATTTGGGTTTACCTTACATTTTAACATAATTTCTAGAATTTTATTCATAACTAGAGTCTTAATACACTACTTAGTCTCACATCACCTAAATTTGATTTAATACTCCTTACTTCACTTATTTTAATATTTCACATACTATCCATCTATCAACACTAACCCCTAACACTATGAATATCATCCTTCAACATCATTCAACATTCTAAAATGTCCAAATACACCCCAAACAAGGATCTAGGCTAATTTCTTGAAAAATTATTAAATACATATTGATAAAAAATGGCATAAGTTTGATCGATGGTCCTGATCCACTTACTAAAAGTATCAAATAGACGAACAAATCACTTGGCATAAAAATACTCGTGATTAGAAAGATGCGTAAGGAAAAAATCATGATAACCAATTTGTCCTTAACTAAGTTAAGATAAGTATGTTAGTAGCCCAAGCATCATCTTCATTTCCATTCGCTCTTACTCTATTAATTTTTTTCCCTATAGTTGCTACTACGTTAATTAATAGTAGAGATTATAAAGAAGAAAATGAAATTACAATATTATCATAAGGTAATTTAAGAACTTAGATAGCTTTAACCACTAATTTTGAAATTAAGGGGATAGAGATGGAAAGAATCCATCTTATAAGTTATAACCATATAGATGTTATGAGACCTCATAGTTAAGTGTCCTATATGAATTGTAGAAGGTTATGATACTAATTTATAAGGTCATGGTTATGAATATCTTGTTAACACAAGCTTGAAACTTTTGAGTTAAGTGGTTGAAATGAGCCCATTAATGTTTGTCGGCCTGGCTATTCACTGCTTTTGGCTTAAAGCATTACAAATGGTATCAAAGCGAAACTCTTACCAGTAGATGGATGATTTGAGTTTGGCTCCAATTTAAAGAAGAGGTCTGAAGAAGATGAGGAGTGTTAATAGGGTATGACTCCTTACATGCATCTAAGATGACTATAGGCAGTGAGTGGCCCAAATTATATACCAAAAAGGGGGGAAGATCCAAGCCCAATTGTAAGGTCTTACAACAAGGACGTCGTATGTTTTAGGGGGGAAGGTGATTGTGAGACCCCATAGTTAAGTGTCTCACATGGATTTGTGGGAGGTTGTAGTACTAGATTATAAGGCCATGGTTGTGAATGCCTTAACAACACAAGCTCGAAACTTTTGAGCCAAATGGTTGAAATGAGCCTACTAGTGTTGGTTAGCCTGGTTATTCACTACTGTTGGCTTAGAGTATTATAAATGGTATTAGAGTAAACCTTTTACCAGCAGGTAGATGGTTTAAGTTTAGCTTCAGTTTAAACAAAAGGTCCGAGGAAAGTGAAGAGTGGCACTTAGATGTGAGTCCTTACATGCATCTAGGATGACCTATAGGTAGTAGGTGGCCCAAATCATACACCAAAAAGGCGGGAAGATTCAAGCCCAATTGTAAGGTCTTACAACAAGGACATCGCTTGTTTAAGGGGGAGAGATTGTGAGACCCCATGGTTAAGTGTCTCACATAGATTGTGGGAGATTGTTGTACTAGTTTATAAGGCTATGGTTATGAATATCTTGACAACACAAGCTTGAAACTTTTTGGCCAAGTGATTGAAATGAACCCATCAATGTTTGTTAGCCTAACTATTTACTATTGTTAACCTAAAGCGTTACAAATGATATCAGAGTAAACCTCTTACCAGTAGGTAGATGGTTCGGGTTTGGCTCCAGTTTAAAGAAGAAGTCCAAGGAAGGTAAGGAGTGCTACTAGGGTATGACTTCTTGCATGCTTTTAGGATAACTTATAGGTAGTGGTTGGCCTGAACTGTACACTAAAAAAAGGAGCAGATTTGAGCTCAATTATAAAGTCTCCAAACGAAGACATTACATGTTTAAGGAGGGAAGATTGTGAAACCTCATGGTTAAATATCCCACATGGATTGTGGAAGGTTGTGGTACTAGTTTATAAAGCCATAGTTGTGAATACTTTATCAACACAAGCTTGAAACTTTTGGACTAAGTGATTAAAATGAGCCTATTAGTGTTTGTTCGCTTGGCTATTCATTGCTTTGCATGGGGCATTACAAATGGTATCAGAGCAAACCTCCTGCTAGTAGGTGGCTAATTTAGGTCTGGATTTAGTTTAGAGAAGAGGTCCTAGGAAGGTAGGGAGTGTCACTAAAGTATGACTTCTTGTATGCTTCTAAGATGACCTATAGGTAGTAAGTGGCTTGAATCGTACAATAAAAAAGGGGAAGATCCAAGCCTAATTGTAAGGCCTCGTGATAGGGTCGTCGTGTGTTTAAGAGGGTATTGGGGAAGAAGAGGGAGGAGGGGAGGGGGATGGGATTATGAGACCCCATGGTTAAGTGTCCCATATAGACTGTAGGAGGCTGTAGTACTAGTTTATAAAACCATGATTGTGAATATCTTGACAACACAAGCTTGAAACTTTTGGACCAAGTGTTTGAAATGAACCCATTAGTGTTTGTTAATATAGCTATTCACTGCTTTTAGCTTGGAACGTTACAAATGGTATCAAAGTAAACCCCCTGCCAGTAGATGGATGATTCGGGTTTGGCTCTAGTTTAAAGAAGAGGTTTGAGGAAAGTAGGGAGTGTAACTCCTTATATGCTTCTAGGATGACTTATAAGTAGTAGGTGGCCCAAACTGTACACCAAAAAAGAGAGAAGATTTGGGCCCAATTGTAAGGTCTTACGACAAGGACGTCGCGTATTTAAGGGGAGGAGATTGTGAAACTCCATAGTTAAGTGTCCTATATGGATTATAGGAGATTATAGTATTAATTTAAAAGGCCATGGTTATAAATACCTTATCAACACAAGCTTGAAACTTTTAGGTTAATTAGTTGAAATGAGCCCATTAGTGTTTGTTGACCTGGCTATTCATTACTTTTGGCTTGAGGCGTTACAAATGGTATTAGAGTGAACCCCGTTATCAGAAGGTGGATGATTTAGGTCTGGTTCCAATTTAGAGAAGAGTTTCGAGGAAGGTAAGGAGTGTCACCAGTGTGTAACTTCTTGTATACTTCTAAGATGACTTATTGGTAGTAGATGGCCTAAATTGTACACCAAAAAGGGAGGAAGATTTGGGCCCAATTGTAAGGTCTTACAACGATAATGTCGTGTATTTAAGGGAGGGTGGGGTGGGGGGTGGGGGCGAGATTATGACACCCCATGGTTAAGTGTCATATATGGATTATGAGAGATTGTGGTACTAGTTTGTAAGGTCATGGTTATGAATACCTTAACAACACAAGCTTGAAACTTTTAAGCTAAGTAGTTGAAATGAGCTCATTAGTGTTTGTTGGCCTAGCTATTCACTGCTTTTGGCCTTAAGCATTACATGTCATGTAAATAAAAACAATTTCAATCTTCTACTGATCGATATTGTCTATGTACTCTAAGAAGAACTCTCATCCATAATATAGAAACAAAACCTGAAAGATAGCAATAATTATACTAATAATTATAAAATCAACCGAATAAAGGAACATAATCTAAAAAGGGAGAAGTTAATTCATGCAAAAGAGGTAAAATATCCTTATATATCTAATATCATGGAATTTCCTATGGTGTTACTTGATTATATTTTATCTAAAAGAAAAAAAAAACACTAAGTATTTAATTAACGTTTTGCTTTTTGATATGTCAATAGGTAAGGTTCATGCATATACCTACTCAGAGAATATATAAATATGCAAAGCCCACGAAAAATTAAGTAAAAACCTTAAGATTTTTGTCTTGTCAAGAAAAAATTGCGAATGCTTTCTTTATTTCTACTAAAGTTCTTATTGCTTGTAAGTGTTCTCTCACCTTATGTCTTAGTAATGGTACTTAATTATGGAGTTGAAGTTTCATTTCTCCTCCCCTAACCATTGTAATAAATATGATAATTGATAAGAAAAATCATTAGGTTAAAAAGAAAACATTATGGACTAATGCAATATTCATATTTATTATTATGCAAGATGTATTTTGGGGGTTGCTTTAGAAGGTGAAGTTATAGACATTAGAATTAGAAAACATAGTACCAAATGGGCAGATTATCCATTGGTTAAATGTATGAGAGGTCATGTCATTTGCCTTAATGAAAAATGTGAGTGCCTCAATAGTGCTTTTAAATGTTTGAAGAGGCTTGATTGCCCAAACGTGAGGGATGTTGCATACAATATGTAAGGATGATTGTCACCAATGAAAATGTTTGTGAAGTGTAATTATGGACAATATATTCGGATTTCCTTATAATAATAGCTACACTTCTTGTACATTAATAAGAAATATAGCGATAATGGTGGCTAAAAAATGAATGGTATTATAATTTCTTAACTTTATGCCTTTGTAATAGCCTTATTTCTCTATTACAAATGGTTTAGTTGATAATGATGATGTTATAATCAAACTCATTAGATTGCCTTGAGGTGTCTAATACCACTCTAGTCGAGCTATCAGGTGAGCCTTGATCTCTAAAGCCTTGGACTAAAGGGTAACCGTCAACATTGTTGTAGTTCATAAAATCTTGTATTATTTGTGGCTTCATGGCATGCTTTATTCTCATTGGATTTGAATTAAAATGGAATCTTGAAAGGTATTCTTATTGAATATTTTGTCATTATATGACTAAGTTATGTCTAGGTTATCTTGAACATATAATACTTAGGTAAATGCTCATAATTGGTATTACTGCAACTACGATATGATACACAAAAAGGACCTAAGGTAGCATTTGGTTGCATAGTTTTTGTGGTACTGGATACAAAAATTTGTCTCATATTTGGTTGGGTTGATGGACTTAACAAAAAGCCTAGATTTTGTTTCATCTACACCATAGTATAAAAATGAAATTCACAAAACAAAAATAAAAATATTATGTATTCTCAAAAATATCCCTCCTAATTTATTGTTTTTGACTTTTTCTCCACTAAAGCTCTCACATCTCACTCCTTTCTCTCTAAATTGAATGTATGTTTATTATGTTTATTACAAAGTATTGTAAGTAATACTATTTCCATTAAATATTACAAAAAATTATTTATTTTACAATATAAGTAATTGATAGCAAATTTGTGACTTTTTATTTAATATTGTCTATAATTTATTTAAGTACATGAATTCAATAATTCATTCAAATCATATTTCAAATAATATAAAAATATATATTAGATAATATTGATAGTATAAATGTCAAATTACAATAATGAGTCTAATACTTGTGTATATCAAATAAGGGATAGCACAAAATTTTGCGTATAATACTATGTAAACTAATCATGGTATAAACTTATATTGTTCGATCATCTTTATATTTGTTTGATCCAGTTCTCTTTATCCAGTTCAATTCTTATAACTAAACATTACCTAAAGGTCATGTGTTTGGAAAATCAAGGTCACACCCCGAACACTATCAAGTCGTAATAGTTCGCTATGTATATCAATTTTATGCTAAAAACTATCTTCTTAGTCACTAGCATAACCCTAACATACACAAGGCTCATACGACAAACTGCTCTGAAGTATTCATAATTCTACATATATGCTAACATTTATATTCATAACAAACTTATACTTACAATAAGGATAAGTACAGAGCATTTATAAAAGTATACAAGTATGTGATATGACTCAAAAGTAGAAATCCAACTAGATCGCTCGGATGATCTAATTGATCCCATAAAAAACAAAAAGTTCCAAAACATACTCCTTATTGGTTCTGACTCACTCAAGCCCAAATATACCCATTTTGCATACTTGTAGGTGATCGTTACGAGGTATGATTACTCAGATCTTACAAGCAAATCTATAGAAGAGTGCGTAAACCACAACTTAGTAAGGGGTAGGAGGCAAAAAGCATACACAAGTTAAACAGTATATCCAAGTTATTAAGTAATTATTACATACAATGTACAAACAAGAAATATGTCATCTGTACGATGTTATCCGGTCCATCATAAGATTAGAAAAATTTCATTCGCTTTAACTTATGTTGAGGAGCTTTGATATGATGGCCACAATACTTATCATAAAGGCCATAAGGCCCTCTTACGGCTAATTGTAAGCTTGTGTAATGAAGACTCCTGCTCCACTTATGACTACCTTCGAACCCAATGCCTCGAACCTTACTGTGATCTTCTCTCCTGTCATTTATTTTGACTAAGAGTCGGGAAAGGCCAGTTCACTGTTCATCGAAGGCGTTGGAATTTAGCTAAAGAAACCTAATCGTCCCCTAATAAGATGTGATGCATGTTTGTTTATAGTTTTAGTTTATATTTCAATTAGTCTAATTAAGGGTAATCAACCAATTCATAAAACACCAAACAAGGCCAACCAATACAATAAAGCATATAACTCAACTACCAACCAGCATTTTAGTAACCAAGTACAAGCATAGCATGGCATAATCAACTACTTACAACCATAAGCGAGCATATACTCTAACCTCCATAAATCCTACTTACTTGTACTAAAGCTTACTCCAACAGGTTTTGAATATCAGTGCTTATTTTTCTTGGAAGTCCTTTATATACCAAAGTCTAGATTTAGTATTCATAAGATTTATGAAAATGTTAGGGTTTTATCTAATTCCTTATATTATTATATAACTTGTTTTAGATATTATTTATATAGTTCTTTAATAAAGTTGTGAATATATATATTTATATATACATATATACTTTAAGTATTTTACTTTATCGTATATGTTATATTAAATTACTTAATATTATCTAATATAAGTAGTTTTATTACTATTTATATTATATCGCTTCAATTGTATCGAAATGTATTTCTCATTAGTCAAATTGCGTTTCAATTATGAAAAGATCATCGTAGGATGATATTTTCTGTAATATTACAGGAAATATCCATTTTAGTACCTAAAGTGATATAGTTTTAGTAAACTCAGTATTGTTGGGTTCGTATAAACACAACAATGCACAATAATGGGTCTATCTTGAGAGATAACTTCTAAAGAGTATATTTTAGTTTCTTTTGTACATATATATCCCTATAATATGTATTATCATATTATGTCCATATTATATAAATAAACTATATTTTATATATTTTTCATAGCATAGCTTAATAATAGATGCAGTATCTAGCCTTAACATGTGTATATCCTAATCTAGGTCATATGATAGCATAAAATATGATAAACATTCACTTTAATTAGACTTGGTTAGTATGTACTTGTACGAGAATTATTTAAAAATTTATCATATATAACTAGGAAAATTCATAATAAAAAGCTAAGGTCACCAATTAATTCTATGAAAATTTCTATAGACTTCAAAAAATATAAGAAGTTCAATTAGCAATTGGTTCAATGCAATCTGGTTTATTGTTTGTGTATGTAAAATTACATTTTTGCCCCTAGATTATGGTTAATTAAGCAAATAATATGATTTTTACACAAAATTCATCCTAACCTATCTTGACATCATTACAAAAATTTAGAATTAATTGGATCTCAATTTCATCAATTATTTCCCTAAAATCAATTAATTTCATAAATTTCCCTATTTTTAGGGCCAAAAATGCAATAAATACTAAACATATATAAAATTAAAATCAGGCTACATAACAATAAACTAGATATAATATATATTCTATAGAAAGAGTTTGAGCTCGAAACAACATTATTTAGTATATTTATTTTAAATTTCAAAATTTGGATGAATAGTCATTTGTTAAGTAAGTATATAAAATATGCATAATTTTACAAAAATAAAATTACAACAAGAAAGTAATATAAAATCAAATTAGGAATGATTTTTTGAAATAATTTAATATTTTTAGAAAATACAAAAAGAAAAAAAGGGTAGAAATTTGGACAAACTATTTACTAAAGCTCCAATGGTCATTAGTTAGCAAGGGGTGGTTGGAAGACCTAAATGGTGGGTCTTCCTCCAGTGACTACAAGGGCGCGTTGTCAAGTCTTTGATCTAGTTATGGAGGTTAGTAGGTTCCCTTATTTTTTCTATTTTTTTTCCTAATTTCTTCTAATTTTTCTTTAAGTGCCCTAAGTGTCTAAAATGTGTAATTTGGTCCTAGGAGTCTTATTTATAGTTGCTAGGGGCAGTAGGGATTTTTCTTAATTATTAAGTAATTTTTTCTTGAATTACAAGTGTAAAATTATAAGAATAAGGTGTCAATTTTTTATAAAATCACTTTAGATGCAACTGTTTATTGTTTTTAAGCTATTGCATGTTATTTTCTTATGATTTTAGGTCATTTTCCTACTTCTTTATAATTTTTAGATGATATTTTACGGTATTTTGGTATTTCATGTTAATATTTAATGATTTTTTTATATAATGGTATATATCTTATATATATAATACACGTAATGAGTAATAATATGCCTATAATCATGTTTCTATCGTGTATTTTATTTTTAAGATATATTTTCTATTTAATTTTACGAATTTAGCACTTATTATATATATTTTTAGATTTTCGGGTTAATTTACGGATATAATTATTATATATAACAGGTATATTCATTAAAATACATATATATTTATATAGTATATCATGCTATATTATTCTCTTTTATATCTTAAATAACGTACCTCTAAGTCTTCATTATGTTTTAGGCTCGGTTTTAGAAATTCCGACTGGGTTATATTGAATAATTGTACTTCTAAAGTTAAAATTGGGGTTTTACAAAATTATTTCTAAAATCTAACTTTACTAAATTACTTTAACTAACTTTTTTAACCTAATTGTAAAATTTAGGCTTAATCGGATAAGTTTTTTCGAAAACCGTAAATCCACATACGATTGCCCTAAAAGCAATTTTAGGGACTTACAATTAATTCATGATAAACACAAAATGTTTGATTTAAGAATCTCGGGTTTTCAACATATAGATTGCATAATCTCTCATGATTCTCTCAATTTGAGTCTTTCATGACTCTCTCAGTTATTTCTCGATTTAAGCCGCTTAAAGAGCATTCTATCAATTAGGATACTTGTCAGTGCATGCCACTTGCATTAGTATAGCACCTGTTTATTGCATGAGCATTTGTAATTGTTGTTGGATGTTAGTGGTGTACTTGGATATGTATATCTAGGTCATGTTATGGTTGTTTTGTTTTGGTTATATTCATTCAACTCAAATTTTGACTTATGGGTTTAGTTACCTAGCCTTAGGTATTGAAATTCAAGCTTCAAGAATTGTTGGGACATGGTTTTGGGAAAAAGAACATTTAGTTACTTGTTTTGAGTAGGAATTTTGAAGCAGCAACAAGGTTAGATCATTTTAGTACATTTAATGTATTGTAAGATATGGTGTATTGAAATAAGAAGTAAGTTAGTTTAAGCAAGAAATGTAAACAAGAAATTGAATCATTTTCTATAAGTTGTTACTATGATATGTATATAGATGAATAGAGAGTACAAATGATATGTATATTTTGTGGAGATAGCCAAATGTTCATTACAAAAGCCTTATCCTCAACTTAAGAATGGCATCGCGACATGCCTCATACGCACAGAATGGATAGAACATGTTAACTATTAAGCAGATGCATGTAAAGATGGGGCGTAATATAGTTCATTTCTCTAAAGAATCATACCTTAACAAATTGTTCAGTTAGCTCAATCTTTAGGTTTAATTGATTGAACAAGGCTTTTGTTGTGAATGCAAGAAAATTTTTCTTGAAGTATGTTATCTTATTAATTTGTGTTTTAAAGTGTAAGGAGAAGCAAATTAAGATAATCTAGTAAAACCATTTTTTTTTTCCCTATAAGCTCCTTGTGATGTCTAGCTTAGTATAATGTAAAAGGTTTCTCCAAATTAAAAAGTTAGTTTTTTGTTAATTTAGTACTTCACTGAAATAATGTGCTGGGAATATTGAAATTCACGAAATATAAATAAATAAAGAGAGAGCGAAAAAGATCGTACCTACAATATTTTGGAGAATACTTAAATGGAGGGCTTAAGAATGTTAATGTATTAGGATCCTATCCAAAAGTTGAAACATCGTTGTGTTTGTAAGGAAAATTTCAAGTGTTATGAATTGGGTTAGGCCTTTCCCTTTATAAGGCTATCATTATAGGCCAGTAGTTTTTATGTTGTGATCCTTTTCAGCTTATCCCTAGGATTAAGAGGAGATTATTTGCTTTTGATAAGTGAATACAAGTTCCAAAGTTAGGATAGATTTTCTTACTTTAATATTTATCATGTTAGACACTATTGAGATAGATAAGGAGAATTAAGTGAGAAATCCTGTACAATTTTCTACTATATTGATAGCTTTATGTGTTCAAACTTTTATATTTCCTTTTGGTTGATTTGATCAGCTCATATGAATATATATGTAACCTGGAGCATTATAGCTTATAACGTATCTCTACCATTTACTAATACGTTAAATGTAAACTTTTACTAAAGTCTTCAAATTACCTGTAGTAGTATCCAAATAGTCATAATAAAATTTCCATCTTCAAATGAATTAGAGTGACTACTAAATATATTTCATGTAATTCAAAAAGACTTTCCTAACCATATAATGAAACTTTAACTTTCCTAACTCATTTATCACCCTTATAATTAAAATTCTAGTCGCCATTCCCTAACTTGGTAATCATGTTGATTGTATTTAAAACTATTAAATCTTGGAATTTTCTACACATGTACTTACACTTAAAAGTTAAACAAGGTAAACTAAAGCCTAGTATAGGATACTAAATATATGTATATGATCAAGCAATCACCACTTTACACTTGCATAACCAAGTACCAATTATATGCAATATGTATCAACTATTATCTTTATTAATCAAATTTGACAAGCACTACCATCTTGGCATCTCCAAACTTAGGGTAACTTATGATCTCTATTAGCAAGCAATATATAATACCATATAAGCATTAGCATTGGGTCATCTCAATGGGGTACTCCACTCGGGGAGCATCACACAAAGATCACTAAGTGCCTCATCAACTATATTGGATCCTACCAATAGGAGGTTGAAGTCAAGCATATGCAACAATCATTATTATAGGCCAGTTTACATTAGGTTAAGTCTGGTTTAATTGACTAGCCTAGCAAACACAACTAGCAATCGTATATCTCTTACCTAGGTTTGAGCAAACACTAGTAACCAAGTAACTAGTAGCCTAGAATTTGTTCACATAAAGAAATTTAAAATTAGACTTTAACTCAATTAAGCTTTACTCTACTTATAAGTTTTAACTATATTCTTCTCAACTCCATTATTTAATCCTACTCTTTTCCTAACTTCAAATCTTAACCAAAATCATAGGTTTCATAAAACGAGTTAGCTATTACAATTGATTTACAAGGGTAGTAAATAAATAAAATAAGAAAAAGAACTTTAATTAAAGCTTTTAAAAAGGAAAAGGATAGTTGTATTGCATGTTGTGTAGCCATAACAACAAACACATAGCATATATTGTATATACACATCATGTCTCTTGGAGCTTTACATGTATGGCATGTATTACACATCGTGTCTCCTCCTTGGACACACAACTCATCTGCAATTCTACAGGAGCTCAAATCTTTCCATCTAAACTTTGATACTCTACCTTGAACCTCAACTACAATCTACCCTCAACATCCTAAACAATTACTTCCTTTGGAAATCAACACCAACTAAACAAACAACAACTTCCCTCACCAAGTTTCATCTAACATTTCATCAATTTCAATTAACAACCCAACTAACATAAACAAAGCTTAAGGAAACAAAAGAATGGAATTAACTTAATGAAAGACCCATAAACAAAGTCGAATTCCATCGTAAAGAATTTGCAAAAATACAATTCCCCAAGTGTTTCCTTTAATCTCCACCATGGAAAATGAATTTTGAAATGAAGAAATAATAGAGCTTACCAAGAAATTTCTTTTTTCAACACTTTTCTTCAATATTGAAATTCTAGATTAGGATTTTAGGTCTGGCGAAGAAAGCGAGAGTTTTTCTACTGTTGGTGAAAAATAACGTATTATCTTGGTTGGGAGAGATATGGGGAGTTAATGGAAATAATAAGGGAAGAAGGGAGTGTAAATTTTCTTAAAGGACCTCTATATCCCTATTTCCTTAGGAATTACATGCAATACCAAACCTTTATTCTTTATTTTATTCCTTATTTTCTCCCTTTCTATTTTTACGTTCCGGGTTTTCCAATATACTAGCCATTCCTATATTTCTTTTTCTTATACGTCTGTGTCACATATTCAATATACCTCTCAAACAACTTATAATAAAGACGTCTAGTATGTGTTTTTAAACTTAGGGTCAATGATGATTCCACTCTTAGGCTTCGGAGTGTATGTGACAAACTGTAACAAGGATATGCCTTGAGGTGTGATACTAATGATTTATCACTTTTTTTCTAAAATGTTGTAGGGTTGTGATTTTCCTTTTTGGTTAATAGAGTATACCCTTACTTTGATGGGACTTCCACTACGGTGATTTAGAGTCGGGAAAATATTATAATTTTTTTTCTCTAAAGATCCATAAACTTGCATTGTATCGTAAATTCTATCCATATATATATATATGTACACACACTTGTAATTTCCCTTTTAGGATAAGATTTTGTTACATTCCATGAGGTATGTGATGAATCTCTAAAATTTTTATTGTGCCTATGGAAATAAATTTCAAAACAATTTATTATTTATTGTTTATATCTATGTATATCATAATTGCACATTTGAAGATAAATTTGGCGATTCTCCATGGTTTTCTTAATAAATCACTATATGTTGTAAATGTACTTAGTCTTTCTGTAGTTCGTGTTCATTTTGTAATTCTGCTACGTACTTGTAATTGTACATTATAATTTGTACTTAGTTTTTTTGTAGTTTGCGTTCGTATTGTAACTCTACTCAATATTTGTAAGTGTACATTATAATTCATAATTATCCTCTACATCATTTTTAATTTTGCACAACCATTCTTTTGGTAAATGCCCACAAACTTTATGATTCTCCTTTATTTAGTAATTCTTCTCAAATTTTATAACTATTCTCAGAATTTTCAAATTTTCATATATTTAGTAATTCTTCTCAATTAATAGGAATTTTCTTAGAATTTCTTGATATCCACAAATATTACAAATTGAAAAGAAAATTACAAATAATTTATTTTGTTAATCTCTTCATATTTTTGTAAGATTTTTTATTTTTGTAACTTATTTACTTTTGTAAATTTTCTAAAAATGGCATGGAAATACTAAAGAATTTTGAAATGATCCATGAAAATTTATAAGTTTGATTGATGTACTTAATCCATTTATTAAAAGTACAAAATAGATGAACAAATCACTTGGTATATGAAGACATGTGGTTAGAATGACGTGAAAGATAGAAGCATGACAATCAATTTGACCTTAATCAAGTCAAGATAAACATGTTGGTTAAAGGTGGGCACAGTTCAGTTCAATTCGGTTCGTTATGCCCCTCCTACTGAATTGAACCTAAAATTAACGGTTTGGTTTTTTTATAATACTAACATAATCATACGGTTCAGCTCATGAATTTTTTTTAAACTAAAAATAAACAGTTTAGTTTGCGATTTGAACTGTTTTTTTTAAATAAAATCTCACAAATTTATTGTTGCTCCTTTAGTCTTTAACTCAAAATTTAACAAGTTGTTTTCCATCCAATGTTTCTTACGTATTTGTCCTATGTACATGTTCGTTCTTTTATTATTTCCATTGGAAGAGGGTAATTGCTGTTATTAAAATTGCATGCATGGAAAAAGCCACATCGTTTGCAGCGATAGGGATCTTTTGTAAGGGTTAGGGATTAATGAAAATGGAAGTGTAATCTATCTGTTAAGTAATAGCACTAGATGAATGAATGAAGTAGGGAAAACTCATAATGACTAGTTTAATCAATCATCAAAGGCATCTTGCAATTTGCTAGACATAAAATACAATGCCAATAATATTTAACTCAAAGCTAAACATATGTTGCATGAACTAACTGTTCAAACACAACTAATTCCTTCATTAACCAGACTAGTTTACTCAATAATGAATAAAAATTCACAAAACTTAATTAAATTAGAAATAACTAGTGAAAGATTAAATTCAATTATTAATTAATTAAATAAATCATGTTTTCCTTCCAAAAGATAACCTAAGTAGGATTCAAAGTTAGAAACATTTTAACAATATAAAACTTTGCTAATTTGTTGCGTTATCTATGTTAGACATTTCGAGAGAAGATGATAGAAGACTTAGATTCAGTAGTAGTAAGATTTGATGGTGTTTTGAAAGAAGGCATGACTTTGCTTGCTTTTTGATAACAAATTATAATGTCATTAGCAAAAAAAGTGAGAAAACATGCACTCTAAAATCCTTATTTGAATGGCTTTCAAACTATACCTCATGGTCTATCATTTTACTAAAGAACTTAAGAGCAAGGATGAAAGTATATGGTGATAAGAGATTGCCTATCAAATACCCTTTGGAGGCTCAAATTGAGAACAAGAAGATCTATTAAGAAGGACCTCAAGTGAAGAAGTACAAGAATAAGAAATAACGAGTTCAATCTATTGTGCATGACAACTTAAGCTAAGAAGACAAGAATGGATAATATAGCATTTGATGGTATCATAAACCTGATTAAGATTCATTTTTATTATCATCTAACCTTGCTTCTCTCTTTTCCTATTGCAGTAATCGAAGATTTCCTTTAGGAGAATCATATTACCAGCTGCTTTTCTTTTTGAAATAAAACTAGCTTGACAAAGATGGATCAAAGAATCAAGTAAAGGTCATAGCATATGTAGAAGGATTTTTGTTATGAACTTGTAGTAGTACATAGTCCAACTAGCTTGAATTGTTTCATTTCTCAAGTTCCACCTTGCTTTAGAATTAGAATTGTAAGGGTTTAGTAGAGTTGAGAGGGGATTTTCCTTTCTTTAAAAATCTAAGACATGTGAGAATAGAATAGCCAATAATATCCCAATAATCTTTGAGAAAATAAGCATAAAGATGATCATTTTCAAGAGCTTTATGATAGCTTGCTTGGTTATTAGAGCATGGAAAATCTCCTCATCTCTTAAAGGCTTTACTAGTTCTTAAGCTTCAAGATGATTTATCTAATTTCTAAAATACTTGGAGATATGATTCGAATATAAATTCTACATTCTAGAAGAAGCAAAAGATTGATTTAGAAAGAGTTTATTAAGCTTTCATGCCTATTTGGTATGAAATCCAATTGCTTACACTATCTTTCAAGGTCAAGATTTTGTTCTTGGATTGTTTAGTTAAAACTAACGAATGATTGTATTTCATCCTTTTTCCACATCTTGAATTAATTTAGTTATGGATTCATTGTTTCCTCTATTTAAGATTTGATTAAATTTTATTTTCAACTCTTTATCTAAATTAATGAGAAAAGAATTGGGTACATTTCTCTTATTGCTCTATCATTCCTATAAGTGTCCAGACCAACTTAAGTGGATATTGCTGGATGGATCTCGATGTGGGTTGAATTCAATGGGTTCCTTGCTTTCAGCGACTTACAAGAAAGACCACTGTGTGTGGTTTCATAAGGCTCTTTGACGTTCAAGTTAGTAAGGAGGACAATAAGGGAAGAAAGGAAACTAAGGTGGACGAGCACTAAAATCCTAATTGGGAAATGCTTGCTAGTCGTGGGTATGTCTTCGAGTGCTATATGGAGAGTTTTTAGTCTAAAGGTAGAGAATTGAGATTCGATCCCTTACTCATTGTCTCCATTTCACTATTTATAATAAGGGAGAGTATAGCTACCTAGACACATGTCGATTTAGGATTTATCCGTACTGGCAATCGGTAAGAAGGACATGTGTTGCAGTTGACAAGGTGACTCTAGGAATTAGTCGGCCATGATCATATTGGCAGCCACATTTGTGAATAGCAAGTTCGGCATCCTCAGGGGATGTTGGGTGGATCTACCATAGTACGAATGTCAGGTGGCAATTAACGAGTTGGGAGCAAAGCATTGATTGGATGGATTAAGGATTTAGGTCTAGCAAATCAAGTAGATGATCAACGGCGAGACCAGCATCAAGGGGTTAGCATGGTCAAGGGCATCATCGCTCGTAGAGCTTAGGTAGACGAAGGGGAGTGCTCTTCGCACTCTAAGCTTAGTCGATCTGTTGATATGGTTTCCTTGCATTAGGAGGAGGATTCCGGCCTTGTTTTAGCTCGAGTCCTTAAAAGGGCATCTTCTTATACGCTCTTCTTAAGGTCTGGGGTAAGAGAAGAGTTTGAGTAGGCTCGGACACATAGGCGTGAGGAAGGTGGAAGGGGAATGATCCTTTCCGAAGCTAATGGGCATTTACTAGAATTGGGCTTCGGGTCGAGCAAGAATTAAGCATCAACAGTTCTCTTATAGATTAGTTAAATTTTGTTTGCTCTATTTATGAATCATAACAAAAACATCTTTATTTCATATTTGCACCATCTCAAGAATCTCCTCTAGAGGTTTAAACTTATTACAACTCTAACCCTAGATTTATTAAACCAACCTTGTAAATTTTAAATGAGCAGCTTGAATTAGCTGATATATATTAAGGGAATAAATTGAGTTAGATTGAAAATTGGACCACGATTAGATTAGATTAATTCTACAAAAGGGTTAGGTCAAATCGGATTCCACTATACAAGTCAATTTAGATTTAATAACACTGATTCTTACTAATTCGAGTTTAGATTAAACCGGTAATTAGACATTGTAAATCTAGGATCCATTTATCAACATTTCACTTATAAACTAACCAATTTGCTTATAAGAAGTTTTTTTCGGAGAAATGTGTCCACGTTGAGAAGCAAGTCCTCCATCTTCTTTTCTCTCCATTTTAAACATTGATCTTTCTTCCTCTTATTTATTTATTTATTTTTAAATCCAAGCAAGTGAATCGCGAGTTCTCTAATGCAATAAAATACCTTTTAAAAAAGAATCCACTTTTAAAGCATTCTATTTTTTTTTTTTTATCAATTTTGTTTTAATGTATTCAAATTTCCTTTCACCAATGCAAAAACGTTCACATGTTTGAAAAAAAAAAAAAAAAACGAAAAGGTTCACCTGAAAAATCAATGGCCTCCAACAAGCTCCATTCTTTCTAAGAACTGGATTCCACCACGTGTATCCCCCGAAACCTCCATAGACAAGAAGACATAGATGGAACGATCCAAATAACCTAGAGAATGGATGTTGCTCTGAGACCGGCCACACCAGAACATACCACATAACTAACCTATCCAATTCGTTTTCCCGAAAACTATATATAGCCCTCTAATTTTGCCCCATTTCTTGCCCTAAAAATCAGTCTTTCCTCTCTCTCCACCCACTTAGCCGCAACCTCACTCTCCAAACTCAAAACGCTCTCTCAGATTCCCACCTGATGGAGTCACTAGCACTAGTGTTAGGGTTTTAGTCGGTTGTGATCGAACTTTTGGGTTGTTTGGTGAGTCTGGATGGATGCATCGGTGGAGGTAAATTATCCTGTGGATTTTGTCGGGTCGATTCCTGTGTCGAAACTTATGGGTTCCGATGGGGTTGTGGTGAAGGAATTGACGGAGTCTTGCGGAAAGGACTTGGGTTTGGATTGTTTGATTCGGGTTCCGTTGAATGGAAGATGTAGTACTGTTCATAGCGATAAAGGTAACCCTTTTTGACTTCTTTAGGGTTTTTGGATACTAGTATGTTCTTGGCTAAATTGACGCTTATGTTTTGATATTAATGTTTATGGGTTTTAGTTATATGTCCTATGTGGCGGATAATAATTTTATTTCATTTTATTATCGGTAAAGATTTTATGGAATCTTATATTAGTTGTTCAGAGAGCCGGTATTGTAAAGGACCAAATTTGCATCTTTTGCTGCAATGTTAGAGCTCAGTGGAGCTTAATGATTGTGTTGTTAAATTACTGAATTGGAAAAAAAAAAAAAAATGATTGTATTGTATGTATTATATTATTTGGTGTATGCAAGATGACTGTTTTTATGGTCAGTGGATACAGAGAGGATTATGGTGAATGCTTTTTTGGTGCTAACGGTTTGGAAGATCTTTCTCCGGTAGTTATGTTTTGAAGATTTCTTTCCTTTTAGCGGTTGTGGTAAACTTTGCACTCTGTTTGAATTGGTGGAGCTCTGGTGGTTGGGTGTGCTTTTACTTGGTCTATTGTGATTAACTGTTCAAGATTGGAAGTGTAGTTTCATGTTGTATGAAAACAATTTATATGCACATTCCATATACTGTTTGAAGAAAGCTATATGCCTTTAATTTTTCCTGTTATTCTCTCATATTCCAGGAATTCCTTGGAATTGAATTCCACCTTGTTTTTGTAACCTGTCATGATGTTTCTTTCCTTTTTTTATTGGAAATTTGATATATTTTATTAGATAGAGGGATTTGATGCATCACTGTTTACAAAATGGTGAAAGCCCTAATCGGCAAATGACAGAACTGCATGTGCATGGATATCAAATAACCTATCTAGGCTATGATGCGATAAAAAATAACATATTTGTAGTTATTGTACTATTTTTCCATTATGAAGATTTCTTTATTTTTTTAGTTGGCGCCAGGCAGCTTTCATTGAATGTTCTTCATGAGGATCATGATTACTACTGAGATCTTAGTTGGTCCTTCCATTCATTGCAAAATAGCATTTCTCTTCTTCCAATCTCCTTACCAAGCAGGAAACTGGCTCCTCATGAAATTTCATTTTCACATCTTTAGTTTAGGATGAACTTATTTATTATTTTTTATGATAGGTACTCATTGTCTATGCCTGAATTTTTCTTTTTGCAGACATATCCAATTCTGTGAAGGATTCTGAGCAACTTTCTATAGGAAAATTTGTGGCTAGTGAATGCTCTAGGCTAAGTGATCAACTTCCTCATGTACAAGGTGAAGACTTGTCTCAGAAGCTTCCCTTTAGGGATTCAGATTTGTCAGAGCCTCCTAGGTTTGGAGAAGTTCAAAGAAAGTTGGGGAAAATCTCTAGAAGTGGCAGTTCGTGCTCAAAAAGAGCACGGATGACTCAAGTGTTGGAACAATCTTCTAAGATTGCTTGTATTGATGAAATAAAAGGCTTGTCAGATAACGTTTTGGCCCAAAGCATATTTTTAGGTATTACTTGATGTCATCAAAATTTGAAAATGATGATTTAGACATGTCTTTACCATTTAATTTAAGCATGTGAAGTGTTTGGAGTATTTACGATGAAATATGCATTTCCTGTGATCTAAATTAACACCCTTCATTTACCCCAAAACATCTACATTCTTTAAAAGGGAACACAAGCTGCATTTCAATGGTTCATGTAGAATCTCCATTCAGAATAGAGTTTGAGAATCTATCTTGCCTTAGTTGCCACCGACGTCCTCATATATTTTGGAAATTTTCTGCGGAGTTCTGCGACATAATATACCTTATCCCATTTGATCCTTGTTCAAAGATCCTTATGTGGCATTTTCTATATAGCTTGTGGAGATTATCATATAATTGGTTATGGAAGGGTACTTTTGAGTTTTATTAAAACCATTATCTCTCTGTCTAACTTCCTTGTTGCTATGAATTTCTTCGAGCTTTGTTATCATAGGATACTTGCAACCTTCCTACCGCATTGATGCAAATGTAATTTCAACTTGCCATTTTTGTTTGTGTTGTTAGACATTTGAAATTGAAGATACAGGAGTTATCACTCTGCATATCCAGCTTTTCTAGCACACTTGATGTGCATCCTTCGCCTTTTAGGAACACTTCAAGTCAAAGAGAATTATATGTATATTGATGATTAGCATTTCAGTATCCATAACATGATCTTCTTTTCATGTCTTTTTTTATTACCCAAAATGAAAAAATTTATTTGGCTGTTTTCACCAGCTAAGGTGGCCCTTCCTCTTTCTTTTTCCTAGTCAAACTAATTACCATTCCTTTCTCTTTACCATATTTAATTTCATTGTCCCAAGTCATTGAAGTTTGCTTCTTGTTCAAATTTTCCACTGTTTGATAATGTTTGTTTACTTCTTGAGACTTAAATTTTACTCAAATATGAACACAACGGTGTTTGATAATAGTTGGAATTGTTATTTATGCCCTCTGTCCACAGAGGAGAAAACTCAGTTGACAAAGCAGAGAAACATAGGATGCAAGCGTAGTGATAAGAGAAGCTGCAAAAATTCAGCAAAGACTAAATTTGACTCTTTTCCAGCAAAGGCAACCTCTTCAGGCTTCGGTTTATCTGGTGGAAACAACAACATTTTAGGTATGATCCTATTTGGAGCTATTTATTACTTTAGAAAATATAGAAGTTACCTTTTGTCATGGTTTGCTATTTATGAGTTTGCTTGTTGCTGACCCTCTATTGGATAGTTGGTTGGTCTCTTCTTTTCCGATGGTGAAATCAAGTTTACTACAGTTTTCTGCATAGTTTTGAGATGGAACTTTTCTACGGTAGTAAAATGTTGTCATTTTTCAGAAGTATTATTTTGATGCTAAATTATAGCTTCATTAGTTTTTTCAATAAAATTATTTCACATACTTTGCGATAAGAAGAGTCAAGAGAATGCATGTAATTTTAGTTTTGATTTTCATGATCAAGAAAAACTATATTCAAGTTGTCTCTCATTTTTAACAGTTTGATGATGCTACTTACATAAACCTCACGGTGTCAAAAGGTGGTCTGTCATTCAATGAAGTGGTTAGTTTCATATCAGGTCTGGTTCTGCCTGATATGAAGTGAAGCAAATGAAAGGATACTCTGGTTGGAAATAATATCAATAGTACTCAATGCACCTTTGGACTTCACCAGACTTTATTTTTCTATTTCGCTTATATTTAGATTTATCCCTGCTACTAAACAAAAGGAGATGATATGTTCACTCTCATCAGAAAACAAAGTCATGAAGGGAAGACAGATTTCTTGTTCATAACAGAGATTCACAAACAAGAAAAGCCAATTGAATCTTGCCCACATTGGCGAGTTGAATCCTGTAGACTTAAGTTTTTAGTTCCATTGATGTTATAGGGAATATTAATTCCTATGTATATTTGAGGAATGCTAGGACTTTAGCTTATTACTGCTTTGGGAAAGCATTTAGCCTATGTTTGGCTTCAAATTCATGCAGCATTTGGAATGATCATCATTAAGGAATATCAAGGGGATAGAAAGGCATAGAATGCATCTATGTTTGGAGCCTTATTGTTTTGTTTTGTTTTCATATTTTTTAGTATCTTTTTGTCACAATCTTTAAACTGTTCATTTATGAAAATAATATACCTAAAAGATGAAAATATAAATACATATATAAATCTCTCTTATTAAATTAATACCTAATAAATCCTTAGAAAACGAGACTTATCTACCCTTTATTTATTTTTTTTTTCTTTTTTAAAAAAGATCAAAATTCTTATTCCAATGAATAAAATATATTCATTAAACTTTTATCTTAAAAAATGTTAATTTTCACTTCTCAATTCTCATTCTCATTCTCTAAGTGTCATTGTCACTATATTTATGACAAAATACAAATTGATATTTTACTTGAATATTTGGTTTGAAATAGAAATAGATGAGATACAAATTAGATAAATTTTCAAACGCCAGATTTCAAATAAAAATATATATTAGATAGAAGACAAATTAAAAAAAAAAAAAAAGAAGATAAAGATGTGATACAGGCAAAAAAAGAGAGAGAGATAACCCAAAAAAGCCCTTAGAGTAATGTTCGTCATGAAATTATATAAATTGTTGACACTAATGTGAAAGCTAGTAGAAAATAGTTTTGAGCATTTAAGGTAATTCCATGATAATCTTCCAATCCTCCAAAATTAGTTGTACTTACATTTTCATTCCCAATCCTGCATCTAGCATTTGGAGTAAAACATGGTCTTAAGAGATTGAGAAATATTAAATCTACGGTCATCTGGTTAATTTGGATACTAGGAGATGTTATGTGCATAAATAGTTGCTTACAATGATGTTTGAGATTCTCTTTCCAGCACATAACCTGAAGATAGCAAAAATGTCCTGGAAGTAAGTGACATGAAGAGAGGTATATTGGAACTGTCAGATTATCACTGTTGAATGCTCTGGAAAATTGGCCTTGAATTTTGATTTTTGGATGTTAAATAACTACTCCTTGGCGATTCTGGTTTGTGAACCAGTTGGTCATGGAGATGAGGCTGGAGATTAATCATTTGAAGCAGAGGAACTTAGCAAGTCATGGTGATTTCAGAATGTGGATTCAAATCATTTGAGCACTCTTGTCAGCAGTCATCAACATATGATGTGTATGTCTTCTATAGTAATCAGCCGAAAGCTTTTATCGTGGTATTTTTGGTCATTTTGCCACTGACATTAGAGTGTCACTTGGTTGAGAAATAGGATAGGAATCTTGCTTAATAAGTTTTTTCTTTTCCTTGGTCCTTTCATTATGATGATATCAACCTGCAAGAATTGGACTATCCCCATGTATCAACTGGCAGATTTATTTGATTTCTGAGGACCACTGCAGTTGCTATCTGGGCTTCCCTGTTTCTTAGAAAGTTATCGCAGGCTTTTATGATGAATAATGAAGAGGGTGTCTGTGTTCCAATAAATCTGCTTCAATGCCAAGAATTTATTTAAATAAATGTTTTGTTCTCAGAATTAGTATTTCGGTTTCTCCATCTGGAAAATTTGAGAGAGTATCTGTTGCATTGAAGTGGAAAAAGCTGAGATACATGATTGGTTCATATGGATTTTCCTTTTATTAGCATCCTAATATTCAGACAGAGAGACATTAGGTTTGCAAAATGCCAGTAGGTTGTTTACTTTAATTATATAATTCCATGAGGTTCTTAGTTGTTTCTAGTTCTCATTTACAAGAAAGTGGTCTAGAGTACTAGTCCCTTTGTTTACAGGTTATATAAGCCACAGCACCCAAATGTCTATGCTTTAGTGAGCGTGCTGCTTTCATTCAAAAGAGCTCCAGGATAGTTTTGCTTTGGTATAGAAGATCTCCGGGTTGGTTTCCCATTAGGAGCAGGTTGATTCATATTAAGAGCATACTAGTGACTTATAGTTTAATATGAATCGACAATTTCAAATGTTTTCCAATTGTTCCTTTTGGTTTATGTTCCGACATTTTTTTTGGGTTAAATTATGATCCAACTTTTTCTGTAATGCTGAACCCTTTTTTTTTTTTTTTTTTCCATTATATGATTTGAAAAGAATGTAATTTGCCTTGGTTGAATGAGGGCATTGTTTTAAGATGTTAAATGCAGTAGTTCATATTGCTTAAATGAGAGTCATATTTTAGCTTATTGGCTTTGTCTCTTTCTATGATTTCTATATTCAAATGATAGTTTAGAACTTAATGAGGTTCCTAATCCATATTTCAGGACCTTCCTGGAATCCTCTTTTTTACTTAGCCACCAATCAGATTCCTTGAACTGCTTTTTGATGATTTTGCTTGTTGATAACATTCTAATTTTCCTTGCAGGCATTATACCTTTTTTCAAAAATCTGAAGTGTTCTCCTGTGAACTTGTGTGGGTTTTAGCCATTCATGTTTCATGCGTATTAATAGCTTCCTTAATTGTGCGTTTTCCTTTCCCCGAAGCTGAGAAAATAAGTTGCCTTCTTTTTTCCCCTTTCTGTTGCAGACTTTAGTTGCCAGGTTTCAAATGAATGGTTTTCATTGTTCATCTCTACTTTATCACTAGCTGTATAACTAATTCTATAGTACTTTGTTGCTAATATTTGATTGTTTACTTAATTTATTTTTAAACTCCAAGAAGTTTAAAGATATCATGTTGAGCAGGGATTGTTTGTTTTTTGTCTATTGGCACTAATGTTGTGAAGTAATTGCAATAGTGTCACTGTACTCGTCATGAACATGGTTTTCTGTTGCTTTGGTGCCAAAATTGGAGGACATAGTATTTTCTTTTGGTGTTTAAGAAGAAGACTACTTGATGTGCTTTGACACCTTGAACGTGCATATATACTATTCAGCCTAATGCTGGATTCTCTTAGTTTTTTGCTCATTGAGTTCAATGTTTAAATAACTTAATTCATCTAATCTAATGTGAAGACCCTAACCATACATGGGATTATTGATGTCAGGGTTGTATGGCCTGAAGCCAGATATTAATGATGTCACAAAGCTTGTGGAAGATTTATCATTGAGTGAGGTCCTTGCAGGGACAGTTAAATGTCCTAGTCTAGGAAAAGATAAGGTGAAGAAAGCAACAAATACGAATGAAAATGTAATGCAAGCTGTTAGGAAAGCCAGCTCTTTGCTTCAGCCATCAAGACCTATTAAATCCCAGAATTCGGACTCTGATAATTCTTTGAGAAAGTTTTGCCCCACCTTATCAAGCTCCATATCATTTGAAGATAGTAGCGTCAATGGTGATAGGGAAGATCCATGTGTTGCGGATGTCTCAACTTCTAATGAGGTCAGTTCTGAAAAGACTGAAAAGCTGCCATTTTAAGTCCTTGTTTTTAGTATCAATGTTCAGCAGTCCTATTCCAAAAGTGATTTGATAGTATCATGAATCAATGAGTTCTGTCTTGGCCATGCATATGTGAGATGTTAAGTGGCATGCTTAAAAGTCGTTTTGTTGGTTGCTTCCGAGTGTTGCAATATCCATGATTTGTTCCATCTCTTTTGAGTGAAAATATTGCAGAGGGTGCATCACAAAGGGTAATTCTCCTGGTTAAATTTTCATTTAAGCTGACAGTGTGAGTTGATGCCTAAGGAAAGAAATTTATGCTTCTTTGTTTTAATCCAGGAAACTTGTAGGATGCTTGAGAAATGTGTATCTCCTCTTGATTTGCCACTACATCCACCCAAAGACCTCCTAGAAAGGTTGGCACTCCATTCCCCAAAGGATCTTGATTCTTTGCTCCTTGATGCTACCAGACCTTTATCTTCTAGGTCTGATCCTCGTTTAGGCAAACACATGGCTCGCCGAGGTAGCTTGCCAGCTTTTCCTTGGTCACATCCTTCTAATGGGCATTCTCGAACAAATTCTGATGGAGCTAAGTTGCCCATGGGTAAGGGTACATGCCAAGGTAGATGGGTAAAGATGGTGATTCCTGCTGACTCGTTCAGCAAACCTAGTGATTGTTTTACAGACTTGGACTCAATTTGCTACAACGAGAGCTTGATCCCTTCTGAAAATAAAAATCAAATGTCTGTCAGCACAATGCCTATTGGCGAACATGGAGGAGTTACTTGGGATGGTGGTGCTCTGTCAACAATAGCAGCCTATGCATTTGCTCCTGATGCTTCATTAGGTGAGTCGATTCAATAAATCATTAGGCAGTTTGGATTATGAATGTGATCATTTTTTTTTGCCCTCTCATGCTAATGCTATGTTTTCTACCTAAATGCCAGGACATAGAAGTTCAAAGAAGGATCCAGACCATGGTATGGATAAGAAAGTCTACCAATCTTGATGTTAGAGAATCTGTTTCATGCCAACATTATTGAATTGCATTAGTTTGAGTATGCCTTTTGTGCTGCTTATAATCAGCATGCTTAATAAAGTAGAAATGGCTACTAACTATGCTCTAATAGTAGTTTTCTTGCCTGCTTTGATCAAAAGGAATAATTATACCTCTGGTGGTTAGTTAATTTTTTGGACTATATAAAAGGAGCAGAAATTAATATCTATACAGAAATTCAATTAATAAATTATACAGAATATAATGTTAATTCTTTTGTTTTATGTCAGTTCATTTGATTTTTATTTATCTGGCTTTGCTTCTAATGCTTCCTTATCTGTGACAGAGGGCAATTCTCCAAGTGAGCTAGTTGCAGCTCGAACCTTATGTGAACTTGCAGTGTTTTCTGCAAAAGATGTCTCGGTTGACATGAAGTGGCTAAGAAAAGGGCCGCATAAGGCCTGTAAAGTTAGGAAAGCAAATGTAAGCAATATGCCTGAAGAAAGAGCCAGACCACGCACATCATCACCATCTGGTTGTAGCAACCGTTTTCAGGACATCAACCATGTATTGCCACCAAAGAAGCCTAAGATATCAACAATGGATAACTGTTTTGCTAAAGCACCTATAAGTTGGTCTGCTCCCAGATCCAGTAGATCATCTCCGAGCAGATCACATCCAGTTACTACTAGCATCATAAAACCACCATTTATGATGCCACCTGCACCTCGGACGTTAGAGAAAGCTTGTGGTGGCCATCAAAAGCCAAGGAAATCCATGTCAATGGATTGGAAAGGGAGGGATAGGCTATTCTGAGGTGCCCCCTTTTCTCAGAACTCTTATTTAATTGTACGACTCACTTGATGAAGGGATAGAAGGATTGTACATAGCACGTTGTTTTCATTTGAAAAGGTAGTTAAATGCAAGATACCCCCATGGGCATGTTGTTGTAACATTTCAACACTAAGGACGCAGTTGTAGGATGCAGCAGGGAATTCTTTGCCTTATGTAAAGCATTTGAAGAGGCAGTGGAATTCTTACTCCTCTCTCCATTGTTCTATAGAAGAGTTTGATATATGAATTCTGCTTCATTTCCATGGAAGTTATCTATCTGAACAGATTGAATTCATTGTTGAGAGCATGGCAACATCATGTATATGGTCATGGTGAACCAGTGGTTTAGACGGTTTGCTACACTTTCTTGACGCTATATTTAACTTGATGCAGCCGTTTTTTGGGGAAAAAAATAAAAAACAAAAGTCTAATGGCACCAAACTGAGCATAAGCTTCCCTAAAATTTAAGTTGATTGAGCTTTTTTTGACGACATGGAAGGAGTTGCCGATTTTGAGTACGAAAAATAGGGCAACAAAATATTAAACATCCTCTTGGAACTATGATAACTTTTGAATGTCATTACAAACATTTTATTCCAGCATCATTGTTATGGATTCGATACTATTCACACTCAACGTTCATCCTTACTTTATGTTGCCTGATTATTATTTTTATGGTGCAATTGCCATCATTTCCCGGATTTCCGGTGGGATCTTGTCAGGGCTTATCTTAGCATTCCATTTCCTTTTACAAGAAAGACCTTTCTATACACACATGTATGTATGCATGTACGTGATATATATCTACATAAGTTGTGTACTTGTATATATATGTATATACGTATTTCTCTCTTTTGACAAAAAGTCTTAAATAATTAGAAGTAGATTTATACACGCTTATAATTTTTATATTAATACGTGAAAATGTAGATTTACTATTATTAACACATATTTAAATATTATTATTACTTATCTACCACTTATTAAAACATACGACAGATCAATACTATTAGGTGGAATGGCTTTATAGCAATACTTTCATTGGGAGGAGGGAAAAACTTTAATAGGAAATTAGTCTTAAATCTTAATGAATAGAGAAAAATCGGTAGACATTGTCGGTAGATCGAATCAGTACAGGGAATATATTACGTAAATTGCCTATGTACATACCAGTTTGTATTTTTCCCCCATATTACAGGGACTCAATATATTTGTTTTTTTTTACTTTCTCATATTAAAACAAAAATGTAATTTTGTTAAACGCCACAACATGGGGATGTAGCTCAGATGGTAGAGCGCTCGCTTAGCATGCGAGAGGTACGGGGATCGATACCCCGCATCTCCACTTCTTTTATTTGTTTATTATTTATTAAATTTTCATTGTCGAAAATCAAGCTAATATTTACTCCTTTCATTTTTTCACACGTAAGCCAGCTAAGCTATAACTAAGAGAACATTTGATCCAACAAAAAGGAACAGAGCCCTTGCTATTCCAGCATCGAAGCCTGGCTGTACTATCACCCTAAAAACTTCTTTATCCAAACGACACACTACCACCACTCGTTTCCTTCCTTCTGATCTCCGCCACCAACCTCCTCGACTCGTCCACAACCTCGTGTGAACGATGGAGATATATAAATGTATGTGACAAGTACATCACGTCATTCACCTTGTACTAAATTGTCACCGGTAAGAATCTATTCAATGTTGAGGTATTGGTTTGAACAGTTTATGTTACCAAAGTTTAATCCTCACAGAAAGTAGCAAGAGAAAAACTAAAAAACTGCGACAAGATTATATAATGCAAAATTCATCTGAAATAAATTAAGAAAATTTACCTTACGATGATGAATGGTGGGTATTGTTTTTCCATTGCCATCTTATAAGTATTACTTCTCTAGGATGTAAAGTGTAATTATTGACATGAAATACTAAGTTACCATATGAATCGATAATTATAAATCCATGACAATTCACAAAAAGTGAAATGCCTAATCTTATTGAAAATAAAATAAAAGTATAGTTTATCAAAATTTTCTTGAAAATAAGGGTAGTTGTGCAATTGTTGTATTAGTGCTAAAGGCACTCTTATCTTTTCTTATATTTAAGCTTCCCTACCCTCTCTTTTCTCAAGCACGTTTCCATCTCCTTCCACTTCTTCCCTTTCTCTCTTTCATGTTTGAGCATCATTTGATAGTTTCTCATCCTTCTACACCAAACAGCTTTGATAATTGAAGATTTCTTGTAAGTTTAATAAGTGAAAGTGGAGGAAACACCTTGTTAAGGAGAGTTGCAAGGTAAGTTCCTTGTTTGAGGGCATTTGGGAGTTCTTGGTAAGTTTTCTTTTTGTTAAACCATGTGGACTTGTGTCGTTCTTGAGGATTGTTGGTGTGAACGCATACTACGTAGTGCTTAAGCAATCAATGCAGGTAAGTTTCTCCTTTTTCTTGTGTTTTCCTTCAAAAAGTTTGGTTCTTTAACGAGAGTTTTGAGTTGGGCAACTATCCTTAAAGTTGGGCATTGTATACATTGGGTTTGGTTGTTGAAGGTACATTTTTGTAAGTGAATGGCTGTATTGTATTGTTTCTCAAATTGGTTTAGGAGTTGGGAGTAGGGCTTTTACAAAAGTTAAGCTTGGTAGTTGGAGTGGAAGGGTGTTTTAGGGCAAAAAGGGAGAAGAAGATGATCAAAGGGAGGTTTGTAGGCAAGTTTACGCTTGCCAACTTGAACATAAAGGCACTTAAAATGTGAAAAGAAGTGTTTCTAGGAAGACGAAAGGTTCATGCACAAAGTTTTTCTTATGAACTTGACCATGAAGAAGGAGTGTTGCACAAAGTATGTTTTTTTGAGAAGTAGTAAGGTTCAGGGGTAAGTTTACACCCGTGATGTGAGACCCCATAGCTATTACGCTTCGAAGTCATAGAGTCGTAACAGTCCCGCCGTGTAAACCATTCTATAATAGTAATTGGCCTCACAGTACCTACCATATACATGATCTACACAAGGCATCGATGACTCCTCGCTTTAAAATAAACAGTTCACTTAAAAATTTAACTACAATTATGATAAATATTACAAATTTTGAATAAACATATATAATTATATGTAAAGTCCATAGAACTTCCTAAGAAGTTTTACATAAACAGAACAGTTCAAATTACATAATAACTATCAGTCTTTTATCCTTAATTATAAAGAACACTCCAGCTACACATCATTACTATGTAAAATGATCCTTATACCCCTAGCTTTAAAAGGACTAACCTCTGGGTAATTGTAAGGTGGCATATTATTTGAAGAGTTCAAAAATCAGGACCTACAAAAGGATCTATAGGGGTATGAGCAACTACAGCTTAGTAAGTTGAATTGGAGACTCATGAATGCATACAAGTACAAACAAGATTATCAAGCAATTAATTTCATGCAATGCAACAATCAAGTGTCATCGCACAACATAGTCCGGTTCGTTGTGAAATCAGAGAAATTTCACCCACTCTAATTCGGGTTAAAGAGTTTCCATGTTATGCAGTAGTTCACAACCAAACCCAGGATTGTGCAATGAAGACCTCGCCCCTCCCGTGACTACCTTCGAACCATTGACTTCACCTTCGCCGCGACTACCTTCGAACCATTGACTTCACCTTCGCCGCGACCTCCTCTCTTGTCACTTAGTTCGACTAAGGATGAAGAAGGGACCATTATGCAATCCTGCGTTATCCCTTTTAAAAGGGTCGGTATTTGGTTGGAGAATCCTGATGACTCCCTAATGAGTTGCAATGCATGATATTTTAGGTCATTAAAATCGAATAAGATTAAATTTCATTTAGGGTTTTCAAACAATTCACACCAATTTAATCATAACACAAAATCCATTATACTACAATTTCAGCACGAATTCAAATACATCAAACACATGTGTAAACTACTTACAATCACAACCATATACAATCCTAACTCTCCGAGTACCATACAAATAGTACTATATTACAATAAGTAATAACCCAACTTATTTGAAATTTCTTAATCACCCGATCACTTAGTGGTAAGTCGATTCGTCTCTAGGTGTCCTATAATACAAATAGGTCTTTTTAGTACTTATACTTTAAGGATTCATATTCTAACTTATAATTTAACTCCTTTTTCTATGTATACCTATTATGTACTAATAATTCTTTTTACTCTATTTTGGGGTTTGGATCCTAAATCAGATTCTAGTTTTAATTCCGAAGTCTTAACTATGCTCAAATCCTAATGTGAAATTAATCACATTAAGCCCGAGTATTCTAATATCCTATTGGGTCTTAATTTAGTATTCTAAACTATTCGGTACACGTTAATCCTCATTAGGGTATCGGATTTATTCCCGATATGAGGAAATCTTACATTTTTTATACAATTAAATTTTTGTTTTAGATTTAGTATATTCTGATTTTCATTGTAATATTATCTAAATAACCTTAATTTTTCAGATTTATTAAATTTTCAACTCCACATATTTCTAATTTCCTATAATTAATATATAATTCCTAAATTAATTACACTTAATACTCCAAAGGCTAGGATTAGGTTTCCACATCAGAGATTAACATCCTTAAATATCTAATTACTATCTAAATCAGTAATTAGTGTCTTAATCACCTAATTAACTCAAAATTACCTAATTTATCCATCATTTTAGGGTTAAAAATTAACTTAAAAATTTCAAAAATTAATTTTAAAAAAAATAGCTTCATAGCACTGTTCTATATCACACAATCATTCTATAGAAAAAAAAAATTGAGCTCCAAACTACACTCCTAAGCCTATTTATTTCTAGTTCTAATCATGCTCGATTTTGCTCAATTTGTTAAGAACCCTATATTTTGAAACGTGATTAAACTAAATCACTATTTTTCTCTAAATCTACATACAATAAAACCTTAGAATAATAAGTTTCATAATTTTCTAGGCAAAATAACTAATTTTACAAAATTATACAAAATCAGAGCAAATAAGGGACTCACTCGGTTTGATGCTTTTTGGCCGTCCAACTTCGGTCCAAGTGTGTCGATCGGCTTAGACAGTGGATCTGGAGTGGGGTGGTGGTGATGGCTCGGTCCCAAGTAGTGGTGAGGTGTGGGTTTGGCTCATTAGTCTTAATTGCACAGTTTCCTTTTCTTTTTTTTTTTCTGGATTTTCTCTTAAATTTTCGAAGCTGTCTATTTTTCTCTGCTTCCTCACTGTCTAAAGGAGTTCTGTGAATTTTTTTCCCTATTTATAGACATTTTTGGTAATTAATATGCATTAATTAGACATGATATTGCCCCATTTCCTTGATTTTTGGCTTTTATGTTGCCTAATTCTAATTGGATAATTTTTTTTCTTTAGCTCCTAACTTGCCATGACCAGATGTGCATCATTCCATACCCCTCTAATTTTTTTCTAGTTTTTCCACAATTAATTAATAATTTTCTTTAATTATTTACTAAGTTTTTAGCTAATTTAAGTAATTTCGTGTATTTTTATCTACAGTAAATACATGTAGGGTACATGAGAACATTCCTAATTATTATTTAGGTCATTCTATAATTTTTAGTATATATATAATTTATCTCTAGCGATTTATTAGTTATTTGATTACACTTCGCCTTTTCGGTAATTAGTAATTATTATACTTAAAATTTGAAAATTTTATAGTCTCCTGTTTTATTACTTATTTTCTTAAATTCAAGTTTATGGGGTCGTTTTTACTAATTTTTTTATTAGTAGTTTATAATTTGGGTTTAATTGGATCCTTTAACTGATCGTCCTAAACTTTGTGTTCTAAGTTCAATCCTACGATTGCTTGACTTAACTTTAGGGCTTACAATAGTTAAGTGTTTCACATGGGTTGTGATACTAGTTTATAAGACTATAGTTGTGAATACCTTGTTGACACAAGTTTGAAACTTTTGAGCTAAGTAGTTGAAATGGGCCTATTAGTGTTTGTTGGCTTGGTTATTTACTGTTTATGGTTTGAGCGATTACAAATGGTATCAAAGCGGACTCTCTACCAATAGGTGCATAATTCGGGTTTGACTCTAGTTTAGAGAAGAGGTTCAAGGAAGGTAGGGAGTGTCACCAAGGTGTGATTCCTTGCATACTTCTAAGATGACCTATAAGTAGTGGGTAACTTGAATTATACATTGAAAAGGGGGGGAAGATCCAGGCCCAATTGTAAGGTCTCGCGACGAGGACATCGCGTGTTTAAGGGAGAGAGATTGTAAGACTCCATGGTTAAGTATCCTACATTAGTTGTAGGAGGTTGTAATACTAGTTTATAAAGCCAGAGTTGTAAATACCTTGTCAACACTAGCTTGAAACTTTTGGGCTAAGTGGTTGACATGAACTCATTAGTGTTTGTTGGCTTAGTTATTCACTACTTATGACCTAAGGTGTTATATTATTATGAGACCTCATGATTAAGTATCTCACATGGGTTATGGGAGGTTGTGATACTAGTTCATAAGGCCATGGTTATGAATACCTTGTCAACACAAGCTTGAAACTTTTGGGTTAAATGATTGAAATTGGCTCATTAGTGTTTGTTAGCTTAGTTATTCACTACTTATGGCTTGAGGCGTTACAAATGGTATTAGAGCGGACTCTTTACCAATAAGTGTATGATTTAGGTCTAGCTTCAGTTTAGAGAAGAGGTCCGAAGAAGGTGGGGAGTGTCATTAAGATGTGACTCCTTGCATGCTTCCAAGATGACCTATAGGTAGTGGGTGGCTCGAATCATACACCGAAAAGAGAGGAAAGATCTAGGCCTAATTGTAAGGTCACGTGATGAGGACATCGCGTGTTTAAGGGGAGAGATTGTGAGACACCATGGTTAAGCATCCTATATAAGTTGTGGGAGGTTGTGATATTAGTTTATAAGGCCATGATTGTAAATATTTTATCAACACAAGCTTGAAACTTTTAGACTAAGTGGTTGAAATGGGCCCATTAGTATTTATTAGCTTAGTTATTCGCTGCTTATGGCTTGGGGCATTACACATGAACTTGAAGAAGGGAAGTTAATGGGGATTACAAGCAAAATCATACCTAGTGAATTTACCCATGATCTTCCTTCCTTCCTTAGCTGAAAGGATCATGGCGGTGATTATTGCTATGAACCTCCTCTTGCTTCTCTTATTTTCTATTTCTCCTATCGTTTATGAAATATTTTACTCTAAAGCCTTTTTGAACATTAAAATAAAGTATTTTTTTTATCTTTTTATCAAATTTAAACTCATTTAATGCTTCTTTCGCAAACTTGTTTTGAGTGTTCTTAAGAAGGTTAGTAATAGAGTAAGGTGAAGTGGTGTTAAGTTAAAGGAGTTGAGATAGGTTTTGAGTTGTAGTTTTTATTTGTTGTTAGGTTTCAGTTGAGGAGATTCTTTAGCTCTTTTTGAGTCACCTATTTTAGGAACATGATACTTATATGTTGGTTGTATGTGTTAAGGTAGCACATTAAATGGATTTAAGTAACTATCTAGCTAATTAATAGTGTGTTGAGTGTGCATGACTTTGGCCAATAGCCTTAGAGGACCATTGTGTTGCAAGGCATCTCGATGATCTATGCGCAATGATGTACTAAGTAGTTTCCTACATAGAAATAATTCAAGCAAGTCTAGACCATTACTTGGTTACTTAGGTATCGAGGAGGATCTAACACTGATACTATATGATGTTATATATTTGTTTGCTACTAGAATCATGAGTTACCTCAAGTTTTAGTTGCCAAGACTATGTTGCTTGTAGGACTAATCAAAGATAATAAACTGATGTTTGTTTCATTTAATGATACTTATTGTGCTTGTGAAGCTGTTAACTATATGTACATGCATATGTGGTTGTGTATTCCATACTAAGTAATAGCTCACTCTTCAAAGATTCTTTGTTTCTCAACTACAAGTACTAATGTAGTTGATGGTGTGAATGTGTATGAGGAGTTAGCTTATGATTGTGTTTATGAGGACACGAGAGAGTATCATTACTACTACTTTGACCATAGGAGTGTCTTTGCCTAGACCAAGGTATTCTAGATTATGTTAGGAGATGAGACTTCTATTTGTAGTTCAATTGATCTTGATGATGTTACTTGTATATTATTGGAGTGTTGCCTATAACTCCAGTATTGTTACATGTTACTTATTTGGTATTGTAGGAGCCTTGTGTACTCTAGTTGCTTAGAAGTTTAGTTATTATTAGCAGATTGTTTTATGTTTAGTTTGAGTTGAGAGACAGTTGATCTTATGTATGCCAGTAGATTGAGCAGGCTTTAGCAAGCCACTCTTTATGTTGTATTTATGAAGTTATAGTATTGTATTTTAGTAGAATTTATTACTATTGTGGTTTTTAGATAGGTTGTAGGTTTTTAAATGTCTCAACGTATCATTACAGGGTGGTGATGTGGCAATTTGTCATGTTTTAGGTTAATAGGCATTATAAAAAGCAATTTTCTCTAAATAGTTTATGATATGAAAGCACTATCATTGCTTGGTTAATCCTTTTATTCATGATCATGGCATATTTTTTTTTTGGTATTAATATGTTTGTTGGATGCTCTTTTAGATAGTTACAACTTTTTTTGTAGACATTGTAAGCCTTACAACCAAGTATTCAAGATCAATATGTAAAATTTAGGGTAATTGAATAAGTTGTCTAATTTAGTCTAAATTTTACAATGAAGCTAAAACTATTAGTAAAAGTAAACTCATGAGTTTGAATTAGGAAAATAAATAATAAAATATTATAAAATTGAATTATAAATATATTACTCGTTATTTATTGAAAACGTGTAAAACAAATTCCAATAATTAACGAATCGATAAAAACAAATTAAATGTATACTAAAAATCATAAAATAACATAAATAGTATTTGGGAGTACTTAATTGCACCATATATGTATTTATATATAGATAAAAATACCTGAATTTACTTAAAATACGTAAACTAAGCTAAAATAATACTAAACAATTAAGGAAAATTCATAAAAATCAAAGAAAAACTAGGAAAAATATGGACAAGTGTAGAATCATCTAGATCTTGAGTGTGGCAACCTGGGGAATAAGGAAAGAAAATTAACCGATTAGAATTAACCAACTAAAAAGTAAAAAGAAGTAAAGATAAGGAACAAATGACATTAAACAATTACCTAACTCATCAAAACAACCTCATAAATTTAGAAACCACTTGGTAAATCTCATTTGGTCAGTTTAGTATCTTGGAAAAATAGAGAGAAGTTATGAAGAGAGGAAAAATTCAATTTTAGAAAAATTAGTAATATTAGTGTATAATTAGAGCCTGTAAAGGAAACCCATGACCAATGGCTACGTAGAATCAAATGGCCACCACCACCACACCTTAGGATTACTACCACTTCCTACCAACAACCTTGGAGCCACCACCGATGGTTAGAAGCTGATCGAACGGGTAAGTCTAATCTCCAACTCGATTTTGTTTAATTTATTAAAAATATCAAATTAATGTAGAAAATTATGAAATTTTGTAATTCTAACTATTTATGCATGTAGATTTAGGGAAAAATACTAATTTGATGAAATTAGATCTTGAAATATGTAGTGCATAAGAAATCTCGAAATTCGAGCTCGTTTTCGATTTAGATTTAAATAGCTTTATTAGTGTAGTTTCGATTATGTAAACTATTTTGAGTGTTTAAAACAGTGTTATGAAGAGATTTTTCAAAAATTAATTTTCAAGAATATTCGTACTTTTTAGGCCTCAAGATTACATATAAAAAATGATTTTTGGGCTTAATTTGGTGATTTAATGACACGTTGATAAAAATATTGATTTGATGTGTAATTAGGTATCATGGGATGTAATTTGCTGGTGCAGTATGATACTTGTGAATTTTGAGGTGTTATATGTAAGTATTATGTGTATTATGTAGTAATTATGTGTAAATTAGTAATATGTGAAATTGGAAATTTAATAAATAGAAAATATTTGGTAAAATTTTATGGTATGATAATACTATGAGTATATTAAGAACCTAATTTGAACTTAAATTTAGGTAATTATATGGAACGTGTAAATTTTTCTTATATCAAGAGCAAATAAAGTAGTTAAATTATGAATAGTGTGTACCACGTGAATTGGAATATTGGTTAGGACCCAAATAGGAGATTTAGGATATTTCAATGTAATTAAATTAATTTTACATAATTGTCTAGAAAGAAATACTTAGGGTTTATGAGTAGAAAATTATAATCAGAAGTTGAATTAGAAGCTAATTTAGAAACCAAGTAGAAATTGAATCAGAAACTAGTTTAAGATTAGTTTAGTTATAAGTAACAAATAAAACTTAGATAATTTGGTATAATTACAATTTAAAGGCTTGTATATAATAAGGGTATTTATGTTATATGGATAAGTGGAGACGAGTTGACCTTGCAGTGAGTTGAGTGAGCAAGCAAAAGATCTCAAGTAAGTTGAGTTCAATATATCGTTGTATTTTGGATTACTATGTTAAAATACTCGAAGGCTTAAGATTGTGTTTTTTATGCTTATAGGTAGATGTTTGTGTGCATGCTTGCATTTCTTTAGTTATTAAACTATATTTTGATGCCTTATCGTGTTGAATTATTATGAATTGTATGGAGTGAAATTATTGGATCACTTTAAATCGAATTTAACCATATTTGACCTAATACCTTAATTAGATATGTATTGCAACCCTTTAAGGGATGGTTAGGATTTTCCAATTAAATGTTGACACCTTTGAAAGGGATAGTGTTGGATAGCATAATGATTCCTTTTTCATCCTTAGTCAAACTAAGTAAAAGGAAAGCAGGTCATAATAAGGATGAGGGTAATGATTTGAAGGATAATCATCGGGAGAGCAGTGCCTCTATTGCATAAACTTGATTTGGTTATAATTTGTTGCATAAATGTTGAAATTCCTCAACCTAGATTAGAGCATGTTAAATTTCTCTAATTTTACAATAGATCGGAGCATGTTGTGTGATGACATTTGTGTAATGGCATTTGCATATTGTATTGCATTTAATTAATTGTTTGAATACTTTGTTTGTGTTTGATATGCATTTTTAAGTCTCTATGCCTACTTACTAAGCTATTGGTTGGTCATACCCTTATAGATTTTTTTGCAGGTACTGACTAAGATGCCACGTTATAACTATCTAGAGGTTAGTTTCTTTTTTACGTGCCTTGGGGGAGTGAGGATCAAACTGGTTGATCAATGGAGTCTTTTAGAGTTCAATTATTAACTCTTAGGTTTATAGGATAGTCTTGTGATATTTTACTGACCAGACTACTATGGCATTTAAATATTTCCTAGGTTCATAAGACAATATAAGTATATTTATATAAATATGACTTAAAATTTCTGGTTCTATATATAAATTTTATCGATAATTTTGAATGAGTTATGTACTTCAAAGCGAGGAGTCGTTGATACCTTGTATAAATCGTATCTACAATAGTGACTGTAAGGTCAGTTATTATCTTAAGTTGGTTTATACAGTTGTAATGTTATCACTCCGCCACTTTAGGGCGTACTAGACACTTCTTAAGAGAGATTTTAGGAGTAGAATTACTATATAAGTATATGTTATGTTGCAATTTTTGAAGTTTTGATGTGGTAGAAGGAAAGTAATATTTATAATTACTATATACTTATTGAAGGAAAATGCAGAGAGGGTATATATTTGTGCAATGTAAAAAAAAAAAGTTTGGATTTTTTGACCATACGTTTGGGGCCTATATTTATAATTTACTGTTATTTCAAAACCTTTGTTTATTTGCCATTAATATTAATGGGATTTGATGTAGCATAGATGGAATAAGCTTAAGATGAGGGCAATTTACAAAAGTAGACCCTTAAACATGTCGTTGAAAAATTTAGCCCTATTTTTGCAAAACTGCATAAATATAGACCATTCCTCTATAATTTTTTTTTTCTCATCTAACCATATATTATGATGTATAAGATATTGTTATCACTCATTCATTTTATATATGGCAATATAATTATTAGTGAATATATAGATGTTTGTCCTACATACTTTTAGGTTTTTACTCATTAAGACACATGTCAATGACAAACCAAATCTCATATTTCAATAACATCCTTGTATATATGAGAAATGATATTTTATCTTTCATCCTCCCTAATGTTGTTTATGGTTTATTTATTTTCATTTTTTTACATTTATCATACCGAACCAAATCTCAAATAATGATATTATTATCCCAACAAAATATAATGATTACATATAATTTACTTACAATATAAATTGATAAATGTTGCTCATTCTCCCCAAAGCTATATTGATTAATAGCTCTATAAAAAGGAAGATTTTTTTAGAAGGAAAGTTTAATAGAAAGTCAATCCAATTAGTAAAATATCTCAATCAACTATGATTTAATATGTTCAAATGAAAAGATAATTTAAATCCATAAAAAAATAATGGTAGACTCATAAACATGCAATTGCCATTCTAGTTATGCTGTGCAAAAATGACCATGTTTTCTAATTATATTATTCAGGCTTGAAATATGAGAGGATGGGATAGGAAAAAAAGAAGAAGACTAATAATCACATAAGGAAATCATAAAATATTAATAAAAGAACAACTCAGTTTCCTTTTGTTAGAACCCAAAATGTAAAAAGATTAAGAGTAACGATAAAGAGTAAAGAGCTTACAGGATAAAGAAATGTATTATATTATTGCTTCTAGAGGGTATGCTTATAAATGTAGATAATACTTAAATGGTAGTGGCAATATGCAAATAAGAGATGGGAGTGTTTACAAGATAAGGGAGCTTGGAGAGTTTTTGAGCTTATGTTTTTCTTTGATGGTTTTCTACTTCCTTCTTAGTTTTGCATCAAGGGTTTGTATATAACTCCAATGTAATGGGTATATCCTTGGGATTCTATTTAAGGGTAAAACTGTATAGATTTCTAAAAGGTATAATAATTTAAAAGAATCTACAATTTTTGTGGGAAAATGATAAAAGAACCTGCTTTTTCTATAGTGACATGGACAATAATTTAACTAAGGTTGCTCTATTAGGACAATAATTTAAATAAGACTATTTTGAATACGGATTTTTCCTTGAGGGAATCTCTTCCTTTCTCAGAGTTACCTCTATCCCTCCATTACTGAGCTTAAGTCTTGTTCCTCTTGTTTGAGATAACCTTCGTATCTTTCTATGATGTCCATGACCTTGGTTTCTATAGACTCCCATAGTGTTTCTTGATCTTTAGAGAAGATGTTGTAGATTTTATTTTGAAAAATTAAAAAATAATCTTATGGTTGATGCTGAATACGAGCTAACTGATATCTTGTCCAATTTTTAATTTATTCTATCAAAGGCTTTCTACAAAAATGATCTCTATTTACTTGATCTTAATTTTTCTCAAGTCCTAAGCAATATTTAGCATCCACATAGATGGTGTAGTGTGTAGGTCTTACATCATAGTCAAACTATTTTGGAGGAATTGAGTGGAATGTCATTTTTATTTGGAGTGTCCTTCCCTTTCTAAATAATCATAATATGATGCAACCGTCTTTACTACCTCTTTAATTGTAGAGTCAAATTCTGAATGCTGGAACTAATCATGTGTACCTTCAACTTTAATTGTGTTTACTAAGTCATAATCTAATAATGTTTGTTTTGTAAAATAATATTCGTCTACAAAAATGCTAAGAAAAGTTTCTAATTGTGTATCAAATTTATAGATATAGAATTTTACTTCATTGTTTTCATTTCTAAATATATAGAGAGAAATGTTTTTATCCATAGTTTTTAATGCATGGAATTGTAGAATATGAAATGGTTCCAAAAAAATCCTTTTTACCAATTTGCTAATACACCATGTACATTTTAATGGTAATCTATTTATATATGCATATATCTTTTCGAATAAAATATCTTTATCTTCTTCATGTCTTATGTAATATTTAGGAAATGCTTGTCTAAATGTTTTCCAATTGTCTAAAGTTTCTTTCTTTTTTACAAGTGACATTTTTTCTATTTGATGCTTATATTCATTGACTAATTTTGGATCTATTAAAAAATCTTCATTTCTAAGGAATTCAATCATTTTTTGTCTTGCCTCCACAAAAGAATTATATTTCCTTTAGATTGAACCAATACAAACTCAAATATCAGGAATTACTTTATATCATTCTTTGTAAATTCTTAGATTGAATCCATTCATAACTGCATAACAATAAAAACTTTTGCTTTGTAGAAAATGTGCACCTTGCTGTCTATGAGAAAATTCACTTTTTATTTTTGTAAAATAATTTAATAAGACCACACAAACTTTCAATTTCTTTTTGTCTATGGTCTGAAGTCTCCAAATGGCATCAATGAGTACCTTTTAGGCTTGATCTTAGTCTACTCTATTTGATTGTTTAAATTTTAAAGATGAGTCTTTTAGATAGATTGGGAATTTTATTCCATTATAGTTCATCATGGGAAATATATTATTATTATTACTACTGGATCTTAAAGTGGGCTTGAAGGTTGTCGGCACTTATCTATTTTCCTTGTCCATTTGTCTATTGATGACTGGAAATGCCGTTATAATTCTTTATGGAAAGTATACCTACTCAAAATATTAACTAAGTTATCATCTTTCCTTTTTATATATTCTATTTCTATTTTGTATCCACTATTGATTAAAATGTATATGAACTTAATCTATCTCTTATAGGACATACTTTTGTTATTCTTATTTTTGTAAAATTTTGCAATGGCTTCTTTGTAATTAGGATTTGATTCCAATTTTGCTATAAAACTATTATTCATTAACCTTGTACACAATGTTTTATTTCTTTTATTAGGCTTACTATCCTTATATAATTTTGTTGTACTTCTTGGAGTTTTTTGTTTACTTTTATATGTTCTTTATGTGATTTCTTAACTTGCTTGTCCTCTTCTAGTTGATTTAATTTTTTATTGATTGTGTTATTTTGATCTCTAATAAATTTTTTATTTTCTCTTATCTCTTTTAATATATTATTCTTATCTACCAAATACCTTTAGATCATCTTCCAATGATTAAATTTTCTTGATTCTTATTGAACTAGTGATTCTACTAGGGTTATTTGTAGATCTATAATATTGTTTATTTGTTTATTACTATCATATAACTGATGCCCCACTTGTTCAAAACAATACGTATGTTTAAATTGTCCTGTCTTTTCTATTTTCCTATTTGGATTATAAATTTCTACACTCGACCAATCTAATTTCTTTATGTTCTCAATTTTTATGTATTTGGGTCTAATGACTTGTTTGCAAAGTATGCTTAATTTGAATCTAATTGAGAGTCTTCAAATTTAGCAAGCCTTTCATTAGATGAGGAGCTTTCTTCTATATAATTTAAATACAATTGTTTTAAATATTCAATGATTAATGCTAGGTAGATGACCAAAACCACTTCTAAGATTCTAATCTTGACCTAATATCTTACAAAATTCTAAGATAACTTCCTAATGAGGCTAAATGATTACTTTCTAAGTTTTTTAGATGTTGTCTAAATGCAATTAACAATAAATGATAAAACCTATCCCTTGCTATAAAACTTGGAATGGGTAGTATTTCTTCACTTCTTCTCTTACTAATCTATTGAGTTCTTCTAAATTTGTTTGTATTTCTTCTCTTATTCTATGAATACAACTATTAACTACTCCTATCAACTACTCTTATCCTGTCTAATTATATTTCCTCAATGCAACAATTAAGATTGTCCATTAGTATTATTTTTTAAGGGAGATATGATTACAAACAAACTCTTATTATGTTATAGTGACAATGTTTGATATGTTCTTTAATTGATTCTAACTCACTATTTTCTTTTTTAAGAAGTAAATATGCTTCTGTGACTAGTTTATTATTTTTATAACATATTGAATTTTTAAGAAAATTTTCTAGACGAACAATTCGAGCCTTTATCCTAAGTTCTCATTCTTTAAACCTATATATAGCTTACTTCTACATATTAATATATTATAAAACATTACTCATAACCGCAATATTTGATTAGGGAAAATTATAAACTTTAGACTTGAGTAGAAAGTATCTACAAAATCCTGAAGGGCTTACAAACTACAACACTCTTATTGAATAAGACAAAATAATTATTAGACAAAACAATACTATAATTTTATTATTATTATCTCTACATAAAAAGTTAGATAAGGTAGAATTGGAATTTGAAAACAAAATCAAAATAGAAAAAGAAGAAAAAGACTATTTATAAGGACTAGAAAGTTCAAGAGAAATGCAAGCATGCTAAATAAAAAAATAAAATAAAAATACAAAAGCAAACACATACAAAATATCATCTTTAGTTACTTTCCTGTCTTTTCATTTCTTTATCATGTTTTATTTAAAAAATGGAAAAATAAAGAAAAGAGAAGAATAAACCCTGACCACACATGGTGGGTCTTGATTGAGAGCTTCAGGTGGTCATCAAAGTGTGGAGGATGTATCGCCCCTAGTATTTAAATAGTGCTTCTTTGATTGCCCCCTCAATTTAGTCACTAGATGCACAGAGTGATGCCGGCGAAGTTGAAAAGTAGGTGCGCCCAATGCAGCTCAAACTATTGATCAATTAGCTTTAAATTGGACTTGATTTTGTGCTTTTTCTCCAAATTAGTTAGGTACTATTGAATTAATGGGTTTGATTGGTAGGAAAAGACTGGATTGATTTTGCCAAAAAATAATAATAATAATAATAATAATAACAAAGAAAAAGAAATTATGGAGAGATAAAGGTAAGTTGCGGATAATGGTTTTTTAGAGATAAATAAGGAATCTTCAATTTGATTTCGACACTTTGTGTTCATTGATTCAAAATGTTAGGACAACAAAATGAATCAAAGGTGACACTATAAAATCCTTCACGTTAGCTTTACATCGATCTACTTTATCCCTCTAGATTTATTCCAATTCTCAACTTAATCTTGAGTGGATTTAATCACGTCCTCTTAGTTTGGTGTTCATTCATTCCACATCTCGTTTCAATTTGGATAAAAACGAAAAGTATTATGCTGCAACATATCAAGTAAAATCTGCCCCATGTCTCTGTTTTGGTATTTAGAGAAAGAAGAAGGACTTGCGCCCTTGATTGGTGCATTCACGCACTATAAACATAAAAGTGGGGCTGAAGTCTCCCAAGGAATCGAAACCTTTGACCTCATCTCTCACATTCACGTAACTCTAGCTGCAGTTTGTTTCTTAACATCTTACACAAGGAAATAGATTGTAATATTTAAACCTTGGCTTTAAGTCGATTAGGCGCAAAATGAATGTTTGGCTAATCACCGGCCTTGGCACATCAATTCTTAAAAAATTGATTTTATTCCACAAAGCAATTAATGAACCTAGCATGCCTATATAAAAATAAAACAGAATTTTAAACTTCAGTTCACATGAAATGATCAATCTAAGTCCAAATAAGGCACCGTGTGAAAGCACATTTCCCTTAAATTCATCTTGTTTCATGCTTTTAAAAACGATGAGCTAGGCCAGACCCTAAAAAAAATTATTCTTAATACAAAAGAGTATTTTTTAACGACAACTTAATTTATGTCAAATCGCCTATCTATATTCTGAAAAAACATTTTTGACCTGGGAAAATAATTTTTCAACTAAACGGATTGTTTTTCACTAGTAGAAGATGCTTTTCCTCTACATTTGGAATATTTTAATTTTGATTCTTTTCCAATTTTCTTTTTATTTTTGGTTTTTTGTTCTTTTTCTCATTTTTACGGCACTTCTAACTTTCTAACTTTTCATTTTTTAAAAAATTTGTTTTGGATTTTTTTTTTTTTACTAAGAGATCTACTCTAAAGAAGGCAAGAATACGGTGTCTTCAGACGAGTTTTAGGAAAGGTTTTGATCGTGGATTCTAAATTTAAAGTGGTAATTGTACGGAAACAAAAGCGGCCTGTGGACTTGCACGAAAGCTAGTAGAATCTACAGCCATTGGTGATCAGAACTATTGAGAGAAAAACAAAGCAGAAAAAGTGACTTGTATTCCATCTACTTGATACTACAGTATTTATATACAGATAGATGATTAACTAACAGCACTTAGATAGCCAATGAGACTTGTACATCCACCAAAAAATGTAACATGCCTTAGTGAGAAGGTCTGAAAGTTGAGCTGCAAATGGAACATGCACCAAGCGAAGAAAGAAAGATTCAACACGGTCGCTAATGAATGGATATCGATATTTGTATGCTTAGTACGATCATGTAGGCAAGGATTAGAAGCTATTAGGATAGTTGATTAATCATCATAGTGTAAAGAAATGGGGAAGGAAGGTGGAATGCTAAGGTCTCGAAGCACATAAGAGATCTACAAAAACTTCTTTAGTAATGGGAGCTGAGCTCATATATTCAGCTTTTGTTGTTGAAGTAGACACGGTTGGTTGTTCTTTAGTTTTTCAAGAAATAAGAGCTCACCTAAGTAGTACACAATAATCTGTCAAAGACTTGTGATCATAAGAAGATGCCTAATTTGAATCAAAATAAGCAATAAGCACCAAATTATTATCAGCAAATAATGCAACCTAAATTAAAAGAACTTTTGAGATATCACAACGAGTGAAGCATAGCTTGATACTCAAAAAAGAAACAACCGATTAAGGCAATGGACTATGTAAGAAATATCTGGCTTAGTCATTGTGAGATAAAGGAGCTTGCCAATGATATGCTTGAACATGGTTGGGTCTTTAAGAGGGTCACCTATATTAGGATCAAGTTTGAGACCTGTTGGCATTGGTGTTTTAGCAAGTTTGTGAGTAAAAAGACTAGCATCACTCAACATATCTAATGTAAATTTCCTCTGATTGAGGAAAAGACCAACATTAGTATGGCATAATACAAAACTAAGAAATTTTTTTGCAAAACCTAAGTCTTTTATGGTGAAAGCTTGTTTAAGTTGATGCTTAATAGTTGAAATGAAAGACACAATAGATCTGATAATCAACATATAATAGAATAACCACAAAACCATTACTAATACAACGAGCAATCACTATGTTAAAAAGATTCTAAGGTAACAACAAAATTTGTTGTCTCTACCTATAATTTTGTTGCATCTAGGCTAAGGTGACAAAAAAATGACTATTATTGTAAGTCCCATTGCATAAATTATTAAGAAATGAATAAGATACTTTATGTAATGAAAATTTTTGTTGCTTAATTTATTGAATATTATGGAGATAAGAATATAAATGCAACAACTTTTTTTTATAACCAATGGAATTTTCAAGTAAATTTAATGATTTTATGAATACAGAAGCAACATTAATTGCTTTTTAGCAAGACCTTTGAATATTAAATGTAACATTTAATTATTTTATGCAACATTTTTCTTTGTTGCATATACTAATAAAATATTCACATTTAATACATAATTTAAATTAACATTTATTTAACTTTTTTTCCCAACCGAATATAAGAATTAATGTTAGTAGAAAATTATCTTCTTTGGAATCAACTAAATAAAATCTCAAAGCGGTATTGGATAATGGGTATTAGAATTTTAGGAATCTCACTCATGTTTTTCTAAAGAAGTTTAACCAAAAATATATATATAACCAATCATAAATATAATAATTTTAATAACAAAGATGTTTATGAACAGAAAAATGAGAAATAAAAATTGATAATAAATATAAACTATGTACATAAAATATTTCACTAAAGACAATTACATAGAAAAATTATTATTGGTTCTATCTCTTCGACACTATTTTCACTTATTCACTATAATTTCTCTTCAAATGAACTCTTCATAAGATTCTACACTTTTCTCCTACTCCTACAAACATTATAAATATGTATTAGCAAAATCCATAAAAAAGAGTTTTATATAATTTTAAAAGGTAGATGCATTAATTAAATTAAGTTTTTACCTTGAAGAGAAATCCATGGTTCATATCCAATAGCAAAATGTAGAGCTTCTATATTCTTTTGTTTTAAAATAAGATTAACGTTAAATTATTATATTCCTTACTTTATATACATCGGTTACATAAAAGTGTAATTAAAACTCTCAATATAAGCATAAAACCATTTAATATAATCAATTCTACAAGATTAGGTTGAAGACTTCTAACTTCAGTTCTCGAAATAAACTAGTTTAACCATTACACAGCAAGAATACATCTCTCAATAAAAATCAAATCTTTATTCTTAAAGGTTAAAAATGAAATGGAAAAGTACAACTAAACCTTAAATGTTATTTATATAGAATTCTTAAATAAAAATGCGAACATATCCATGGAATTTGCAACAAAAGTTGAAACTTGGTTAATTATATATACCATAATTCCTTCCAATATACAAATATAAAACAATATTATGTTCTATAACCTTTACATAGCAAAAAAAAAAAAAAAAAAAGCATCCTACCAAAATTAATCATCCATTAAATATAAAAGGTCATAGCATCAAATGTCAATTACATAACAATATTTTTTTCATTTGATAAGCAAAAAGACAAAAAGAAGAAGAAAATTCACAACTTACCAAGAAATTGTGATAACTGAAAGCTTGATGCTTTGAGAAAAGGGTTCTATCATTGCACTTACCTTTTCCTTATTAGAAACTTAACCCATTACAATCAAAATAATCAAACCTTAATTTTTTCATTAATGAAAGTATTATTTTTTGGAATAATTGTGTTTAGAAAGATAAAAAAAAAAAAAGAACAATACAAAACAAAATTAGAATTGAAAAAGACTCACATAAACGTACACATAATTCTAAGAAAGTTAAGGATTAATAGCTAGATTAAAGTTATTCTCCTTTATCAAAGAGGGAATATGATTTGCAATTTTTAAGGGGATTTAGTGTTTTAAATATATCCTTTGTTAGGTTTCTAATGTAATATATAATTATGTTATTAAGAAAATTTAGTGTTGTTTAATACTAGTAATGGTACCACAATTACACACATAAACATAAAAGGCAGAAAACATAGTCCTAAACTATATTAAATTGCAAAACCTAATAGAAAATAGTACTAAAATGATGGTAGCAATAAGAATATTCTATTTGAAGCAATAATTGTCATATAAGAGAGAGAGAGAGAGAGAGAGAGAACCTGAACAATTAGAGAAGATATGAAGTTTACATTTAAGAAATAATTGATAAAATGAAACTGTTGAAGAAGGGGAGATGGATTGTGGTAAAGAAAAAGAAATGTAAAAAACAAAATGGAGGGAAAAATAAAAGGAAGAGGGAGTGTTTGGAGGGAAAAGGATAAAAAAAAAAGGAAAAAAATAAGTAATTTTATTTATCAAATATTACCTTTAACTTCTTGAAATATACTAATAGAATATAATGTATAGTATTATTTATATTATTGTATATCGTTATAACATAGCACATACATGTTATTCTTTGAAATATACTATAATAATTTATATATATAATGTATAATAAATTTCAAATAAATAGCAATATATGTATGTATATGCAAATACGTATATTATTTAATGGATTATATTTAGTTGTAATGTGTATATACTCAGTAGTATTTAAAATAATATATGTTGTACTATATGATATAATAATATATATATGTACTAGAAATAATATATCTTGTACCATAGAACATAATATTATATATAACATTGTATGTATTATCTATTATTATAACATGTATACCTTATTTTTTTATAATACATAATATCAAGATCTATATTATTTGTTATAATTATTATACATATTGCATAGTATCTAATAAAATATTTTATTTATGTACATATACTATACATATAAAATATCTACGTAATTTGATATGTGTTACATAATATTCAATAAAATATATCAAAGTATATAATTTATCTACATATGTCATACAGTATATCGTATTACACTACAATATACACTTAATATATTGTATACAAATTATTATATATAGGGGTGTGTATGGTTCAATTCAGTATGGTTCACTCCCTTTGTTGAATCGAAGCTAACATAATGGTTCGATTTTTTTTTTTTTTTGAAAGTTAAAGCTAACCATACGGTTTGGTTCATAAATTTTTTGAACCTAATTAAAATCGATTTGGTTTGGTTTGATCCATAGTTCAAACCATTTGTGTCAAATTTTCACTAAATATTTTTATCTTCAATAAATATGAAATTTTAAATGAAATTCACTTAACTTCATCTTAATAATTAACATAAAATTAAGACAAAGAATGATAAGATATGAAAAATTTGATAAAAAATATTAAAAAAGCACAAAAAATTGTATGAATTTTTTTTATTTAACTAAACGGTTTAGTTCGATTCAAACGGTACAGTTCGGTTCGTTTTCTCGAACCAAACCATAAACCAAACGGTTCACAAAAAAATATATTTTTTCGGTTCAGTTTACAATTCAATTTACAGTCATTTCTAATAAATATATATAGCCTTAATTATATATATAAATAAATGTGAATAAAAATTTAATTTAAAGTCATTTCTAATAATTCTTATCAAACATTAATGTAAATCAATCCATTATTGTTTGTTGATTTAGTAGATTCTAATAAAAATTTAATTTAAAATGAATAAAATCGGATCTAATATAAGAGAGAAGATTTGAGGTTTCTCTGTAAATAAGATTTGAGCTAACTCGTGCTTATCCATAACTGATTTTGTATATTTAAACATTATTTTATAAGTAAATCTTAAGGATCTCATATGCATAATTTAGTTTGTTTGATTATATTAGAATTGAATTGATATCATATTGTCATACAAATAAAGGAGTTACATCTTTTAATCACAATTGTGATATCCTATAAATTAGCAATCAAGATATGAACATATAAGTATTAGGACAAAATAAAGCACTATCGTTATATGATTAGGATCAATAATTGATCTAGGATATTCAGAAAAGTAAATCAAGTAAGCCAGAAACTTACGAAGAACATGATAACCTCAATTGAGGAATTCTCGTATGCTTAGAAATAAAAAAATAATAAAATATCAAGAATATAATCGAAATAGTAAAAATTAACTTTATATGAGACCCTAAAGTCGTATTTAGAGCGATTGTACCTAAATTTAGGACTTTCAAGAAAACATATTCAATTAAGTCCAAACTTTACAATTAAGTCCAAACTTTACAACTAAGTTAGCAAAGTTAGTTCAAATGACTCAATAAGATTAGATGTAAAAAATAATGACTAAAAATCCTAATTTTGGCCTTAAAAGTGTAATTATTTGATATAATGTAAAAATGTTTGAAACCTCTAAAACTAAACTTGAAATGCGACGTAAACTTAGAGATAAGTTAATTATTCAATAAAAGAAGATAATATAGCATAATATACTACATGAGTATACACGTATTTTCATGAGTAGATTCGGTATATATAATGAATATATCCATAAATTAACTTAAAATTATATAATTATGCATAATAAGCAATAAAATCGCAAAATTTAATAGGAAAAGTATCTTAAAAATAAAAGATATGCTATAAACATGATTATACGTATATAATTACTTATTCCATATATGATATATATAGGACATATATCCATATATTAACAAAATCATTAAATACTAATTAAAATACCAAAATACCCAAAAATATTATCTAAAAATTATATTAAAAAAGAAATGACCTGAAATATGATTAGATTAAATGTGGAGCAGCTTAAAAAGGATAAGTAGGTGCATTACAAGCAAATTTATAAAAAAAAAAAATTAGCACCTCTACTATGCGTATTTCAAGAAAAATATTAAAATAAATTAATTAAAAATTAAAAAATTACAACTAACCTAAACCACTATAAATAAGATACTAGGACTTAGATTTCATATTTTGGCAACCAAAAACACTTAATAAAAATTCAAAAAAATATTTAGAAAAATTAGACAAAAAATAGGAAAAATAAAGCAAAATACTAACCTTGCATGAATACTCGACCATCCAATGACCTGACGTAGAGCCCTATTACTACCTAACAGAGCTACCACCAACTAAGTTGGCCGAAAACCCCTCTTTGGCTGATGGTGACCAGAGTTCTAATGAACTTAAGTTTCAAGTTTCTGCGTTGTTTTTCTCTATTTTTGAAAAATTATTAAATTAATTAGGAAAAATATGAAAAAATTAATTCCTAGGTTATTTTAGATGTATTTTCATTTCATAAATTTATTTTTACAAAATTAGGAATATTTAATGTAATCGCTTAATAAATGTACTATTCACTTGAAATTTGAAATTCAAAATAAATATACTAAATGATGTAGTTTCTAACTCAAAATTTTTGTATAAGATACATATGATATATAGATAATTACTATGTAGCCCGATTTATGATTTGAGTATTCTTAATATTTATTGTATTTTTTGACCTAAAAATAGCTAGAAATTAAGGTAAAAATGTGAAATAAATAGGTTTTATGAAATTAAATGGTGAAAATGCCCTACATTGATTTCTAGTGAAGTATAATGATGTTAGGATAGGTTGAAAATAATTTTGTGCAAAAAGAATCATATTTGGGTAATTACATATAATTTAAGGGTAGAATAGTAATTTCGAGTATATAGGTGGTAAATCAATAACATGAAATTAAGAGATAACTGAATTCTCCATATTTTTAGGAGTCTATATAATTTTTCAAGAAATTATTTGGTAACCCAAGCTATTTATTACGAATTTATATAATAAAATAGCTTAAATTACGAATTGGAACTCAATTTTTAATAATAATAGGCTAAAACATGATAAATATTAAAATTAAAACTACATATATACATACTTGTCAACTTTGAAAAAAAGTAGATTTTTAATATATTTAATGATATTTGGACGATCGAGTTATGTTATATATGTATTAGAGTCAGACAATTTCTATATTATAGAGTTATGTTAATAAATTATGTAAAATATAGCTTAATTATATAAAATATGTATAATATGATAATATTTACTTAGATACGTATAACTGTATTAGAGATTCAAACTACTTATTCAAAGTCATCTTTAAAAATAGGACTTGTAATACGTGTCGTTAAGTTTGTACAAAACCAACGATACTATTTTTACAAAAATCAGATAATCCTAGGTAATATAACTTACCCTATCATTATTGAAATATGATTTAACTGATTAAAAGTACGTTTTGATACGATCGAAACAATATATTATACGTAATAGTATAATTACGTATATTATTAATAAGTAATAACTTAACTTGACTTATATAATAAAACTATATATTATTATGATAATATACTTTAAATAAGACCCTAATGTTTTTGTAACTAATATGAAAATTAAATTTAGGTTTTGTATATAAAGGGTCTTCCAACAATTAGACTATTGATGATATGAGTTTTTCGTAGTGAGCATCAAAATAGGTAAGTGGGATCATCGCTTTGTAGCATTTCAGGGTATTATTTCAGAATACTTGGAGACTTTGGTATGTATTTGTTTATGATTGTAATTAGTTGTTCGTGCATATGTAGTGCTCATGGTTAGGTTTCGATTGCTGTAATGGGAGCTAAGCTCTATGTTATGGTTGTTTTGTTATTGTTAAGCTTGAATTGTTTGAACTTGGTTGATTACTCTAAAAAGATAAACTAACTCAAACTTGGCGTAATAGCTAACTTGATATGCATTGCAACCCACTAAAGGTAACGACTAGGATTCTTGGGCCAAATACAGACTCCCTTCGATGAGAATAACTGAAATGGTCATTTCCTTATCCTTAACTAAACTAAGTGACAGGAGAGGAGGTCACGGCAAGATTGGGGAGCCATGGTTCGAAAGTGATCATAAGAGGAGGATGTTCTCCATTACATAAGCCTTAATTTGGTTTCAATTCGTGAGTATGTGATGTCAATCTCTTTAACTTGGATTAGAGCAGGTACAATTTCTTTGATCTCATAATAGATTGGATAATATCGTGTGATGGCATTTGCTTGTACATGCATTACATCTAATCAATTTGGTTGAAAACCCTACTTGTGACGTACCGAGTACATACTTTTGTCTCCGCCTATTTACTGAGCAAGTTGTCACTCATTCCCCTATAGTTTGTTTTACAAGTTTCGAATGGATTACAAGTACCTACCCAACACCAAAACACTAGTAAATTGGGATGAGGAGTAAGATGCAACAAGAAATGACTGATTATTGTCCTTAGTATTAACTTTTTATCTTTTAAGGAAAACTACACAAGACTCCTCAAAGGGTTTGGTAGTTTTCAATATCTTGGTCTGTATATGAAATAATAGGTACTTGTGGAATTTATTACCACTTTTTTATAAGATCAAATTACAAATTTATTTTTAACAAATTATTTCAAAATATTATTTCATAGGTTTATATTAAACAGATATCGAATTGGACGCTTTAAAAGAGTAGAGTAGAGTATGCTTGGTGTAAACTAGGTCTAAGATAATAGTTGTAATGATAGTTTCTATCTTAGAATGGCTTATATGGCGGAACTATTATGATTTCATCTTTTTGGGGCGTCATAACAATAGTCATGTTTTCTATATTTTTAGCATATTGGCTTTTTTTTTTTTAATGAAAATCATATCATGATTCCATTTTTTTTATCATAAAAAGCATTTTTTTTTTTTACAAAAATCATATTTTTCATCATAGGAGCATTTTCCTTTCAAAAAATTAAAAAGCATACTTTTACCATAAATTTGCATTTTTTTTTGTGAAAATTGTACTTTCTACATGTTACATTATAAAAAATCATATTTTTAATGAAAATTGCTTTTTTTTTTTTTATCATTTTTAGGGTTTCCATAAATATATAATTGTGTCATTTATCAAAAGGTATATTTTTAGGGATTTTATAGTTGTTGCCTCATTTTTCTAAAATTTGTATTTTTTATCATTTTCAGGCATTTTAGAGCTTTTAAATCATAAGATGAAATGTTTAGTATTACTTGCATTTTTCTAGCATTTGAAGAATTTTCACTAATTTTATCATATTTTTCCAAAGAAAATTTTAGTCATTTTTTTTTATGAAAAAAAAGGAATAATGAATGTTGTGTCACTTAGTTGTTTTTTCCTTTTAATAATAAAAAAATATTTCAATTGGTGTTTCCAAAAACTAAGGTTTATTTAGAGTTTTCTAAGAATTGGTAATAAAAATTATTTCTCCAAAATTTTTGCTTCAAAGAACAAGATTGTTAAATAGATAAACTTAGCCAATTTTTGTCAATAAAAGTGATTAACATACTAATGTATTTATAAAATAAAATAATTTTTATTTGTTGATTGATATTTCCTTTTATTTTTGAAAAATAGGGGATTTTTCAAGTAAGTTTTCTAATTATTTATTTAAAAAAATTTCATGTCATAACCATTTCAGATTTAATAGGTCTTTAGCCTTAAAAAAGAAAAAGAAAAGTCTACCTTTGTACGTAGTCTTTCTCAAGTTACTATCTTTTGAAAAAGTAAGCATTTCTTATTTTATAAACGAAAATAACTTTTCTTGTTTTTGCCTTTTCCATAATAATTATTTTTAGATTTAATATATCAAGATAATTTGGCTTTGACAATTATACTATATTTTATTATAGTGGAAACCTTTATTTAGGTAATACTTTAGTTAATTGCTGCTTATAATAATCGAAATTGCAGTTACTTAAATTAGTTACTATGTTGAGGCAACAACACTTTCATGAGCATTGCGTACTTTATTGATATGAGCATCAATTTTAAAAATGGTTACCAAAGGTTGATAACTAAGGCAATGACTTAAAAAAATTGTTGCCTTTTTCAAAACAATTATTAGCAACACAACATATTTGTTATCATGTTGTTACATTAAGTTTATGATAGCAACATATTTTATGTTGTTGCTTAAAAGTGTTGCCTTCAAGCAATCTTATTAGCAATATTTAAATATTTCATTACAAATAAACCAAGGTAACACATCTTTAAGGTGTTGTAAAATTAATGTTGCCTTAGACCTTTTTTAACTTAGTGTAATGAGAGAATGGTCATGTTTCGATTGAGGAAATCTATGTGAAACAAAAAAATTAGAGATTTCTAAGTTCTATTGCTTAGAGGCCTATTTAAGACCACATCAAGACTGCTTTAATTTGCAAACTCGACCTAGTTAAGCTTTATGATAGTCTTCAATAGGTAACATATATATATATATATCCTCATCAAGATAACCTTAGAGGAAGGCATTGTTTATGTCAATTTGATGTAATTGCCATCCTTTAGCTGTAACATAGCAAGAAGCAGTTGAACGCTTCCTAACTTAGCTATAGGAGAGACTGTTTCATGATAATCCTCACCCTCTTTTTGTGTATAAGCCTTTGTTACTAAATGTGCTTTATGTCTTTCTGTTGTACCATTAGGCATATATTTGATTTTAAAACTCCCATTTATAATTAATTGCCTTCTTTCCTTAAGGCAAATTAGTCAATTCCCATGTCTCATCACACTCCAAGGCATCTAACTCTCTCTTAATTGCATGAACCTATTCTTTTTGTTGTGCTACTTGCATATAAGAATGTGATTCTTTAGTAGCAAACACATGAGCCAAGGAAGTTGTTGAACATATGGCTTATTACTTAATTTTGATGAGAACAAAACCAAAATTAATATTTAAACAAGTTATAATGAGTTTATGTTGAGTTAGTTGAAAATAAGCTTCATTTTGTCATATCCTTCAATCATATCAAAAGCTACTTAATATATTTCAAATAAAAGTCTTAAAAGTGAAATGAATTTGTTTGGTGATGATTTGTGTAGTAGTGTTTGTGTTTTGGTTGTTTGGATTTTGAAAAATAGGTGAAAACTTTGATGATTGTATCACTGTCTTGACATTAGGAGAAGGATACTAGCTTGGTAGTTAGGAACTTTAGAATGAAATAAAAAATCAGTTCTAATTGGTGGCAGTCGTCATGGTGGTTCACTTGTTAGTAGTTGCACTGATAGTTAATTTTGGAACCATCGCGAAGGTAGGTGATTGGAGCCATTGTAACGGTAGGCCTATTTCTACTAGCTGTTGGAGTACTAAATGCATAGTAACGGGGCAGATTAAAGAGGTGGTATAAATGCTTAATAACCCAACTAAGGGCAATGGAAGAGTTGATCTTTTACTACAATATCACTTCACTCTCTTGTTCTTTTATTCTCATTGTCTCTTATACCCAAATTGCTAATATTTAGAGAAATTTAAAGTGTTGTGCCTGAGAGCTATTAATTGCAAAGTATTGAGAGTTAAAAACATCAGCAATAATCCTTGAGGTTGAGTTTTGTATTATGAGTTGAGATTGTGATTTGTGTTGAGAGTTGTGAATGTAAAACTTGTGTAATCAAGTTTGTGTATATATAGTTCTTGGAGCTTGGATTAAGAAATTAAGAATGTAGTATGAAATCCGTGGTTGGAGGCATTATGTGTTCGTGGAGAGTAGGGGGTAGTCTAAACTCCACATTAAATTTAGGCTTAATCTTCTCTATCCTTATCTCTTTTAATTTTCGTACTTATTATTGTTTTATCATTATCTTGATTATACTCATTGTTGCATTTTTGCTTAATTTTGAAAAGAAGACCAGTTTGTCTTTAAAACTTACCTCCCTCTTGAGTTTTAACTTAGTATTTTAATTGGTATCAAGGTTAGGCCTTTAAATTTATTTCTTAGCTGTATTTCGAGTAAAGATCATAACATTGAACATGCTAGCCTTCATGGAAGGGTAAGTCATAAATAGCCTACCACTTTTAATTGAGAATAATTATCCTTACTAGAAACATAAGATGGCTATATTTTTAAAAATACAAAATAGATTGTTGTGGTAAGTAGTGGAGAAAGGACCATTCAATATAGAAGGAAAGGAAGAAAATAATTCACCAATAATGATTGGAATTTGTTAGATTTAAATGAAATAGCTATGAATATCTTGCATTGTGCCATTAATGAAAATGACTTTAATAGAGTTTGTATATGCAAGAGTGCTAAGGAAATTTGGGAAGAGTTAAAAAGTATATGTGAAGAAATTAGCTGTATAAGGGACACAAAAATAAGCTTGCTCTGTAGCCAATTTGAAAATTTTAAGATAGATACTAACGAAACAATTGATGAGCTGCACAATAGATTCATTAGCATTATCAATCCTTTAAGCGTCCTTGGTAAATCTTTTACTAATCTTGAGATAAATTCCAAAATTCTTAGGTCTTTATCGAAGGATATTGAAGGATTTAGAAGCTAAGAGAACTATAATTGAGGAAGGTCATGATCTTAATACAATGTCAAAAGGGCAACTTCTTGGAACTCTTAAAACTTACAAGATGATTAAGAGGCAAGAAGGCAACAATTACTTTAAAGGCAACTGAGGAGAGATTAAGTGGTGATGAAAGTGAGGATGATGATGATGTGACTATGATTATAAGAAATTTCAAGAAATTCATGAAGTTCAGTAAAAAATTAGTAAAAGACAAGGATGAAAACATATCTTGGTTTAGAAGGGAGAAGAAGGAAATAATCAAGTGTTACAATTGCAAAAACCTAGGTTACAGTCAACAATATTAGCCTGATCTTAAGAAAGTTGAGAAAGGAATAAAGAAAAAGGCTATGGTGGCAACTTAGAGTGATGTTGATTTAAGTGACTCGGATGGAGAAATGTGCCTCATGGTTATGGACAATGAGGTATATTCTACTTCTAGTGACTCCATTTGATGAGCTCAAAAATATGTATAATGAGTTACTTAAAGAACTTATTAAGGTTCAAAAGAAGAATAAGATGATAAAACAAATGATAAATGAAATAGGAAGTGAGTTTGATGCATTTAAAAATGAATACAATAAGGTGAATGATATGAAAGAAAGTTTAGAGGAGGACAATGACTACTTGAGATTAGAAGTTGATAAATTAAATAAAAACAATGAAGAATTGAGTCTTAAGAATGAGGAGTTAGCTATAGAAAATGATGAACTAAAAGACAAGTGTAATTCTCTTGAAATGAAAGTTGAAAGTATAAAAAATGAGGATGATATGGTTGATAAGCTAGGAAAGCTTTAAATTGAAAATGTTATCTTGAAGTCTAGTCTAGATGATTCAAAACAAACTATAGCTAAGTTTGTAAATGGAGAGATAGAAAAATTCTTTGGCCAACAAAGGTAAGGATTGGACAAAACCAAAATTAGTTATAGTAAGGAAAATATTTGCAAGTCTTAAAAGAGTTACTTTGTAAAAGCAATAACCAAAACTTGTAATTATTATGGTAATTACAAGTTATATTGCATATATATGTGCAATATGTTGCAATACCAATTTGAATAATCAAGGTAGAATAATTTGGGTTTTAAAAGGATAAGGACATATGATTGCCACTAACCACAAAGAAGCCAAACCAACATAGGTACTAAAAAAGCAATTATATATTTTTGCAAGAACTTTAATTGGGACCAACTCAAGAACCTTGAATAGAGTATGTTCAACGAAAATTCGAAATGCCTTTAACATGCTATTTGATCTAAGAAACTCGTTGAAGTAGTTTCTATATATAGACAGCCCATTTTTGCTCCTTTATAATTTTAGAGTTTTTTTTAGAATAGGAAAAAAGGGTCATAATTTAGGAAAATCACAAAAAAATAGAAAAATCATAAAAAATAGAAAATTTAGAAAAAACCACAAAAAGTAGAAAATGTAGAAAAAAAATACAAAAAGTGGAAAATTTAGAAAAAATAGAAAATTTAAAAAGGAATAAAAATATTAAAAAAAATTAAATTAAATAAAAAAAATAGATAGTTTAAAGAGAATAAGAAATTTTAATTTAACTTTAGTATTTTTTTAGGCTATTAAATAATAAAAAAGAGAAGAAAAATTTTGGGCTTAAGCTTAGGTTTAAATTTAGCCTAGTTTAACCTACTCTATATATGCAATTTGATTGTATATATGAACAAGGTATAGGCCAATGACTTGATGGTACTATTCTTTGACTTGGCATTGCATTTGACATAAAGATTCTAGGTTAGAATCTTATAGTAGGCACATAGTGCCTTTTTCTTTCAACAAAAGCACCTACCATGTATTGTCATGCCATTAGGTACATGTTTGACACGTAGTACTATTTGGTTGGGATGATAGGCTGACGTGGTGCCACGTCAACATCTATGACACCTGTTGTGGCACATGGAAATATGACACATTCTCTATCACGTGTTCAGCCACGTGTCTTGTTAAGACACGTCGCGTGACACCATTTGATAACATGGCTGACGTAGTGCTACATTGGCGCCTCTACCCCCATTTTCTTTCTCTTTCCTTTTCTTTCCTTGCTTTTCTCCCACACTAAATGTCTAGAGAGCTAGTTTTTAGGCCATTTTTTATCCAATTTCCTTTGCGATTTCACCAAATTAATGGTGAAATCACGAAGTACAGTTAGGATACTTCATATTTGTACCTTTTTTCTAGTCCAAATGCAATCATTTGGAGGATTTAATTAAGCATTGAAAATCGAAAATAATTAGAATACACAAATTTTCCTCTCTTTTCCTTTTGTGCAAATTGAGCTTCAATGATGAAAAGTAAAGAAGTAATATGTTGTTTCCAATAAGAAGGAAGCATGGGAATTGCGTTTTGACCTTGAATTGAATCTAAAAGGCATTGAATTCGATTTATTTTTGTCAAAGCCCATTAAAGCACATCCCTCAAGTTTGCTTTGATTTCTTACTTTCCAAGTGAAATTGAATGCCCAACAAGTATAAAGGAAGGTCAAGGAAGCTCGAATAGGGGTAAGGATCAGTCAAGCACACTCGAAAATACACAAAGGACACATGCACGTGAGCTCTCTCTATCTAAGGTTTGTTTTTGTTTTTCTCTCTCTAACTTACCATCTCTATATGGTGTTTTTCGAACAAAACTAGCATTGTGTTTAAGCTCCTAAGAACACGAGCTTTCGATTGCTAGCAGCCCATTGTTGATCATGTCTTCAAAAGCTTCAATGGCTACAAATGGTTTTGAAGCAAAACCTACTCACGTGATTGCTACATGAACCACTACTGTGTGGTGGTTTTGACATCAAAACAAGCATATGATTGAGCTTGTTGTGGCTTGAAACCCAAGACCCCAACTTCCTTTCAACCTCCAGTGACCACCACTAAGCTTGGACAACCACCACCGTTGCCGCTCAAGTCCACACACCACCAAAACCACCATTACTCACCACTACACTAAAACCAAATCCCCATTCCTCAATCAAATACACATGAAAACCACCTTCGCCGCTTGATAAAATGTAGATCCGATAGGTTTTTGAAACTAAAATTCACTAACCTGCTAACATCTTTAGAAATGAACTACAGAGAATCTAATCCCTAGTAGATAATACGTAGACACCTACAGGGCGACTTAAAATAGAGAAACCTTTTTATTTTTCCTTTTGTAAATATTTTTTATTTATTATTTTTTGTGCAAATAGAATTGATTTTAAATGTAAGTTTAGAATTTGTTAAAGAAAAGGTAAATTTGAAAAATAAACTTAATTTTGGAAAATTAGTAGTGGTACTCATAAGAGTTTAAAAAGTTAGCCCCTAAACTCAATCTTTAGTTTTCAAAAAACCCTTTTTTTTCAAAATAAAAAATCAGTTTTTCACGTAATTCAATATTTAGATTAAAACCCATCTACCCATTTGGTTTTAATCTAAACTTTTTTTTTATCTCGGTCGGGTGGCGACTCTAAATATTTTCAAAACGTGTTTAAAAGTTTTAGTTTGCCTTAGTTTTTAGTTGAGTATCAATATTAAATGGTTAGGGTTTAATATTGATGAAATTAAAGAAAATTTTATAAAAAAAACCAAGAAAAAAACATGCTTGATTGCTTGGCGACTCCACTTGGAACGTTGAGAGGGTTAGCCATTTAAAAACTTTTTGAAATTAAATTTACTTTTCAAAATACCCATGTCATTTATTTATTTGTTTGTTTGTTTGTTTCTTGTAAATATATTTTGATTTTAAATTGTTATATTCAGTTGTTGCATGCATCATACATGGGATATTAGGGAGGGGTCTTTTATTGCATCATGGATGTAAGGTAAATACAGTCAGACTTAGGCTATCTTAAGACCTTAAGATAGAAGGCCATTGTATAAGCTCCAAGTGTAGTGGTATGGCTACTGCTTAAGGTTGATTAGGTTATCTCACTTAAGTTTCGATGTGACCAATGAACTGTTTTTTCAGAAGTATGTAAGGTCACAAAGCTTAAGAACCTTTAGAACCTACCTCAATTGCATACATGACTTTTAGACGAGCGAATAAATAAAAATGGGGCATATCACCAACAAAAGGTCAGAACTTTATCAGAATTCCATTATAACATAAAAAATACTATAATGTACTTTCCATGTATGGTAATAATGGAATTCCAATGAAAGTCTCAACCTTGAACCCTTTCATTGCCATATTATTATTTAGTTACTAGTTCTTTGCATTTGCATCATGTAACTTCATTCATTTGTATGTAAATATTAGTGCTTGTTCATTCATGTTTGTAAATAAACTTATCTAGTACCTTTATTTTATAAAAATTGCATTATTTTACCATTAGTTAAGTCATTGTTTTAGAACAAGACCATTAGGCTTTAAAGCATACTTGTAGATTATTTTAACCAGCCTTTATAAGATTAAACTTGTAAATAGCCTTTGAAAAGTGTTGGGCTTAAATTTTTCCCTCTTTGTAAAATTTTAGAATTCACCATTTTATAAATTACCATATATGTTTGTATACCCTCTCAGCCTTTAAATTTGTAAATCTTTGGTCCCTTATCAAAATTCATTAAAATAAAGTTCATTTGTGTAAAGTCTTACAACTATAAGTTTTCATTCCTAGATTTTTCTAATTGCTCTCGTCATTAGTTCTCATTTACCTACTCTTCTCAATAGCTAGAATTTCTAATAAGAAATTATTTGTAAATACTAAGTGTCTCATAAAATTTTCCTTTGTAAAATAATTCATTTCTTTTTTTAAGTAATTTTTTGAATACTTGCAAGTTGTAAGTACTTTCCTTTGTTGACCATAAATTGTTAAAATGTTTCTCACTCTAAGTGTTTTTTTTAAGAGTTTATCAATTAATAAACCTAGGTTTTTCTCATGTAAATATATCTCACATATATATTTTTGATGTAAATCTTCTTCTCTTTCTTGTCGTCTCTTGCAAAATATTTTATAAACTTTATTTTTCTCCACTTTTGTAAAAATTCTCCTTATAAGAAGTTAAGCCGATCCTTTTTATCTTAAAAAAAAAAAACAAAAAAAAAAAGGAAAGGTTGCTAACGGGTAAGAATTCTTCCAATTAGGTTCAAATGGTCGATTATAAAATTGTCTCCCTTAAAAAAACGGTATGTTAAATGGCCCAACAGTTGCAAATTTTGTTTCCCATAATTACTAGTCTCTTAGTTTCTCAAGATTCAAACCTGGAAAAAAGACTTTCAAATCTAGAAGAAAAAGTAGCCTCACTACAAAAGAGCATTTACAAACTTAGAAATGGTAATGGGTCCGGTGTTTAGAAGACTTCAACATTCGACGTCCAATATTGATCAAATGTTGGTAAGTCCAAATAATGAAAGTAGTCCAAAGAGAAAAGAGCTAAGGATAAGTGAGAAAAAAAAAAAAAGGACTTAGAAGAGACAATTTACTCAACTGAAGATTTCAATGACCTAAATCTTTCATCATTTAAAGGAGGTGAAGATCATAGCTTGTAAAGCCTCTAATCTAAATTACAAACCATATAGCTTTGACCTAAAAGCTCGATGCAACTATCATATGGGTCAAAAGGGGTACTCTATTGAAAAATGCTAGAGGTTGAGAAATAAGATTCAAGACCTGATTGATGCTAAGGTAGAGCTTCAAGAAATTGGTCTTTCTTTAAGTCACAAGGGGACTTCAACTGAATCACATAAAACTCCAATTCTTTTGAGTTTACCAATATCCTTTGATAGGCTTACATGTCATCTTAAATAGTTAGGTGCTTAAATGGAGCAAGTTAAAGCAGAATCAAGTTTTTTTCAAGAAATTCTATAATAAACTCATAAAAGAATGTTTTGTATGATTTTTTCATAATTGGAATAAAATGATCTTACTGGTTGCCTTTTAAATTGGGTGATTGTAGTTTGATTAATATTGGGGCAAATGAATGCACGTTTTGGTATCTTATTTTGAAGGTTTAGGATGAAAAGAGGTAAACTAAATCCTAAACACCAACCCTAAAAACATACACTTTAAGAGTTGAGTGACATCATAGAGAGGATGCTTTAGACTTGTTCCTCAAAAGAGGTCAATTTTGAATTTGATACACAAATTAAAATGAAGTTAGGTATTCACTTTCAAATCCTAAAACACAATTATCTTTTGTTAACCCCATTACACCAACTTGGAGTATTTTCAAATTTAAACCGTATCAAGAATTACCCCATATTAGGGCAATTTGGAGGTTAAGGTCATTGATTAGGAGAAAAGGATAAAAATTAGTTGTGCTTGCTTCAGTAACATTAATTCAAAGACAATTTTTATTTTTGATAAGTTATTTTTCTTTGAAATGAAAAAGAGCCAACCCCTTTTTGAACACCTCAAACTTATACATACCTCACTTAAGCTCATACACTAGGAATCTATGGATTTAGGGCCTTGAATCTCTTAAAAACAAAAAAAACTTGGCAATGGAAATGATCACTCTTAGGGCCAACAAAAGGAAAGAAGAGCAAAATAATAATAATGGGGCAATAAAAAAAATAAGAAAAAAGAGAAGGAAAAAAAGAGGCTAGAAAATTGCGCACAAGTGTACGACGAAAACCCCAAAAGAAATATTACATCCCAATAGGGGTAGCAAAACTGAATCAAAAGCCGAGAATCAAAGCCTAAATAGCCCTAAAAACGCAAGGCCCTAAATTGCATTTTAAGCCCCAAAACACAAAAACTCTATCTCTACTGTAAATCACATTTCAAAATCATAAATAGAAAAACTTTCTTACTTATGTTGAATCACACAAGGCCTCTTCACCTACAATACCTCCCATATTCGATAAAAGCTCTTCTGATCATCAAAGGATAATTTAACTTTAATAAAAATTATTTTTGAAACAGGGGCAAGCACACTTTTAGTTTTTTCCTAAAGGTTCTTAACTTATACACCCGAGTCGAATAAATAAATTTTTCAAAATGGGCCTTCTCATCATCCCTTTTGAAACCATTTGACCAACTAAATTCACAATATTAAATCAAAAAAGACCTAATAAATTGATCAAAGCATATCACCTATAAAATGGACCATAATTTTTGGAACAGTAGTTAAGGGTGAAATCTAGACTGAAAGTATACATGGACGTCCTTTTCGACTAAACTAGTCATAAGTTACCTTTTCCTTAGAAAATGAATGTTTAAAATCACAAGACCTCACGAGGAAGCCCATCATCAGGGTCAGGAGACATTTTCAAAGACTAAGAAGAATACGAGATGCCTTACATGGTTATCAAGGAAGGGGATAGTTATAGGACTTGCTCCTTAAATAAGAATTAACCACTCTCCAAATGATACAAGACTGCTCTTCTAGATTAAAACTTATCTCCTATTCTCATTGAAATTACCCTATTTATAGAAAATACATCTTAACCTATTAGTTTGTTACAAATAACTAACTTTCTCTCCTAATACAACTACTAGTACAACTACTAAAACTACTATTATTAGATAGCAAAAAGTATTAACTTCTATAAAATTGTATGATTATCTATTGATTATTTACATTTATACTACTACTATATACTTGGTCTATAACAATATCATATATGCTACATGAGAAGTTGATAATTGTAATGATATTCCATGTAAGAATCTTCAAGTGGCATCCTGCATACGTCGTGCATGTTAAAATTTATCATATTTGCATTACCCAATTCATTTGATGTCTATCATGTTATTTCCATCTATATTTATGTCTTTAATGTATTTTCTTCCTTTGACTTTATGAAATGCAAAGTAGATAACTCTTTAAATAATTTTTATCCAATTATTGATAGAGCTTGAGATTGAGCCATTAATGATCAAATCTTGTGTTAGTTATTGGAAAAAATTCTTAACCCCCATCTCCTTGCATATGTTTTTCAGACAAGAGGAAGAGCTGGTAAAGGAAATAACTAATGTAATACTATGTGAGTTAAAGAAAGCTTATTTGGTGGTAACTGATTATTTAGTTGGAATAGAGCCTCATGTTGAAGAAGTCTTAAATGCATTAACAACAGAAGTCAATGGTGTAAAAGTCATTATAATTCATGGGATGGGTGGTATAGGAAAAACAACGGTGGGAAAAGTTATTTATAACCATTTATTACCTCGTTTTGAGAGCTATTGCTTTCTTGTTGATATTAGAGAAACTGCTTGATCTAAAGGCTTGAAGTTTCTTCAAAGGAAGTTGATCTCAAACATTTTGAATCTAAATTCGATAGATATCTCCAATATTGATGAAGGAATTGAAATTATCAATAAAAGATTTTATAATAAGAAGGAACTTCTTGTTTTGGATGCCATTGACGAAACTTCTCAACTAAAAGCTCTTATAGGAAAACGAGATCAATTTGGTTATGGAAGTAAAATCATCATCACCACTAGGAACAAGGGAATCCTTGATCAGCTTGAAGTAGATCAATCTTATGAACTTAGAGGTTTGGATTCCTATCAATCTTTTTGACTTTTCAATTTGCATGCCTTTCGAAATGACAAGCCTCCAAAAGAACATGCTACTCTTTCTCAAAGAGTAGTTGAAATAGTTGGAGGACTTCCTCTAGCCCCTAAGGTTTTTGGCTCTTTATTATGTGGTAAGGGTAATGTAAAGTGGGCTTTTATAGTGAAAAGATTGGAAAAATTTCCTCATAAAGAAGTTGGTGCAAAGCTAAGGATTAGTTTTGAGGCATTAGATGATCAACAAAAGCAAATGTTTCTTGATATAGCTTGCTTTTTCATTAGAGAAAATAAGAGAATTGCAATTCACTTTTGGGATGATTCAAAATTTCCAAAAGAAGTAATAGAAGTTCTTCAACAAATGTCCATGATTAAAATAAATGTAGATCATTCACAATGGATGCATGACCAATTAAGAGATCTTGGTAGAGAAATTGTTCAACAAGAACATAAGGAACTTGAAAGAATTAGTTGGCTATGGAATGAAGAGGAAGCAGCAAAACTATTAATGCAAAAAATGGTATGCTTATTATTATCTACCAATATGTCTTTTCTTTTATTACCTTAAATGTAAATTATGAAAAGCATACTTTGATAAGTTTTTGTAGGTTTCTTTCAACATATTAATGCTTAAATCCATAAACCAAAAAGGGAGAGAAACAAGATTGAATTTTTGGATTGGAAATTAGCCCCAATTCTTGCTAGAAGGGACAATAAATGTCTCTACCTATCTATCACTTTGATAAACACAAAGGAGACAGAGCTTTTAGATACTTTGATTTGGTTTGTAATCCTTCCAAATAGAAAAAAAAAAATATATATATATATATATATATACACAACAATTATATCTTATTAGATTTATTTTCTTATAAAAAATTTATATAAGTCGTTAGTTTGTGATATAGTTATAATTAGTGCCACGAAAATTACATAACATGAATGTGACACAGTATTATTATTAAAAAATTTAGAATATGTATTTAATCTTAAAAATTTATTTAGAACATGTTTATAGTGCTATACCTTTGCCCTTCCATCTCTTCAATAGATGGAGATTAAGAGAGCTTTTAGAAATTTTGAGTGGTTTAGAATTCTTTTAAACCAAAGAGATACATACCAAATATGTCTTATTCATTTGTTGCTATTAAAAAGTTTTCATATAAATAGCTAGTTTGTAATTTAGTTTTAGTTAGTACTACAAAAAATATTAAAAAATGAATATGAACAAAAATGACTTGTAAAATATTTATAAATATGTAATTATTCATAGAAAATGCTTAAATATTCTTGTAGAGTTATAAAATTATACCACACTAAAATAAGCCCTAGACTTGTGCTTTAATAAAGATGGGCTTCTTCATATGAAATCAGTTAAGTCTTATTCTAAAAGGAGGGGGCTTCTTTTATATTAAAGATGGGCTCAATTCATAAGTGATTGACTAACTACAGGAACATCTCTTTACGTATAACACCTTAGAATCTAGGAAACCACAACCTTGTCACGTATTAGCCTTAAAAGTCGACATGCTAAGAAATTTGGGATCCTATCACCTGTCTATAATCTTAAAAAATTCATAAATAACTCCATATTAATTAATTAAAGAGTGGCAAGTTTATCTACTCATCTCTAAACATAAAATACCTGTTTACATCCTTATACAAACATAAAACTAAAACTAGTAACAAAAGAGTTTTAGAATTTCGATCAAAATTATAAAACAAATAAGGGAGTCATAGGTGACCTCAGTACAAGTCTATAAGTTATAGTCTCTAGAAATTGTATTCATCTAAAAAGTCTCCATAAAACCTCTCAACTGATCTCATGACAAAAGCATAACTCGACCCATCACCAAAATAATAATAGCCAGTCTCCTCATTATAGTAGTGACAATCATACTTATTCTCATTGAATTATTCAACATTCTTCATATAACCTGTACCTATAACTAAAAATGAAACTTTCCTCAAAGGATGGGTTTCGCTTAGTATAGAGCACTAAATACACAAGTGTGTGATATGCATGGTCTCAAATTACATGTAAGCATGAATAAAGCTAAGGTAGCAAGCACCATTTATTATATTAATTTTTAACTAATAACCAACACAATCTTAACATCCCAAGACTTGGGATAACTTATGACCCATACACAAAAAAGTATTGGTGTGGGTCCTACCATTACCTAAGTAACCCTTTCCAAAAATCTAATTAGGTCTTCTTAATGTAGAACCCCCATAAGGTAAGTTATATATTATCACCACGTACCTTACCAATAGAATTGGACTCTACCAAAGGAAGGTTGAAGCTAAATATAAGCAACACATAGAAATGTTAAGTCTGAGTGTGAATTAATTCCTATTACATAAATATAACTATAACCTATACAAGCACAACAAGTAAGTAAATTTTTATACCTAGATTAGAGAATACGATTGCATTAGTTTCTGAGTTAATAAGTTGCTTGGAATCTATTAGCAAGAAATAATCTATATTTAGAACTATAACCAAGTTCAACTCATCATTATTCCCTTATTATCCTAGCTAAATTCTTTTGTTTATCTTTCTAAATTCTTAAGTCTAGATTTTAGTGTAACCCAAGGTTTTAGAACAATCTTAAACTCTGAAATAAGTTTAGAATAGGTTACATGATGGGTTAGAAGGATAAGAAACAAGAAATGGGAGGAAAAATGAAAGGTACAACTCACACCTTAGAATCACGATCACTTGCAACACAGCTTGATTATGCCTTAGATTACAGTCGTAAACCTTATTTATGATCCTTTGGTTGAAAATTCCCATACCTTAAGTGCCCCTACCCAACCCCCCCCCTTTAATTAATCCTTGTACAACCAAATTGAAACAAAATCAAAATATTAGAAGTACTTACTCGTTTCCCCTAATTGAATAACTCCACAACATGGATTTGCATCCCTTAAATATTGTAAAATGCGAATCCTTTAAGGTTTTTCATCTTTTCTTAAAGGAAAATGAATTCCCTTTTTGTAGGGTTGAAGAGCTAACCTTAAATCCTTGTTCTTTTATGTTTTCCGCAATTCTCCTTAATTCCCAACCTATACGTCAAGGATTCAAAATTTGAATTTTGTTTATGGTAAACTTGAGGTTTACTGTTGTTAGGGTTAAGCAAAGGAAGGAAAAGGAGATTAGCAAAAGGTTTTACATTAACATTATATGTTAAGAAGGGAAGGGGGGGTGTCTAACTTCTACTAGACTAAAATGCCCCCATAGATAATAGTTAATATCATGCCATACCAAGCCCTTATATCCCCTAATATTATTATATTTTAATTTGCTTCTTTTTATAATTTTTAGGGGTTTTCAAATCTGACCCCCTCAACAAAACTTTCGTCCTTGAAATTTGCTTACCTTGATCTTAAAATAGCCCTTGGTACTTCTTTCTGATTTCTTGTTCTAACTCCTAGGTCACTTCTCTTTCAGACCGATTTGACCATTATACTTTGAGGTTCTTCTCTTCCTTAGCTTTTGGACCTTAGTGTCTATTGTCTTGAATAATCGCTTTTGCACATACATGTTAGGCTGTAACTGTTAGTGATTTAAGTCCACCACCTATTCACAAGGTTCCTTTTCCTACTCTAAGCTAGGCTTTTTATACTTTATCAACATCAACACATGGAACATCTAATGTATACCCTCAAGTCTTAAAGGAAGCTCTAATTTGTTAGCTGCCTTCTTAATTCTCTCCAAGATTCTAAAGGGACCAACATACCTTGGGCTTTCCTCTCAAATTGAGTTGAACACTACCCTTTGTTGGAGACACTTTTAGTAATACTTCATACCCCACTTAAAACTCTAAAGGGCATAGCTACTTATCAGCATAACCCTTTTGGCAACTCTACGAGCTTAGTAGAAGGTTTGAGAATACAATAAGGTATGGTCCTTTTAACTTGACTTTGTCTACTGCTTCCCGCACCTTGTCCAATCCCATCATCTGTCTCTTACCTACTTCATCATAGTGAATAGGTGACCTGCATTTCCTTCCATATAGAGCTTCTTACAGAGCCATTTAAATAGCTTCCTAATAACTATTGTTGTAGATGAGTTTTACTAATGGCAAGAGTTGGTCCCACTAGTTGCAAAAGTCAAATGTACATTCTCTTAATAAATCCTCCAAAATTTGAATAGTGTGTTCTGATTGTCCGTCTGTTAAGGGGTGGAAGGCGATGCTGGAATGTAGTTTTATACCCATAGCCTTATGTAAACTCCTCTAAAATTTACTAAAAAACCTAGTATCCTAGTTAGAAGTGATGGATATTGGTAGCCTATGCAATCTCATAATATCTTGAACATACAACTTCATAAGATTCTTTATCGAACATCTATTGTTTATAAGGATGAATCGTGTAAACTTAGTCAATCAATCCATAATCACCTATACTGTATTGTGTTTTGCCAAAGTCCTTGGTAAACCAGTAACAAAATCTATGGTTACATGCTCCCATTTCCATTATGGTTTAGCAATGGTTGCAATTCTATAACATGTCTTTGGTGCTCAATTCTAGTTCATTGGTAAGTCTAGCACCTAAATACATCATTAGCTATCTTCCTCTTCGTATTTTCCATAAGTAGCGAGCTTTCAAATCCTTAAATATCTTTGTGCTTCTAAGGTGCACTGTATATGCTGAGTAATGTTCTTCCTTAAGCAGTTAATTCTTCAACCCCACATGTGATGGAACAAACAACCTTCCTTCAATCTTAAAACCCCTTCAGTATCAACTGTAAACTTTGGTACTTTTCCTACTTCTACCTTCCTTTTAATCTCCTGTAAACCCTAATCCTTTACTTAGGTGGCCTTGATTCTATCCATTATAGTATGCTATACTCAAAAGCTTACCAATTTAGTAGTTACTTATCTAGTTAGCACTTCTGATTCAAGTCTATGCATCTCTTCAAGCAATGGTCACTGTAAAGTGAGCAAACCAGCTAGGTTCACTTGCTTCTTCCTACTTAGGGCATCAACTACTACATTTGCCTTCCTCGGCTGATACTAGATATCTAAATCATAATCTTTTATCAGCTCCAACCAATGTCTCTATCTCATATTCATATACTTCTAAGTAAAGAAGTACTTGAGACTTTTATAGTTCGTAAATATCTTACATTTCTCACCTACTAAGTAATGTCACCAAAGTTTCAACACATGTACCACAATTGCTAACTCCATATCATGGGTAAGGTAGTTCTTTTCATACAGCTTTAGTTTGTAGGATGCATAAGCAATTACCTTACCATCCTACATAGGAAAAAACTTTAAGCCTTGAGTGGAAGCATCACTGTAATTCACAAATTCCTCACCACTATGAGGCAAAGTTAAAATTGGTGTCGTGATAATCTTATCCTTCAACTATTGGAAGCTCTCTTCACATTTATTGGTCCACTAAAACTTGATCCCTTTCTAAGTCAACTGAGTTAATGGAGTTGCTATTCTTGAGAAGCGTTCAACAAACTTTCAATAATACCCTACAAATCTTAAGAAGCTTTTAACTTCTAACACTATTGTAGGTCTTGAGTAGTCAACTACTACCTTTATCTTCTTAGAATCTATAACTATGCCGTTCTTATTCACAATATGCCATAGGCATGTCACCTGTTTAAGCTAGAACTTACACTTACTAAAATTGGTGTACAACCTTTCTTCTTTTAACTTACTTAAAACAATTCTCAAATGTATGGCCTCCTCTTTGTAACTTTTGGAGTAAATGAGGATGTCATTTAAAGTTATCAAACTCATGATTTTATCTAGAATTGCTAAAGGGTTTGTATAATCTAAACAAAAAATTGGAATATAGAAATATGAGTTTTTACAATCTATGTAAAATATTTTTCAAAAAACTATATATATGCTTATATTGGTTATAAAAAACTTAAAAATACATAATGGGAATGAAGAAATTAAGTTATTTTTCCATAAAAAATTTCTTATTCTATAATCTAATATTCACGAAATAAGGATAAGTAAGACTAAAGCTAATTTTTTTCCCATTATTTTGTTTAAAAAAAGCAATGAATTGAAAGAAAACCCAATGTTTCAACTCATTTTAAGTTGTTAATTTTATATACTTAAATATAGGGTTTTTCTTATAAATTCTCTTATTGAAGCTGTAACCTAAAAGAAGGTTATGGATATTGAAAAAGGGAATAAGAGAGAGAAAAAGGAAAAAAATTGGAATATAATAGGAAAGATAACATAATTCCTTAATAATAATTGTGATAATAAAAATGTGGTTATATATATTTTTTAAAATTTTTGGCCTATATAACTTATATACCTAGAATTAGTAAACTTGGTTAAAAGTGTAATTTTTTACTAAGTTTGGCTTATAAAATCAGTTAAAAACGTAAGTTTCTACGAGAAAATAATTTTATCTATGAGTTAACTTGGAAGAGTTTTCTAAAATCCTAAACTCGTAGAATCGCATGGGTGGAATTGCAATTTTAACAATTATGAATACTATAACAAATCTATCCAAATACTTCATGAATACCCTATTCTTAAGACCTATGAATGCTGCTAGCGCATTGGTGAGGCCAATGACATTACTAAGGATACATACAAGCCACACCTAGTTTTGAAGGCAATCTTTTTAACTTCCTCTGATTTGACTTTCAATTGATAATAACCAGAGGGTAGGTCTATCATGAAGAAAACTTGTCCACCTTGTAGTTGATCAAAGAGATCATCAATTCTTGGAGATATTTATTCTTTATCGTCACTTAGTTCAAGTCCCTATAATCAATGCACATATGAAGGCTATCATCCTTTTTCTTTACAAAGAGAATTGAAGCTCCTTATGATGATATAGTAAGCTTGATAAACCTCTTATTTTGTAACTCTTGCAATTGTTTCTTTAGCTCTCCTACTATTGTAGGTGCCATTCTATATGCCAACTTTGATATAGGTGCAATTCCTAGTATTACCTCTATTTTGAACTCGACCTCCCTTTTAGGTGGTAACCATGGTAATGATGTGTCTTTGGGGTTGTACATACGGAGGTTGCACCACAACAAATAAAGCTTTAGCAAATCTGAGCAGTTATCTAGTTGGATATGACACACTAGCTTGATCCTACACAGCTTACAACTTGCTGAATGTAACTCATAGATCCAAATTATAGGGTCACTCGCTACTACTCCTTATTAAAGGAAATAGATAAGAGTTAATGGTAAGAGAGAACACTAAGGTTGCTTAGAAAAGGAACACTTGTAATATTTAATAATGATGATGATGTTGTCTAAGCATAAATAGTTTTAGGTATTCATATTAAATCTATTAAGGTTACAATAATTATGGAAAAGATAAAAATGGGTAATGTAAGAAAATATTCCTAGTATAAGTTCAAAAGGGGCAAAAATGACAAATAATGTACTATATGAAAAGGAAAAGAATCATTATAGAATGGCGTATTAGGGGAAATGTGTTAGTAGGTGACTAATGATATGTACGTAAGCTGGTCTTATTGATATGAAGTTTGGGGCCACTCTTTAGGTTGAATGTCTCAATAGCTCGGCTTGAATAGATGCCTGAAGTTGGTTAGCTTGGATGCTACCTAAATCATGATAAGAGCTCAACAATAGGTATGGTTGATAGGTAGGTTAGTACATTTGCTCAACAGCTCAACTGGCGTGGTATTTTGTTCCTTTAATTTTGATTGGATGGGGTAGAGCAACTCTGAGTTGGTGATGGAATCCTCTTCCCTAAGTGATTCTCAAGCTAAGACGCGTTGATTGAGTCTTATTAGTCCCCTAGCTTAGCTTTTAGTAACTAATCCAGGAAGTTGATTCCTATCATCTGCTTGGGCATTAGAAAGATTTGTCCTCAAATTGGGAATGGCTTTTGGTGGTTGCTCTCCTTTAGGTTCTTTTATAATTTCTTCAAGCTAGTAAGGGATCGGATTGATCACATTAAAGGTAGGGGAGACACCATAATTCTCTAGTAGTTCAATCTGGTAGGCATTGCGGTAACCTTCTTTAGGACTTTGAATGGACCATCGGATCATGGAGATAGTTTTCTTTGTTTTAGGTATGGAAATCTTTCTCAATTGAGGTAAATCCATACTAAGTTGCCTAGTTGAAAGAAATAGTTCGACGGCTACGATTACCAATCTCTTATTGTCTTTAATTGAACTTGGCGATCTTCCTTGCTACAGTTTAGTGCAACTCGTGTAATTCTTAGGCTTGGGTGACTTTAGATTGACTCTCTTCAGCTATTAAGGGAAGGGTACTAATTAGATATAAGGAAATAATGGGATTGAGGCCATAAACAACCTCAAAAGGAGTTTATCCGATGGTATTATGGACAGTTTGGTTGTATGCAAATTCCATAACAGGTAGACGCAAACCCTAATCTTTCAAGTTCTTTCCCATGATAGCTTGAAGTAGGTTGCCTAACATTTTGTTCACCACTTCAATCTGAAGGTGGCTACTAGAGCTGAACATAAGGTTAGTCCCAAGTCTTCTCCATAATGTCTTTCAGAAATAGCTTAAGAATTTTGTATCCCGATATGAGACAATGGTCTCTGGTACTCCATATAGTTAAACAACTTCCTACAAAAACATATTAGCAGTATATAAAGCATTGTTAGTTTGGTGGTACGAGGATCAAGTGTGCTGTTTTGTTGAAGTGGTCCATTACAACAAAGATTAAATCCCTTCCTCTAGATATCTAGGGTAACCCTAAGACAAAGCCATTATTGAGGTCAACCTAAGGTGTGGTTAGCATTGGTAGGGGCATGTATTCTCCATATGGTTCTTTCTTCCCCTTTGCTTGCTTACATACTTCACAGCTTCTAACTACATTATGAATATCTTTGGCCAATAAAATTTCTTTGTCAATGGGTCAGCTGTTTTGGTGTCTCTAAAGTGACTAGATAATCCACCATTATGAGATTTCTCAATCAATAGCTTATGTATGGAATAATTCGGTATGCATAGCCTTCTTTCTTTGAAGAGATGGCCATCCTTTAGGTAATATCCTCTAATAGCAACTCCTTCTCAGCACTTTTTGAGAATAAAACCAAAATGTGGGTTGCCAACATATCACTTAGTGATAAGGGAAAATCCCAACAATTTTGTCTATAGGGTGGTCAGTAAAGTGTGCTAACGTGACAGAGCGTCAACAACCACATTAATGCTACCCTTCTTATGCTTGATTACGTAGGAGAATCCTTCTACAAATTCTAACCATTTAGCTTGTCTTTTTAAGAATTTGTTTTGACTTCCTAAGTGCTTTAAGGACTCATGGCCTGTGTATATGATAAACTCTTAAGGTAATAGATAGTGTTGTTACATTGTGAGAGCTTAGAAAAGGGAATATAATTCTTTCTCATACATAGAATAATTCAGTTTAGCACCATTGATTTTCTCACTATGATAAGCAAGAGGTCAATGGTCTTACATTAGTATAATGCTAATACCAATGCTCGATGCATCACATTCCAACTCAAATGGCTTATCGAAATCAAGTAGAGCTAAGACTAAGGTTGTTGTAAGTTTCTCCTTGATTTCTTTAAAACTCTTCCCAACCCGGTCAGTTTATAGGAATCCATCATTCTTCTTCATTAGTTCGGTTAGGGGTCTACAATTGTACTAAAGTTAATAATGAACTACTCATAGAAAGAGGTAAGGACATGGAAACTCATGACTTCAATATTAGTTTTGGGTATAGGTTACTCTAGGACAGGTTAAACCTTCTCAACATCTGCTCGGATTCCTTCTCCTATTATGACATAGCTAAGAAAAATAACATCTACTTAGCAAAATGTACACTTCTTTAAATTCACATATAGTTTCTTGGCTCGTAGAATGTCAAAAACAGCTTTGAGGTATTCTACATGGTCGGTCAGATCGACACTGTACACTAGTATATCATTAGATTACATGACCATACATTTTCCAATTAGTGGATGCATCGCATGGTTCATCAGCCTCATAAATGTGCTCAATGTGTTTGTGAGTCTGAATGGCATAATTGACTATCCCTAGAGACCATGCTTAGTGTTGAAGGCAATTTTCTATTCATTACCAGGCCTTATGCGAATTCGATGGTAACTACTTCACCAGTTGATCATTGAAAATATTCGAGCACCCTGTAACTCATCTAACATGTCATTGAGTCTTGGTATAGGATATCTATACTTAATAGTAATGTGGTTGATTGTTTAGCTATTGATGTACATGTATTATGATCTATCTTTCTTTGGAACGAGTTGAGTTGGCATGGCACAGGGGCTTATGCTCTCTTTTACATAGCCTTATTCTATTAGCTTGTCTACTTGTCTCTTCAACTCGATAGCTTGCTCAGGATTCATTTTATATGTAGGTTGGTTTGGTAGGGTTGCTCCTAGCTATAGATCAATGCAATACTTTATGCCTTTGGTTGGGGGTAATCCCTTAGGTAACTTTAGGGAACAAGTCAAAAAATTCATCAATCAATTTCTATACCTCATCAAGTACATCTTCTAGATTTCTTATCTCTATTAATCTCCTAATCAATAAAAACATAGGCTCATTAACCTTTTCAACAACTTGAAGCTCTCGATAGCTCATTATTAAGGCCTTCTTGTTAGCTTGGGTGAGCTAATCATGCATCTCATTTACCTAGTTCGATGTCATAGGTTGCATTATGATCTTCTTCCTTTCCTCAATAAAGGTGTAGATGTTCTTATATTTGTTGTAAGTAATAAGTTGGTTAAACAATCAAGGTCTTCCAAGTAACATATATGAAGCTTCTATTGGGATGACATTACATACCACTTCATCCTTATATACATTCCTATTACTAAAAGGTACAGATACTTGCCTGGTAATGTGTAGAGGATCCTTATCATGTAGCCAATGTAGCTTATAGGGTCGAGGGTTGTTGCGAACTGTAGCCAAGAATAGATAAGGCTGGTTGTTGAATAGGTCCGAGCTTGCAGAAAGCTCGAAAAGAGTCAATGCGGAAAGGTACAAAAAGGTGAAAGCAAATGATGAAAACAATAAGCAAAACCTATGAACAGCTCCACAGGATATGATGCACCAATGGAACTTTCGAAGACTCACCACACAATTTGATGTGACATACAAATTGGTCCAATGAGGTTACTCGCTACCTAATCTTGCTTAAGGGAAAGGATAAGAGTGATGTTGAGAGTAAACAATAGTATTTACACAGGGAGGAAGGTACTCAAAAGTGTATTGAAGATTATCTGATATGTTACAACTACAAGTACAAAGGTATTTATACTCACAAATCAGGGAAACTTGGTACGATTAACCACCTCTATTTAGCCATCGGTCTAGAGGTGACATGAAGTATTGAAGAGCAATTTGGTTCCCAGCCGATGTCACAAGGTTCTCCAGAAATGGCTTAAGAACTTTAGGTTTCTATTAGAGACTACACTTCTTGGGATGTTGTGTATCCATATAACCTCCTGTAAGAAAATAAAAGTAATAGCAGAAGCGTCGTTAGTTTTGGTGCAAAGTACAAAGTGTGTCATCTTACTGAACCAATCCATGACGACTATTATAGAATTTTTTCCTCAAGCAGTTCTCAACAGTCCGAGAACAAAGTCTATACTTAGCTTAGTCCATGGTCTTGTCAAAATAGGTAAGGGCATTGCTTTCCCTTATACGGTTAAGCACTTGGCCTTTTTGCACACAACACAACCTTCAACCACTTGGTGTACATCCTTTTACATTTTCAGCTAAAAGAATTGGCCATTTAATAGTTCACAAGTTCTCTGTTCTCTAAAGCATCCAGAGAGTCAGTTACTGTAGGCTTCTCTTTTTAATAATTCCTATAAGGAACAAGTTGGTACACACAGTTTCCCGCTTCAGAACAGATAGCCATCCTCCACATAATATTCATTTACTATCCTCCCATCTACGCATCGCAAAATTTTTTGTCCAAGGTGTAGATCCTTGGAGTACTGTTCTTTGATATTTGCAAAACTAAACAATCTGGTTTGCAATTCTAACAAGAGTGCATGCCTCCTCGAAAGAGCATCTGTAACTATGTTGCTCTTTCCTTGCTTGTATTTGATCACAAAATTGAATCCCTCAAGGAATTCAATACATCTCGCTTGCCGCTTAGACAGTTTGGTCTGACTTTGGAGGTACCGCAGTAACTCGTGATCAGTATATATGACAAATTCTCTTGGTAGTAGATAGTGCTGCTACACTTGCAGTGCTCGGATTAGTGCCAAGGGTTCTTTGTCATATGCGGAGTAATTTAATTGGGGTCTTCGGAACTTCTCACTATAGAAGGCAATTGGTTGTCCTTCCTACATTAAGACAGCGCCTATTCTAATGCTTAACGTGTCGCACTCTAGCTTAAAAATTTTGTCGAAGTTAGAGAGTACTAACATTGGGGCGGAGGTTAACTTCTCCTTTACCTTAGCAAAACTCCTCTCCTCTGTTTCTCCTCATTGGAAGTCAATATTTTTCTTCATTAATTCAGTAAGTGGTGCAACAAGGGTACTGAAGTTCCTGATGAACCTTCGGCAAAATGAAGCCAGTCCATGGAAACTTCTCACGTTGGCACAAGTAGTAGGGGCCGGCCATTCAACAATTGCTCAGATCTTCTTATCATTGACTCACAAGCCTTTTCTATTGATTACATAGCCCAAGAATACTACTTCATGCTGGCAAAAACAACATTTTTTTAGGTTACCGAATAATCTCTTGGCACGGAGAATATCTAAAACTGCTCTGATGTGTTTACAGTAACTCGACATGTCAGCACTATAGATCGGAATGTCGTATACTATGACATACTTTCCGATGAGATATCTTAGCATATAGTTCATAAGCCTCATGAAGGTGCTCGAAGCATTCGACAAGTTGAAGGGCATGACCATCCCCTCATAAAGTCTATGTCGAGTTTTAAACGCAGTCTTCCACTCATCTCCTAGCCTAATGCGAATTTGATGGTAACCGGACTTGAGATCAATCTTGTTGAAAATTTTGACTCCATTTACTTCATCCAGCATGTCTTCTAGTCTTAGGATTGGATACCTATATTTAATTGTGATTTTGTTCATGGCTTGGTTGTCAACACACATCCACTAGGTTCTATCCTTCTTCGGCACTAAAAGTGCAAGTATAACACAAGGGTTGAGACTTTCTCTCACGTATCCTCTTTCTAGTAATTCATTAACTTGACGTTGAAGCTTAGAAGCTTACTCAGGATTCATGCAATAAGCTGGCTTGTTCGGCAGTGTAGCGTCGGGTATTAAGTCAATGTAGTGTTCTATGCCTTGGGTCGAGGGCAACCCTTCAAGTAATTATTTTAGGAACAGGTTGGTATATTCATCTCATAGTTCCTTCACCTCTTAGGGTGCCCCTTCATTTCCAATAATTGCTTGACTAAAAGGATGGTCAGTTCATCAACATTAATGGCCTCTCGGAGCTTAGCTTTACTTATCACCAGAGCCTTCTTCAATTTATGAGCAAGTTTCGTCTATAACTTATGAACCTTTCTCGGTGGCATTGGATTTAGCGTGATCTTCCGTTCATCCCTTTTGAACATATAGGTATTCCTATAACCATCATAGATGACTCTCCTATCAAATAACTACGGTCTTCCTAGCAATACGTAGGAAGCACACATGGGCAGTATATCGTAGAGAATCTAGTTTGAGTAATTGCTGATAGTAAGCAGCAGTAGTATTTGCTGATAGTAAGTAGCAGTAGTATTTGCTGATAGTAAGTAGCAGTAGTATTTGCTGAGTGACGTATAATGCTCCCTTGTCACTTAACCATTGCAACTTGTACGGCTTCGAATGCTCAACAGTCGACAACTTCAGTTTTGAGATGAGGTTGGATGACGCCACATTGGTGCAGCTCCTACTATCCACGATAAGGGCGTACATCTATTCATTCACCTTATAGGTGATATGAAATAAGTTTTCTCTTTATTCCTCCTCTCGTGAGGGTTTCATGCTCATAATGCGTCGGACGACCATGAGTAGCTGGTCCAAGTCCTTAGTATATATGTCTTCCTCGATCAACTCTTTCTCGGTACGAAGCTCCGCCTCTTCGGGTTGCTCATCCGTACTCTCTATGTCTAACTTCAGGGAGTCTCCCTTAATGACCATTGTTTTTTGGTTCGAACACTAAGCAGCCATATGTCTAAACCCTTAGCACTTGAAGCATTTGATTTAGCTAGTCTTCCTATCAGAACCTTGCCCTTTCTCATATGTTCGAGTCGACATTATATCTTTGGACCAGATTTTCTACTCGGCTCTGACATTTACCTTACTTCTCGACTCGGTACTCGGCAGTGTCTGGTGACTTACCTATCTGGGTCGGCTAATCAGTACTTTAGTTGTTACTCAACTTCTTCTTTACCTCTCTAGCCACTAGGTAATCTTAACAGCTTCTTCCATTGTGTCAAATGGTTGGAGTTCCATAATGTCTCGGATGTCTCCTCTTAACTCAGTGACAAATTGTAAAACTGTTCGGGCAAGTGGTTCCTCCACTTCACATCTTATCATAAGCATTTGGAATTCTTGAACATATTCATTAACAGTTTGGCCTACTTGTCTTAGCTCCTAAAGTCGTGTGAAAGTATATTGGGGATATGTTTCTGGTACGAATCTATTTCTGAATACTCTCTTTATCTCAAGCCAAGTATTAATCTCTCGGTATCCTTCTCTTCTTCTCATGGCTTGAAAATTCTTCCACCATATGGCTACATATCCAAAAAATTCAACAACAGTAGTCTTCACTTTCTCGTAGTCCTTATAGTGGTAATAATGAAACACATGCTCCACCTTCTTTTCCCAATCTAGATACTCATTAACATTCCCAGACCCATTGAAACTTGGAATCCAAAGCTTCACATGGTCGGATGCTCTAGGGACTTGTACACGCTCCTCTTCAAAATACTCTTCTTCCTCCTCATCAAGCTGTCTCAAGTCTATCCTTTGCCTTACTTGTTCGCTAACTCCTCTACCTCAAAATGGTCGAGCTGAGTTCTAACCTTTAATAGGTTGAGTAGCTTGTGGAGTGTTTTGTGTGATTTCAATGTGTTGGTAAGACAGTGCATGAACAGCTCGAGTCAGATCTACCAGGAGGTAAGCTACCTCATCGAGTCTCTCGTCAGTGCTTTGAGGAGTTCCCTAAGGTTGACGCCCATGGAGGACAACTCCACTATCATCACCGGTACCAACATTCATATTTGGGTCTGTCATTTGTTTCCTTACAAATTTAGAATTTAAACAAACACTTTAGAAAGTAAAAAACTAATAACATCGTAGTTAAATGAACTCAATAACTAACTCTATTTCAAATAAGCAAAACAGAGCATAACAAAAATCCAAGAAGAGTTAACTATAGTTCACACAAAACCGCCGTTCTAATACTAAGATGTTGTGAACCATAGCTAAGAATACATAAGATACCTGTTTACATCCTTTCTTAAATGTAAAACTTAAACTAGTAACAACTAAATAAGGAGTCTCAAAATTTCAACCAAAATCATAAAACAAATAGGGGTATAATAGGTAACCCCAATACAAGTCTATAAGTTATAGTCTCTAAAAATTGTATTCATCTAGGTAGTCTCCATAACCTCTCAACTAACCTCATGACTAAGCATAACGTAACCCATCATCAAAATAACAATAGCTAGTCTCCTCATCATGGTAGTAGTAATCATACTTAGTCTTGTTAGAGTATTCAACATTCTCTATGGAATTTGTACCTACAAATGAAATATGAAAATTTCCTTGAAGGGTAAGTTATACCTAGTATGGAAGATTAAATACACATTCATGTGATAAACACGATCTCAAATCACATGTAGGCATAAATAAAGCTAATGCAGTAAACACCATTTATTATCTTAATTATTGACTTCTAACCAATACAATCTTAATATCCTAAGACTTGAGGTAACTCATGATCCCAAAACAAGTAATATATATATTTATATATAAAAGTATTGGTATGGGTCCTACTTATCATCGTAGTAATCCGTCCCAAAATCTAATTGCACCATCTCAATATGGAAACCCCATAAGGTGAGTCGAGTATGATCACCAGGTACCTCACTAATCTAATTAGACCTTACTAAAAGGAGGTTGAAGCTAAGCACAAGTAACACATCGCAATATTAAGTTCGAGATTGAATTAATTTCAATTGCACAAATATAGCTACAACTTATATAAGCACAACAAGAAAGGAAGTATCCATACTTGGATCAAAGAACACAATTACACTAGTTTCCAAGTCAACAAGTTGCTTATAATCTGTTGGTAAGAAATAATCTATAATTAGAACTAGAAAGAAGTTCAACTTAGTACTATTTCCTTCTTATCCTAGCTAAATTATTTTGTTTATTTTTCTAAATTCTTGAGTTTAGATTTTAGGACAACTAAGGTTTAAGAGTCATCTTAAACTTTGAAATAAGTTTAAAATATGTTAAGTTATGAGTTAGAAGAATAAGAGACAAAAAATAGGAGGAAAAAGGAAGGGTGCGGTTCATGAGGAATGGCCTAAAACGAATTTGCTTAAGTTAAACTTTCAATCTTACCTTAATCTCTAGTATATTCCCTCTTGGGTTAAGCTTAAGGGTTGCTCTTCTATAGATATCTTCAATAGGAGTAGGGTTTACACTATTTTTGATAAAAGACTAAGGTTTAAGACAAACAAGGTTGCTTAAGGGGATAATGTTTTAGTAACCGATAAAAAAGACAAAAATGTCATTATTTTTAGAATTAGTTTTTTGTAATATTACAATTTAATTTTTCTTTTAAAGATATTTTTCTAATATTACTTGATTTCTCCTATTTCCACCATTTTCTCTCTAAAAGTAGAAAGAAATCAATGTTACATTTGGTAAGTAAGAATGATATAACATGGAATGGATTAAAATGGAATGTAATCATGAATAAAATAATAAATCTATTTTGTATTAGGAAATATGTTTTGTTGTAACATATTTAGAATGGAGTGGAACATATATGTGGTATTTACCAAAAATGCCATTAAATTATAAGAAGTTACAGTTAGCTTGAAAGCTAAAGAAGTAATTTTTAGTTAATAATAATAAATGAGAGTGGAATCAAATTATGATACCTTAAGGGCATAATAGAACTCCAAATCACAGTTTCATTTCGTGTCCACTCCTACAAACCAAATATGACATAATTATAATTTACTATAAAAATAGAAATGTTTGTGTTATTTCTCTCTATTTTTACCCATATACACTCTCAATTTCAACATCCGAGTACAATATTTTCACTAATTTCCTTTCATTTCCATAACTTTTCACTTGTTTGATCCATACTAAACATGGTGTTGTCACTTAAGATAACCCATAAATTTTTAACAAATAACTTCCTTTTACTTATGCTGCCTACTCTTTTACCGGATTTATTAAGAAAGCGTGCAAAAGCAGGCATAATTTACTTTAAGACAACAAATACAATATAATTATTTTGCAATTTGTTATTTTTTGTTACCTATTTCTATTTATTTAAATTCATATTTTAATTTCTTTTAATCTTATATATTTTCTAATATTTTAATTTTTTTTTATTTTTTTCCACATCATCCATAAATGACGTAAAAGTTAATATTTATTGAGCAAGCGGCCACGTCATGTCAATAATGCTATATCATATGCCGCTCCTGCAAAGAATAGTACTGTCCACACAAAAGATGGAAAATCTACGATACTATAGTTTAGAAAATTCATATACAGTTACTTTATTCTCTTTTTTATTTTAACTAACAATGGCTTTAAACCGAAATCAAACCAAACTTCGTGAATTTCAAACCAAAATATTTATTTTAATTGAGAAATCTTCAATAGTTCCTAATCAATACTTAGTTTTAATAAGTGTGTGTTTGTGTGTATATATATATACACGTAAATGTAGTATATATAATATTTATATTATTAAAGTGAAACTAAACATCCTTTTTGGTGTTTTTTTCAACATGGATAAATCGTCTTTTTCTTTGATTTTTAGTTTTACCAGAAAGCCCTTAAATGCTTAATAGTTTTTTTAAAAATAAATTTTCAATATATCAAGGTTATTATGGGAAGGTATTATGCATACTAAAATAATATTTTTCCACAATTAATTCTCAAAACCTTCATTGAAAAAGTAATTTTCTTTTATAATTCCAACTTTCATAATTTACTATTTTTTTATTAGGAAATTATTTGCATCCCTTTATATTCTCTCTCTCTCTCTCTTATATTTTGGTAAACTCAACATTCCATTCTCAATATCCTTACTATACTTTGATGCTATAAATGGTCATTACAAAAAGTAATTGAAAATATTTTTTTTTTTCAATTTTTAATTTTTTTTGATATATTTTTTTATTGTTGAAGACAAAGGTGAATTGATTTATAAGGTGATTATGAAAAGTAATTGGAAATGAAAATGTTTTTATGTTCATTTTTAAATTTTGTTTGATAGATTTCATATTATTTAAATAAAGAAACAAATGTTAATTGATTTATAGTTCTCCTATATTAAAGTGAAACCAATCATCCTTTAGGTTTTTTTTCCTTTTAATATTACTGAATTCCCTTTTATTTGATTTTTAGTTTTATTAGAAACCTAGTAAATGCTCCATAGTTTCTCTTTAAGATGCTAAGGTTATCTCGGTAAAGAATTATATATACTAAAAAAAAAGTGTTTTCCCACAATAAATATTCAAAATCTCCACCAAAAAAGCAATTTCATTTTGTAATTCCAACTTTCATAATTCACCATCATTTTATTATGAAATGATTTTTACTCTTATTTTGGTAAACTTAACCTTTTCTTTCTCAATACTACTATTAAAGCAAAACTATCCTTTGGTGTCTTTTCCAATATGACTAAATTACCCTCTTTTTTAATTTTGAATTTTACTAAAAAAGGCTTAAATGCTTAATAGTTTTTAATATATCTTCAATATACTAGGGTCACCGCAGTATGCTAATATGTAAAACATAAATACTTAATAGTTTTTAATAAATTTTTTTTTTTATGATATCTCAATGCCATATAAATTCTAACTTCTTAAAGGAGATGGTCAATATTTCATTCAGGGTAAAGAATATAGCATATATAAATGTCATATTCCATGTAAGGAATTCATTTTTCCTTATATATAATTGAAGAAGTTAAGCATCAATTATGACAATAAATTAAATAATTAACCATATATAAATTGACCATTGCATATTAATAATGGTAAATATATCAATAATGGTCTTCAATAGTAAAAAGATATTTATAACTTAACAAAATGATATTAATGGTTTGCAATGTGAAACAATACATTTTAATGCTAGGAGATAAAACAAATTAAAAATATTAATATATTTATTATATTAATTTTTTTTTCAAATTGTTATTATTGATTCACGTATTATGGATGCCCTATTGTTAATGTGTATACATTTGAAACATAATATATGATTTATTTACAGTAGCATCTATTCCGCAGGACGGTGACAACGTTCGCGGAATCATCCTTAATAGTCGGAGGAAAACAGATTACTCCATCTCAAATGAAGAATTCGCAGAATTACCAAATCTAAGGCTCCTTCGTGTTAATGGGTTAGGTTACAAATGGAAAAAAAGAATTAAGCCTAACAACTTTTTATGGAAAAGTCCACTCATTTTCTCAAAACTGAGATGGCTTTCATGGCATGAGTTTCCTAATAAATTTGACACAAGCAACTTTTCAGTTGGGGAGTTGGTCATATTGGATCTATCATATAGCAAAATTACAAGTAGCTGGAGCGGTTGGAGCCGTATGAAGGTAAATTAGATTCCCCATCTTTTACATATATATATATATATATATATATATATATATTCATTTTCATGATCTTCATTAGATGTGGATCTTACTCACAAACTTGTATTTACATACAGATGGCGAAAAATTTGAAGGTTTTAAATTTGAACGGATGTGATAAATTGGTCAGAACTCCAAACTTCTCATCTCACCTAAAAATGGAGCAACTAATTTTTGTAGGGTGTTCTAAGTTGGTTGAAATTGATGAGTCCATTGGTGATGCAGGACAATAGAAATGGTTTAATTTTTTAAAAAAGAAATAATTTATGGATGTGGAAATTAAATCAAAATATTAAATTAAACACGAATTATAACAAAGAATGCTAAATATTCCAAAGAAAATAGGAAAAAACCTGGATATAGATAATTCAAACCCGATAACTCCCGGATTTATCCCCGTTGATGTCTGTACAGATTAAAGTTGCAAGTCTTGTGATGAATAAAGAAAATATTCTCCGTGTGAGACGCTGCAACGACTGCTTCAATTGTGGGCTTCGGCTTATTTCCGACAAGGCGTCTATCACCAACAAATAAACAAAGTTGATGCTTCAATAGACTTCACAGGCGACTTCGGCAATTAAACTTCAGACGCAACTCTCCTGTTATAAGAACCCAGGCGATTTAGCCTTCCGAGAAATATTATATTATTTTCTAAGTTCCAAGAATTGATGTTGGTAGCCTTGTTGAACTCTTGCTCTCTGATTGATTGAGGTAATTTCGATGGCTTCGATAATTCTTGATCCTGAGAATTCTTTAATACTTGTTTATCAATGATGAGATTAATTGGTACACGTAATTAAGATCGTATTAAAGCGAATAAGATGATCGTAAATAAATCAAAATAATATGTTTTGATGGCCTCGTACAGTTAATAAAAGAAGGAATTACTCAACTCTTAAAAAAACTATTTAATTCAATAATCAATCATTCAAAAATTGTTCAAAACCTTAGAAAGAATACTATTTAATATCAACGGCTAAAAGATAAATTTCCTAAAATAAAATATACTAAAAGATCTAATCTTCTCAAATCTAAAATATATCTACTTGTTAAAAGATATAAAGATATATCTTATCCTAATAATGAAAATAATAAAATCTTAAATATAAAAATCTTCATACCAAGTAGAATAATATCGCTGTCATGAACTTTTATGCCTGTATTGGTGGTCCTCAGCATTTCTTCCCAACTTGAAAAGATTTACCTTTGATGAATTAAAACTGATATACTATTTATAAAGATCTAAATTAATTCTTTGAAGCTCTAACTCAGTTATCCATGTAGCATTTGAAAGTGGACGATCTACTCATTTGACAAGAAAATATCTACCATCTTTCATGGTTTGGTCATTAATAATATCTTCTATCTCTTCTTTCTTTCCTCTTAATGGTGGAACATGTGGAATTGGAAGAGTAGGAAATCTAGACTTTGGCTCACATAAGGAATCAGCATCTTGAGGCGTCTCATGGTAGGGCAAGAGATGCTCAATATTGAAGATGTTGCTAATACCTATATTTGTTGGCAACTCCAATACATAAGCATTTGTACTAATTTTCTTCAACACTTTGAAAGGTCCCATACCTTTAGCATGTAATTTCTTTGAAGAACCTCGTGGAAATCTTTCTTGTCTAATTCAAGTAATCACCAAATCTCCATCCTTGAACTCTTGATATCTACGATGAACATCTGCAACAGACTTATATAATTCATTGCTTAAGTTAATTTTCTTTCTAATTTTCGTATGTAAGTCATGCATATAGGTGGTAAAGGATTCAGTAAGCTCTGAAGGTCTAGATGATAGTGGAAGTGCTATAAGATCAATGGGACGTCTAGATTGATAACCTAGTACAACTTCAAAAGGACTCAATCTAACGGATCTGTTTACTGAACTATTGTAAGCAAATTCTGCCATAGGAAGGGTATGATCCTATGTAGGCACATGGTCACTAACCAAACACCTCAATGAATCACCTAAACTCTTATTGACCACTTTGGTCTGACCATCAGTCTGAGGGTGAAATGCAGAAGAAAACTGTAATTTAGTTCCCAGCATTCTCCATAATATCTTCCAAAAGTAACTAACAAACTTAACATCTCTATCTGATACTATGGTTTTAGGTAGTCCATGTAATTTAACAATCTCATTAAAGAACAATTTGGCTATATGAGAGGCATCTGCAATCTTACTACATGGTATGAAATGTGCCATCTTAGAAAAACGATCAACTACCACAAAGATCGAGTCATGTTTTCTAGGTGTCATAGGTAAACCTAACACAAAGTTCATACTAAGGTCTTGCTTAGGTGAATGTGGAACAAATAACGGCGTATAAAGATCCGTGTTCTGTTTCCTATGTTTGGAAAGCTGACAAGTACAACATTACCTCACAATTCTAGCCACATCTCTCTTAATGCTAAGCCAATAAAAGCTATCCTCAACCATAACTATGGTCTTATCTCTCCCAAAATGATTAGCTACACTACTTGCATGTAATTCCCAAATTAAGAAGTCTCTTAAGGAAGTTTTTGGAACACATAACCTATCACCTCTAAATAAGTATCCATCCCTAAGGACATAATCAACATTAAGCCCAAATTGACCTTTAGACAATGAAGCATAAATTTCTCTAAAGTCAGGACAAGTCTCATATTGCTCTCTCAATTTTTCAAAGCCAACTACCTCTACAGTCAAGGTATTTACTAGTAAGTGCACACAACTTAAGGCATCAACAGGTTTATTCTCAACTCTAGCCTTATGTTTCAAAACAAATGTCTACTCTTGCAAAAATTGAACCCATTTTGCATGTTTACATCTAAGTATCTTTTGTGAATTAAGGTACTTAAGAGCTTGATGATCACTATATAATACAAATTCATTAGGTAGTAAATAATGCCTCTAATGTCTCGAAGCTTGCACTAAAGCATAAACTCTTTATCATAAGTTGAGTACCTTTGTTTAGCCTCATTTAATTTCTCACTAAAGAAAGCTACTAGATGTCCCTCTTGGTTAAGTACTCCACCTATACCTATGCCAAATGCATCCCAAGTAACCTCAAACACTTTTGAAAAATTAGGTAACCTAAGCACAGGTGCTTCAGTCATCCTCTTCTTAATTTCTAGGAATGCTCTAAATGCACTATTAGTCCAACTAAATTCTCCTTTTTTAATACAAGCTGTAATTAGAGCCATAATGGTGCTAAAAACTCTAATGAATCTCCTATAAAAAGTAGCAAGTCCATGAAAACTCCTAACATCATGAATACTTTTAGGTTCAAGCCACTCAACAATTACCTTAACTTTCTTAAGATCTGCTCTTAGCCCTTCTATAAGCATAACAAAACATAAGAAAATTACTTAAGTTGTTAAAAAGGCACACTTTTTCAAATTCACATAAAGCTCTTTATGCCTAAGTGTCTCAAATAATTTCCTTAAGTGTGATAGATGGTCTTCTTAGGTGTTACTATAAACTAAAATATAATTGAAGTACACTACAAGAAGGTTTCCTATAAACGGTCTCAACACTTGTGTCATCACTCTCATGAAAGTAGATGGGGCATTATTTAACCTAAAGGGCATGACTAACTACTCATACAGACCCTCTTTTGTTTTAAAGGTTGTTTTCCACTCATCCCCCGGTCTAATCCTAATTTGATGGTAGCCACTTCTAAGGTCAATTTCAGAAAACCACTTAGACCCTGAAAGAAAATCTAACATGTCATCTAATTAGGGAATTAGGAACCTATATTTGATGGTTATTTTGTTGATGGCCCATGAACTTATATACATCCTCCAACTTCTATCTTTCTTAGGAGTAAGGAGTGTAGGTACTGCACATAAACTAAGACTCTCCGTAATAAAACCTTTTTGCAATAATCCTTTTACTTGCCTCTTTAGCTCTACATGCTCAATAAGGTTCATCTTATAATGTGGTAAATTAGGTAAGGCTACTTTAGGAACTAAGTTTAGAACATGTTGTATGTTACGCACGGATGGTAACTTATTTGGAAGTTCTTTTGGGGTAAGATCCTTAAATTCCTTAAGTAAATGTCTCACTTTTACATGTAAGTTCAAATCTGACTCAGGGTTACACTCATCTACCTCCTTATCCACTAATGCGTATAAAGTACTCTCTTTAGACTCAAGCTCAAATTCTTTTGCACTCAAAACGTGGAGGGGCTTCTTAGAATCTGAATTACTAATTAACCCTTTGTTGGTATGAACCTTAAGCTCTTTTGGGAGTGAAGGACTAAGTTTAATTTTTTTACCATCATGCATGAAGACATAGGTATTAGCCTTACCATAATGAACTACATCTAAGTCATATAACCAAGGCCTCCCTAAAAGAACATGTGTGATCTCCATAAGCACTACATCACACTAAATTTTGTCTATGTACGTAGCAAATTGCAAAGGGACTAGACATGTCTGAATGATAGGTAAGGTGGTTTTATCTACCCAAGCTACTTTATAGGGGTTAGGATGTGGTTCAAGCTTAAGACCTAACCTAGACATAGCAGCTTGTGAAATTACATTCATACTGCTACCCCCATCAATGATCACCTTACAATTGTGACCGTTACATTTTGTATAGGTATGGAATATGATAGTTTGTCACCAATCATCCTCCTTCCTAAGTTGGGTAATAAGACACCTAACAACATTCAAGTTACCTTCTTTGCAGTTTAACCCCATGTCATCCTCATCACTAGCGCCCTCATCTAGGATATGATCTAACTCCTCATAGTCTTCATTCTCTAGTAATTCTCCCTCTCCTATATAAAGGTTCCTATTTGGGCATTGGTAGGCAAGATGACTAAGATTATGATACTTATAACATCTCTGACTAGAACTGGTTGATAACTCTTATTTTAAATATATTTTACATGGTGGTTTTATAGTATTTCCCTTACATCTTTGGTTTTCTTTAAAGAAATTGATACTTAATTGAGTAAAATTTTGATTTCAAGGTTTGAGCGCATTCTTGGATTGAAAATGAAGAAAAGGAACCAAGTTTCACTTAATTTGGAATTTAAATGAATGAATTATGAAGTTTTGAAGTTATACAGTCTAGGACACAACTGTATCCCCAGGTTGTGTCCATTCAGGAAAATTTGCCAAGGTCAGAAAGTTACACGATCTAGGGACATGACTGTGTCCTAAGCTGTATCTGGTGACGAAAAAAGAAACCTTACAATACATTATAAAAAGACATACTAAGGTTTCACACACAAGATTGAACATTCAAAAGTGAAGAGACTTAAAGAGAAGGAGAAGAAAAAGGTGAAAGCAATACCCAACTTCAAGATTAGAGAGATTTTTCATCAACAAAAAGGGGTTTTTCATATTTTATTTGTTGATTTTGATGGAATTCGTTTTTAGTTTCATTATGATCGCTTAAGATTCTTGTATTTAGGATTATGGAACCTAGGGTTTCATGTGACTATTAGATTGATTGATAATTTTCAATAAAATTTCTATCTTTTCTTGATTCAATTATGTTATTTAATTATTAATTGATATTTTTAGGGTATCTATCAATCTATGATATTATGCATGATGATTAAGAAACCACATATATAATGAGATCTTGATATAATTGGAGAGAATTATATGTATACTTAGAGATAAGATACATGTTTCTTCTAGAAAGTTGTTCGTTTATATGGGAATTTATTATACATTAATGCGATTCTAAATTATATTACTAAGAGAAGAGATTCCGGTAAATAATTTAGGATTAGAGTTAATATGCTTGAGAAAAGTGTTAACTTTAATTGTGAATTCCTCCGGTCAAAATTAATAGAGATTGAATTGGATACATTTTAAGCGATCACATGTTAAATACTAGGGGAAATAATTCCTAAATACGTTATTACCTTCTTAAAGTCATTCTTAATTTTATCGTTTTCTAAATTACTTAATCAAGTCTCATAATTAGGTTAGTTTGTTAATTTTAGTATTTTTTATTCATTCAACTAATCACAATTTTTTGGTTAAATAATAGAGTTAAGATTAATATTAGTACTTGAAGTCTCTGAGGAATTGACTTGGACTCACATTCGTTATATTAAAATTGATAGGTGCACTTGCCTAATATCACTAGTCTTAGAGCTCTTAACAACAGTGTTCTTACCTTTGGTGTTCCTATCCCGAGTCACATTAGGATTACTAGCCTGAGGTGCTACAAAGGTATTCCCAGTAGACTTATTAAATCTCTCATTAAGATTGTTACTCCTAAACACTCGCTCCTCGACTTATGAAGTAAATTTCCTAAGTGGTCTTAACCAATTCTCAATCTCTAAAGCTTCCTAAAAGGTCTATTCTAAGGTCTCATCACAACGAGGATGAAACTCTCTCTTAATCTCAAGTCGCAAGCCATTTCTAAACCTACAAAGCGTCATCCTAAGTGATTTTTCCTCATTACACCTAATCAAAAGTTCATCAAACCTAGCCATATATTCCTCAATTGTCATGTTCCATTGCCTAAGGTTTATATATTCTTTGTAGAGCTTATCTTGATAAGATAAAGGAATGTATTTTTCTTTAAGTTTGATTTTCGTCTCTACCCAATGCTCTATAGGTGGTTACCTTAATCGCAAAAGCTGTTGTTCTATATTGGTCCAATATAATTTGACTTGACCTATTAATAACATCTTAATAGAGCGTACTCTACGATCTTCAGGCATCCTATAGATATCAAAATATTGTTCTAAAGCAGCAAACCAGACTATTAAGATTACAGGGTTAAGACTCCCATTAAACGTAGGTAGGTCAATCTTAATATGCTTAGTAGTGTCATCAGCACGATAGTCACGATGTGGGTTTTTATAGCCGAGCTCTACAAAGTCATCTCTTTGAAAATTTTTATGTAGTACCCTATGACGTGCTGGCTCAACCTTATAGACATTTTAAGCTCTATGGTTCTTAGGTAGATATTGTCTAAGGGGAGGGTCATCCTCTAAATTAGGATTCCTGTCTAAGGCTCGTTCTACTGTTTCTTCATTTTCACCTTGACCATCTACTAACTTAGTAGCTTCCATGACTTCTACGTGATTCGTAAGGGTGTCTAATTGGCGACTTATTATATCACATGTGGTTGTAAACTCATCCATTCTAGATAGTATTTTACTCAATTGTTTAGTGGAATTATCTTCTAGGGGTGAGTTATTCTTAAAAGTTGTATCACTACGGGTTTCTTCGGTATTGGACTTTTTTTTTTAACAAAGAAAGAAAGCGGGTTTTTTTTTTCTCTTTTTTTTTTCAAGAATGTAGCCTAATCTAGACTTTAATACCAAAATTGATGCAGGACATAGGAAATGGTTTAATTTTTTTAAAAAAGAAATAATCTATGGATGTAGAAACTAAATTAAAAAATTAAATTAAACACGAATTATAATAAAAAATGCTAAATATTCCAAAGAAAATAGAAAAAAACCTGGATATAGATAATTCAAACCCAACAACTCCTGGATTTATCCCTGTCAATGTCCGTACAGATTAAGGTTGCAAGTCTTGTGATGAATAGAGAAAATCGACTCCGTGTGAGACGCTGCAACGACTGCTTCAATTGTGGGCTTCGGCTTATTTCCGACAAGGCGTCTATCACCAACAAATAAACAAAGTTGATGCTTCAATAGACTTCACAGGCGACTTCGGCAATTAAACTTCAGATGCAACTCTCCTGTTATAAGAACCCAGGCGATTTAGCCTTACGAGAAATGTTATATTAGTTTATAAGTTCTAAGAATTGATGTTGGTAGCCTTGTTGAACTCTTGCTCTCTGATTGATTGAGGTACTTTCGATGGCTTCGATAATTCTTGATCCTGAGAATTCTTTAATAGTTGTTTATCAATGATGAGATTAATTAGTACACGTAATTACGATCGTATTAAAGCAAATAAGATGATCATAAATAAATTAAAATAATATGTTTTAATAGCCTCGTATTACTAATGAAAGAAGGAATTACTCCATTAAAAAAAAAACTATTTAATTCAATAATTAATCATTCAAAAATTATTCAAAACCATAAAAAAAATACTATTTATATATCAACGCCTAAACGATAAATTTCTTAAAATAACAGTTTTCTCAAATTTAAAATATATCTATTTGTTAAAGATATAAAGATATATCTTATCTTAATAACAAAAATAATAAAATTTTAAATATAAAAATATTCATGTGGATAATATTTTTATTGTAAACTTTTACATCTGTATTGATGGTCATGCTAAAGCACTTAGATTGTCATAGACTTGGGAGGTTGTACAAATCTACGGAAGTTGCCAAAAGTTCTTAGCTGTATAGAATCCTTAGAGGAACTTATTATTGATGATACCTATATAGAAGAAATTCTGGATTGGCCACCTATGAGGAGGCTAAGGGCTTTCAGTCACTCTTTTGGAGTGATGGTGGATTCTTTGAGAGGTTTCAAAGGGATAGAAACACTTCCAGTATCAATTGGAGATTTCGTCTCCCTGGTCAGACTAGATTTATCATGCTCTAAAATTTTTGGGCTTCCCGATACAATTGGAAACTTGAAGAATTTGAAGGTGTTGAGTGTTACTTCGACTCCCATAAGAAAATTACCCACTGCAATTGGAATGTTGGAAAATCTCATCATGCTTGATGCATCTTATTGTTATGAATTGCACGTCATACCAAAACTACCCCAATCTTTAAATTCAATAAGAGTGACGCATCTAGAGATGCCAAGAATTCCGGATCTATCAGACCTAATCAATTTGAAGAATTTAGACTTACGAATGTCATACAGTGGAGACAATCCATTTGATCCTGCCCCATGGTGGATTGGAAGGTTAACTAACCTGGAGAGCTTGACATTGGGCCTTCGACACATCATCAGCTTGAATGTCGATTTGGGCGTGCTTCCTCAACTCACAAAACTAAGGCTTCTCTGTTGTTACCAACTCCAGAGCATCTCGAAGCTCCCTGAAGGCTTAAAAAGTTTGTCCATTGAAAGTTGCAGGTCATTGGGATCGCTATCTGATCTCCCCTCAAGCTTAGCAAATTTATCGATTTGGAGCTGCAGCTTGTTGGCGACTTTATCAGATCTTCCCGCTAGCTTAACAAGTTTATTGGTTAATCATTGCAAAGCATTGACGTCATTGGATCTCTCATATTTGAGAAAACTAGGTTATCTAAGTATTGAGCATACTCCCATAAGGAAACTTCAGGGAATTCGCAGTTGTAGATCCTTCCAAGAGCTGCATATAGATAAATGCGATCTTTTTGAAATTGATGGGATCGAAATGTTAGAGAACTTAACATCACTGGAAATATGGGATTGCATAAAACTTCAGCATCTACCTGATTTGTCGAACTTGAAGAAGCTGAATCAGTTAAGTGTACAGTCTTGTCCCAATTTGGTTGAGATTCCCGGCATTTTAGAATCGTTGGACGTATTTTATATTTGGAATTGCAAGTCCATGGAGAGAATTTCACATATACCAAACTCCAAGACCATGCGGCATTCGTATATTGGAAATTGTGCAAAATTAGACAGGTCTCTCCAATGAAGGTGATATGACTTCAAGTAGTGGTTAATTTTAATCGTTTCCTTTGGTATTGCTATTTCTTAGTTAGGAGTGTAAACTTCTTGAAGTCTCTGTATCTATTCTCTCTCCAGGTACTTATAGATTAACTTCTAACTAATGACTCCTGCAACTATATACTCCTATGGGTGGTCATATCAAGAGGTGTATGAACAGTCGAGTTCTTTCAGATCTGTTCAGAGGTACGATTTTAGTCTTCAATTTTGCATCTTCTTTGTAATATTATTGCATAAATTGCATAAGGTTCACCTATGCTTCCATAAATAAGGATTGCATTGGCACTGGATGTTATATCCATTTTCAATTTTGCTCGAATCATGTTTCTTCATTTTTCTTAATTTTTTTTTTTTTAAATTTCTACTAATAATAAGGCACTAAGCAATTGTGTTCAAGTTTGGTTTTCATTTTATGTTACATGTTGTTAGATCTTATATTAAGCTTTTTCCTTTGAATATTTCCTCTTGAAATGGTATTTAGAAAGTTTTGTATACATTTCTTATCGGTGTCAATGAAGAATTCTTATATAATACTGTTCGAGCCCAAACTTAGCTTATTTATTTTATTTTATTTTATTTTCTTTCTTTTTTGGCTAAATACTATTACAATAACTATGAAAAAAAAGAAAATTAAATTTGATCTATTTCATTAGAAGATCGGTATTCATGTCACTTGACTACAAAACTCTTGGCATATATGTGGGTCAAGTAACACAAGCTGAATACTGAGTTCACTTTGTTTGATAGCATGATAGTTAGCTGCATTCAAACATCTCCTAGGGGAGAATTCTATTTGGGCCAATTGTTATGACTTCTTTTGCTGAAAAAATGCTACATACTGAAATAGAATCGTTCTCCTCTGCTGCCTTGGAACGTTTTCACATCACGTGTAGTGGATTTAAAGCAATCTTTCACGGAGGAGTCTTATTTACAACTGTGTTTCGAGTTCTAGTCTGTCTGTGCCTCATAAGACTACATTTATACTTCATGGATGTAGACTGAAGAAGTAATCTTTTTGCCATTCTGGTGTCAAATGTATATTGACTGGCTTTACATGTTTCTGTAATGTTTTCACATGGCTGCTATTTATTGCTTGGGAGCCTTTAAATGCACTACTCCCGACATACTTTCAGTGCCAACTAAAATCCTTCCTTTCAGACAATCAATCAGTTGAGCGTCGCATTGGATGCTAAATTAGTTGATACCGTTGTAATAAACACAGAGTATTCCGTAAGTGGTGTGATGTCTTTCTCCCTTTAGTCCTACAGCAGTAGATGGATGTCATTAAGCAAAGAAAATAGTAAAGACAGTTAGAGCACGGTATAAGATCCGGTTAGATATTATATATAACTAATAGTAGTATTTCTATAGTTGTAATTAGTAATAGCATAGCAGTAAGTAGGCTAATGGGATGTTGCGATGTGGCACGTGAATACTGGTATGGTAGTATAAACAGGGGGAGTGATAGTAGAGAGGGGATGAGTCGTTTGTTTTTTTTTTCCTCCTAGGGAATGAATAAGAGCTTTTAAGATGAATGCTAGGAGAATTTTGCTATGCAAAGTCTGTACTCTTTTAATATATTCAATATAATCCTTAGCTGAATGGCACAGGCAGACATGAAAGATGGAAAAACTGAATAACTAAGATGATTGCAAGAAATTCCTTCCAAGACATGAACCAACAAGCCTTCTTATGAAGGCCTTCGTAGGAAGCATTGATGCCCCTTGTCAAGTCTTATTGCCAATAAATATTTTCCCAAATTGAAAGCTGCTCATTGAGAAAATGTGCTTTTAAACCAATCAAAGTAGTTACAATGCACGTTCTTAAAAGATTTGGGGGTCTACATGCACAATTTAAAAAATAAAGGGGCTAAGTGCACATAAAGTAAACATAAGAGAATGTATATGTAATTTAATATATATTTTTTGAATTTTAGGAAGGAAATATGACAATTAAAATATAAAAAGAAAATCATTGAGTGAAAAGTAAATAAGTAATTTAATGAATATTAGTCGATTAAAAAAAGAAGCAAAATCCAAAATTTATTATGAGCTGATTAATGTTTAAGCAACTTAAGACTAGAAATTAATATCACACATTTCATATGTTTCAAGAAAATGACCAAAGCTTCGAAAGGGGAAAAGCAATGTATCATTTCCTTCATCTATGTTTTATCATAAGGTGAAGAAATCCTCCTTCCTCATAGCCCATTAATTACTAATAATAATGCAGAGGATTAGAGGGCACAATATAGCCCTGCTAGTGGTCTGTAATTGTTGTTAAAAACTTTCAATATATGGTGTGTTAATACCATATTTCCTGCCCATAATGTGAACCTCTCATCTCAATTTGGTACTTGGTTAGGTTTATTTGTCTACTACCTTTGTATGACAGGATTTCTTATTACTAGTGTTATTAATGAACTTCTTATTATTGCCATCTATATGCATCATTCTATTGTAAGTGTGCAAGTTGTTAGTACTACTATAACAAAGGCTTGGCGTGGAGGAGTTGCATCTCATTGGGTTTCCTAACAGTTGCACTTTGAGAAAGATAGATCATCGAGAATGCAGGGAAATCTATTAGTAGCTTTCCATCACATTCTGTGAATCCTCTTTTCCCGAATTCCTTGAAGTTTCTTGATGTGGCTTTGTATCTTCCTTACCAACTAAAGATTGATCAAGCCTTAGGTGGACAATTATTGATAGTGTTGTTTTAGAGAATTTCACAAGAAAATCTTGCATTATATAGCCTACTTATATTAGCTTTCAAGGTGGTGCCTGAACAAATACTCAACTTATTCGATATTAGAATATGTTATGATATGTTAGTGAAGTTCCATATTGCTACTGGGACTTCAAATGTCATATTATCACTCTCCCTTTGTTTCACATATTATGGATCATACCATAGCTTGACATACTTTGTGATAAAAATATGTTGTATCTAATAATTATTTTATGATAAAGTTGCGTTAAGGGGCTACTAAAATCCTTTTGTTTTGCCTTTTCTTTCCAAATTATAAAGTCCAATCATGGGAGTTTATAGGGGTCCTTTCCTAACAATCATTGCCTAAGAGCAAGTTTATTACTTTTTTTCAAGTCATGAGTTACTATATAGTATGTAGTTTATGTATATTGCTTTGTCTTTGGAGTCATGAGTTATAGTAAGTCATGGGATACCACGACTATATTGCTTGTTGGACATAAAGGAAAAATAATGAATCGAAATGTGTTATATTAATGTTACTTGTTATGCATGTGATTTGTCTCTTTGTTATTCATGTGTACATGCTTTCATATTTCATACTAGGTTTATGCTCACTCATTTAGGGAAGATTTTCTTTTTTTAGGTATTTCAGTGGAAAGAGTACTATCATCTAACTAAAGTATGCTCTAAAGCTTTGGACTTTAGGCCCGAGCTTGGGATCAACGTTAGAATATTGGATGACTAAGATGTTTTTGGTTATTTTATTATAGCTTAACTAAATAGTGAATTAGGATGTTTACATAGGGATGAGTTTTTGAGAATAAAAGATATTTTGTTAGTTGTTGAAAAGTCATTATTCATGTATTATTTATGGATCTTTAATTGTTCTAAGCTTTAATGTGTTAGCATATACTATACGTAGTGCATTTGTTATGTCTTGAATTTGGAGCGCTACTTAAAATCTTAATAATTAGAAGTATTTACAACCACTCCCTAAAGTTGTCAACATTTCCCTTTACCAATGAAGTCGAAACTTAGCGGTATCAACACATAATATGGATATGGATGGACTTCCAGCGTGGTTTAAACTTAGCAAATCCTCTATCGGAGGAGTTACAACCTTTACTATTTTAGTCCTTGGACGGAATTTAGTTTTACATCTTAATAAGCACAAAGAGACCTTATCATTTTGTAATCACAATTAATTAAATAAAAAAGGGGGAAAGAAAGAAAAAGAAAATGAGATTATTTATATTAGAAGTTAAATGTAAAATTTTTCTATGGTAATACTGATAACACTAGTCAATGTAACTACTATGGGAGGTAATTTTTCTATTATTTAATATTATTTGTTAATTGTTATTTTATTTTATTTTTTATTTTTGAAACCTATTGATCTGCTATCTAAATAATATGTTATGTTATTTAAATAGAATATACGATGTAAATATAGTTTTAATAAACAAACAGTTTTCATTAATCAGTATTGCGGCAATGCTATTTTATTAATGCTACCGTAAAAACTCTGTTATATGTATTATACAAAATTTTTAGTAGAAACCTAATTATTATAGACCAAATTGAGATAAATTATATAACTACATATAATGTAAAGAACTTGTACACATAATAGTTTTTTTTTTTTTGTTTTTTATTTATTTATTTTTGTTGTGTGGTGGGTGGCCGGTTGGGGTTGGGGTGCGGTCGTCGTGGTGGGGGGCCATATTACATGGAATGAACATATTATTGTTTGTCATGGCGGCTAGAACACTAAGCTTTCAAGGGCACATAATTCTACAAATCTGTGCTTCTCAGGTGGTCATGTTGAATTGAATCTATGATAGAGAAACAATTAAGTAGTACAAAAAAATCTTATAAGCGGGGGATGTAGCTCAGATGGTAGAGCGCTCGCTTAGCATGCGAGAGGTACGGGGATCGATACCCCGCATCTCCACTACTTTTTTCATTTCAAGCGAATTCTATATACTACAATTTTTTTCACTCTTGCTGGGCTAAACTAGGAGAACATTTGATCCAATGAAAGAACCAGAGCCATTGCCAGTCCAGCATCAAAACCTGGCTGCACTATCAGCCTAAAAACTTCTAATCCAAACGACACACCACCACCAGTCGTCTCCTTCCTTCTGACCTCCGCCACCACCTTTCTCGACTCGTCCACAACCTTGCATGACCGATGCACATACGAGCCTTCGATCGCTAATGCGTGCTTCTTATTATCGCCAGAGGATACATTTGCGATTGCAATAGGGTACTTGGCTTGTGAAATACCAATGTGCCTCTTTACACAGCATATAGGCTTCTTTCTGGGTTTGGCATTTGTATTTCTCAAATAATCATTTACTTCACCTTCATACACCACCCATTGATCCAGTAGAGGCCCCAGCTTCTAAAAAATTGTCACATGTACAGGAAACATTACATCAATTGATTAGCTTCACCTAAGTACAGAAAAATTTTCATATGATTTATAGACGCGTGAAAAAATACATGGCATCATTCAACTTGCACTAAATTACCATTCGTGATGATCTGTCTCAGTAATTATGATATTAGTCTGGATAGCTTATATAAGCAACCCAGATTTCATTCTTATGAGAATCACAACAAAGAAGCTTTCTCCTCTTATGAATCTCCTAGATGAGCGTAGATCCATTAATTTGACTCACCCTGACACTTTTAAAAACATGCCAGATAAATAAGAAACCTTACCTTATGACGGTAAATGGTGATTATTGGTTTTCCATCACCATCCATGAGTATTAATTCTTTAGGATGTAGGATATAATTATCGACGCGGTATACTAAATTGCCATTCGAATCGATGACCGTGAATCCATGACAATTGACCAAAAGTGATTTTCTCCATACTGTTAGTGAGGTGCACGCAGTATCGTTTCTTGGTTGATCTTGTTGCTCATGACCATGGCAGATCTTTGTTGACATGGATGGGGTTGTTGTTGTTGGTTGCTCTTGTGGGTGGTCTTCAGGGCTTTCTTCGTGGACACTTCTTGAGAGAGATTTTAGGAAAAGAAACATTGTACGTCTTATGCAGTAGGTTTTGAAGTTTTGATGCTGTTGAAAGGAGCAGATATTTATAGTTGAATTGCTGTTGGTGGAATTATACACTTAGTGAGTTGGTTTTTTGCTGTTTCTTTTGGTAGTACTACGTTGTGAGAAGGAAGGTTCCGATGTTTCAAATTTAGGGCATGATAGATTGGCCGACGTGTTGTTGTTCAAAAGAGAAATTTTCGCCGAAATCAACATACCACCTACCGTTTATTTGACATTTCTCCCTATGTCCTTGGAATTAAAAGAAAAAAGAAATATATTCCAGAATCAAATACTTAGTTCTTTTTTTTTTTTTTTTTTTCCTTCCAAAACACGATTACAAATACTCTAATAAGAGGGGGAGACGAACTCGATTCTTCCCATCGGTAAGCTTGTGTTTACACACTTGACTAGAAAGGCTTAGCGAATACTTAAGTTGAATTTGGTTATTAAGGTTATCCTCAATTGGAGGATCTTGACACTGTTTCCGAGAGCTAAGAACCTTAGGTTCTTCGTGGTTGTAGTGGGAGCTTGAATTTTGAAAGGAACCCTAGAAAATAGATTTTTTTTTTCTTTTTTTTTTTTTCCTTCTCTCTTTACCTTGTCTTGTCATGGGTAGTTTTACAAAGGAAAGTAAAAAAAAAAGTAATATGGAGCCGCCAAAACTTAAAAATTTGTGAAGGATTTTTAAAAAAGGTTTTTAGGGATAAAATAAAAAGATTCTTTTAAAAAATGATAATTATTTAAAGTATTGATATGGTATTCTAAGGACTTTCTAGAAGTTTTTATTAGGGTTGGAGATAGTTGAGACAACATAATTTAGTATCTTACTAATTAATAATTAATAATGCATTTATTTGTAGATATAAAAGTAATAAACAGATCATATATTTTTTACTGCAACTATTAAGATTATATGAAACTTTCAATTTTAGTACATATATCTCTCGAATCTGTTAGTTGTTATTTGTTAATTTAATAAGTGAATATTCATGGGTGCTTCATGTATATTTATTAATAATAGAAAAGAGGAAATTTTTATATATTTATATGATTTGCATTTTTGCTAAAGGTGGAATAAATTTTGAAAAGATTCTTCTAGAATTATTACTCGTTAACGCATCCTTAATCGCTTAATATGAAGTTAATTAGGAATTTGAATAATATTCACCAAAAGCCATTTCTAAAGAGAACACGTGTATGGTTGTCTACATATTATTGTATAAAAGATTCTATTTTCAGCTTCTTCTTTCAAAGCAAGTAGGTGTGTGTTTCTGTGTTGGGGGTAAAAGTTCCATGTGAAAGATACAGGAAGAAGAAAATGACGATAAAATCTGGAAGATAGGTCAAATCAGGGTACAGTTGTTAACTTGTGGACGTTTGCCATATTTTCCTATTTTTTCAACCTTTACAGCTGACAAATGCCCATGCTTGGACCTTGGATTTTGATTTTCTTTGATTGCAACTCAACTCGATAAATGAATCAGGGAAATATTCTATATCTTGGATAACAGCGAAGTAATAAGAGTTTTACAAAAAATGAACCGTAAATCTTAATTTCAAACTAATATCTCAAGTTGAAAAAAAAAAAATTCCTCTTCGACGATGATGGAGACGAGACAATTAGAAAGGATAAGAGTTGAGAGAATTATTGACTTCGCTTTGGTCGAGAGATGAATGACACTAAGAAACAAGAGAGTCTACCGATTGTAGTTATAGGAAATTAGTCATTAGGAAAGATCTACGGGAAAGAGGAACAAAGATAAAGAAAGTACGAGATATAAAGGACCTATGAATGGGTATGTTAGGATTTAATTTTTAATCGCAGACACTATGCACATTTAACATTTCATTATTGATCTTTTTACTTAAATGGGTGTCCAAATTTTTTTTAATAAACAGGTTCATGGGTCGAAACTGGGATCTATTTATAGGATTTATTTAATAAATAGGTTTGTAAACTAATTTAAAACCTGAACCTAAATCCGTACACGTATATAAACATGTTTAGATAGGTTTAATCCGTTTATGTCCTCTATCAATTTTTTCCATTCTCAAACCCTTTTAACTTGTGTTGTGTGATGTCCTGGTTTGGCTGATTGAGTCCCAAATTGCCGACCCTAGCTTGGGGCACTTATTTTGCTTGTTGTGTATGTATGTCTATATATACATATACATATACATATAATTATAAAATAGGAAAGGAAAAAAAAGAAAAATATAAAAGTAAATAACCGAGTTGCTTCACATTCTCTGGAAAAAAATTTTATGTGATTAGCTCATGTCAGAAATTTCTTAATTAGATTAATAAAAGTTGGCTTTATAGGATTTGCACTTTATCTATTTACATGCACTCAATTTTTGCACATTACTCGTATTTTATAAGAAAAATAAAAGTTCCCCTCTTTCTTGTTCCCTCACTTTTATCAATTTACGAACTCATCGCATAATGCTAACCTTGGAGGGTAACTAGGAAATAAAAACCAAAAACTAATGATAAAACTTTCATCCGTCGGATTTAAAGAGCCAAGGGCCAAGACAGTATAAAAACCACAATCCACTAATTATTATGAATTATGAACCTCGGTATAAGAGAAACCTCAACCTAATGATTATAAAATGGCTTAGAACCTTGGTGTAAGATTGAAAGCCATAAGAAATAATTCTTAATTAGTTCAAGAGATACAATGAGATCAAGCTCAACATAATGAAATTTCATATCCATTCAATTTCTTTACTTATTTTTATCTGTTCCTTACATTAGAATGACTAAGCGGCTTCAAAAATAGCATATATCTTAAATGTAATTCTTAAAGATAGCTCTCAAAGACGATCACTAAAGATACTTTTAAAAGATAATTCATAAAGATGACAAAAATAAGAAAAATATTGAATGACGGATGCCTTAGCTCAAAACTAATCAACCACCTAGGGTGTGTTCAACTGGTTTGACCTAAACTAACCTTCCCATCTTCATGCAACTTAGGTCTTCAATTCCATAGTTAGTTTAGGTTGCTTGGTCTTCTTGGTTCACATTATTTGCATAAATTGATAAATTTAGCTTCAAAATTGATTGAAATGACATCATCTAAAAATTCGTTTGAATCTTTCATTAGGCTTTGTGGAGTCAATTATGTGCTCGCATCACAACTTGCTCTATATTAGATGTTTACTTTAAGGGAACACATGGGTAGTCATAACCTATAGAGGTAGTTAACATGGGAGTTGAATGAAGTTTTTCCTATATGTATGTCATATGTCTTTTGCCTATTTTAGTTATCTATTTTAATCAATTACATTTTCACTCTTATTATGACGAATTTGGGTTATCAAAGAGAATATTTTAGTTTTACTCTTCAAATTTATGACTCTTGGCTCGTTATTTAATTTGAGAATTAGTAGACTTATTTCTCTTTGGTTTCCTCATGCTCTTATAATCTTTTAGACTGTGGTGACCATCAATTAGTTAAAATCCTTGCATAATATCTCCTTCTCATTAATCCTTCATTAGGTCTAAGATAGTGCATCATATCAATCCTTGATATGATAAATTTAGGAGTGTAAGTCATATACAACCCATAAAATTGCACATATCCTTTTTATAGCTTTATTGCATAAATATATAAAACCTATAAGAATGATTTATATTAATAAAAGCTTTTATAGGACGCTAGATGCAATATCAGTGAGGTGACTGGTTGTATTAATATGGGACGCATCAATTTTGCTTTATTGTAGTGAATGCTTGAAAGATAACAAAATAGAAATTGAGGACAGATGGTCACTATATTGTGTTAATGATTGGGGGCTCAGGGTTTTCACTTTCCCCCAAGTTAATAATCATCTTACTTTCTTTGAAGCATTATTGCGACTTAAGGTCTATGTCGAAGTACTTGTACCTATAGGAATTTCCCAAGTGCTATTAGAGCAAGTTGGTTGTTCAAAGCAGATCAATCACAATCAACATCAACTTTATCATATGCTATTTTAAATGAGGTAATTTGATATATATATTTATAAATTTGCCTCATTGCGTTAAGTTAATAATCATCTTACTTTCTTTGAGGCATTATTGCGACTTAGGGTCTATGTCGAAGTACTTGTACCTATAGGAATTTCCCAAGTGCTATTAGAGCAAGTTGGTTGTTCAAAGCAGATCAATCACAATCAACATCAACTTTATCATATGCTATTTTAAATGAGGTAATTTGATATATATATATATATATATATATTATAGATTTGAATCATCTCCATTAATATTCTTCAAATTTTTTATATTTTAATTTTTTTAAATACTATCATGGGTAATTAATAATTGAGATTATATAAAAATAAATAATATTATAAAGATATTATAAGCTTGTTTAAGTTTATAACCAATAATAATTATTAATTTATAAATTAAGAGAAATTAATTGAAAAAATGGATTTTCGTATATCTCTCATCGTTAAAAAATAATAATAATAATTCTCCTCTTTGTTGTTACCTCACTTTTATTCCTTCTCTGACAAATCCAGTTTTGCGGGGTGGCTAAGAGACATGACATTTTGGCAAAATCAGCCGACAAATCCAAGCCCATCCTGTCCTTCTCGATTGTCTAAGTTTAATTTCCTCTTCACTCGTCAGAATATCCTTCCTATTGACATGGGAAAAAAAAAAAAAAAAGCAAAGACAGAGGAACTTCCATGAGTAAGCACAACTAATATCCATCTTCCAAACCTGAACCTTATATTGGCCTCTTATTTTTGTCTCCCCAAAATCACCAATATCTTACCTGTTAGGAAAACCACACGTGCACCATTAAAGCTCCTTACACGTCACAACTTTGCCAACAGTTTCTTTCCATTTTGGTCAAAAATAACACCCTAAGCCAGACAAAAAACTTTTCCTTGATTTTGATTATTAAACAACGTGATCATGAAACTACACCTTGTCCATTCTTGATCTTCACGTTAAGGATGAATTAATTAAGATATAATTAGGAAGATGGACACGTGGTTATGTCAATAACCAGATTATTATATCGCATAAGATGGGCCCCTTGAGGTCTTTTATTCTCTTACACGTGCATGGAGGTGTTGACCGTATGTTTTACTCTATGCGCGTGCAATGGGTGTCAATATAATTAGCGTTCAATGGACGCCAACGAGAGATAGAATTTAACAGTTCCCCCAAACTCGTAAAGTATACTTTTACGAATCCATATCTTTTAAAAATATGTGTACATATCTTAAATTGTGTAAAAGCTTCTAAAACATTATTATTTATTATTAAGATTTTAACGTGAGATCTCTTAAAAAAAAAGAATAGGATTATAGAAAAATTTATATATATATATATATATATAAAGTTATAATTTAAAGTTTAGGAGCTCTTCCTTTTATATGATTAAGAGTTTAAGGATGTACTTGTAAGCATACCAATTTTTTATTTTAAAAAATGTACGGAAATATCCATCATTATGTTTTGTTCAAGCAAATGTTGCAAGTGAGTGCCTTAGTAAAATATAATATATTCAAAGTAGAGTTGAATAACCTATTTTGTCCGTGAAAACATTCTATAAATACTCTCAAGTTCATGCCATTTATATCTCTTTTTGCATTTTTCCAATTTTTATGTGCATAGTTATATTTTGTAAAAAGGGCAAAAGAAGCCTTGGTGTAGATGCACTCTATTTGGCATAAACAATATATGATAACCCTTTAAGGTGTTAATTAGACAATAAACCTAACTTTCCTTTTGGGTCTTAACTTGGAGTTGAAGTGTCAATTAGCGTTTTTCCCATATTTGATATTAAAAAAGTAAAAAAGAATTTACAAAGAAAATAATTTTCAAAAGAAAAATGATAAAACTGCCAACAATTTGTTGCGAAGGTATGATGTGTCGCAATACTTGTACCTATAAGGAATTTTCCAATTGCTATTAGAATGGGTTGTTAGAAGCATATTAATCTCAATTAATGTCAACCACTTTATGTTCTCTTTATATGGAGTATGGTGATATTAATTAGGTTTCGGATTCTCATCATTTCCTAATTTTTTTCATTTAAACTCTTGAGATATTATCATAAAATTGCTAAATTTTTTAACATAAATCGATAATTTACTTGAACCATTCTCCATTTTAATATGATTAGTTTAGCGCTCCATCTCATCATTAATTTAGATTTTTTAAAATTCGGATTATTAAATTCACAATTAGTATAATGGTTCAGATTTGAAAAATTATAAATTAATGATAGATAAAGGATTGGATTGGTTAAAAAAACAAAAAGAAAAAAAAAAGGATCATACTATCAAAAAATCCTTAAAATTGAGATCATATTTCCCCATATGACTCCACTTTACCCTCACTTTCATCACTTCTATGGACCCAATGCATGGTGTGAATCTTCAAGGATGGCTAGAAGACACGACCATTTGGGATGATCAGCCGACAAATCTAATTCCATCCTTTTCTTCCGCACAACCAATATCCATCTTCCACACCTTAATCTTATATTGGCTTTCTATTTTGTCTCCCCAAAATCACCAATATCTTACCTGTTGTACCACTGTTCAACGTTGGGCAAAAGTTAAAAGAACAAGGAAAACCACACATGCACCATTTAAATTCCTTACACGTCACAACTTCACCAACAGTTTCTTTCCATTTTGGTCAAAAATAACACCTTAAACCAGACAAAAACTTTTCCTAGATATTGATTATTAACCAACGTGATCATGAAACTATACCTTGTCCATTCTTCTTGATCTAGATGTTAAGGATGAATTAATTAAGGTATAATTAGAAAGATGGAGGGTTTACGTACACATTTTCATGTCAGTAACCGGATTAATATATCCCATAGATGGGTCCCCTTGAGGGATTTTATTCTCTTGCAAATGAAACCAGGTGTCCGACACGTGAATGGAAGTGATGACTGCATGATTTTGTTCGATGCATGTTCAATGGGTGCCAATATGTGTCCTTGGATGTTAACGAAAGGGAGAATCACTCGACTATCAAATTTTCTAATGCAAATTATTCGTCTTGCATCCATAAAAGTACTAATAGTTCACCCAAATTCGTAAAGTGCGCTTTTATCTACTTGAATCTTTTGAAAAATGTATACATGTACTATCGCAAATGCTTCCGAACCGTTCTTATTTATTATTCTCATTATTAAGGAGTACTACTGTTTTGGTAGTCAAGTGACAGTTAGTGTATGCGATTACTATAAATAAGAGTAGTTAATAAGTGATGTGTACAGAAAAAAGAAGTGTGAAGTGTAGAAAAACAACTGAGTGCACGTGTTAAAATAAAAAACAAAAAGTGAACAAGAAAGTGATTGTAATTGTGTGTTCAAACGGTGAGTGAATAAAAAGGTGAATATTCAATGCATCTTTATATGTGTGTGTTACTATTTTTAGAGAGAAATTTACTTTAACAGTGGTATCATAGCCACGTTAACAAGATTCCAACATTGAGTGCCATTCTTGTTCTTTTTGTCAATGGTGACTGGCACTAGTAACATTGCCACTTTACTTTCAATCCTGGATGGATAGAACTATGATAAATAGTGCATATAAAAGAGAGTTCTGTTTGCTTTCCAAGAAGTCTTAGAGATAGTTAACAATGGGTTGCAAGATTTGAGTGAAATAGCAACGGATAACCAACAAGCTGCTTATTGAAATGCCAAGAAAAAGGATTGTAAAGCCCTTTATTATATTCTTCAATGTGTGGATGCAGCAAATTTCAAAAAAATTGCTTCGGCCAATACAGCAAAGGAGGCATGGGATCTATTAGAGAAATGTTACAAAGGTGCTGACAAACTAAGGAGGGTTAGACTACAAACACTGAGGAAACAATATGAGTTACTTCAGATGGAATTGAAGGAGAGTGTTAGTGATTACTGTACTCATGTGATGACATCAACAAATCGGATGAAGTTAAATGGAGAGAACATGACAGAATTAATGATTGTGGAGAAAATTCTTGGTACTTTAACACCAAGATTCAATTATGTAGTTGTTGCCATTGAGGAGTCAAAAGATCTATTAGATTTGAAATTTGAAGATCTACAAAGCTTCTTAGAAGCCCATGAACAAAGGATGAACGAGAGAAATTCAAATAAGAATTTGGACTAAGCTCTTCAAGTATAAGTGAAACGAAGTGAATTTGATCTTGTCAAGAACAAGAGAGGACGTGGCAAGGGATAAATGAGAGGACGTAGGAAGACCTTCATGAGTCAAGGACATGATCAAGATTTTTCTAGTGATCAGGTAAGGTCTGATGGGAATAATATACAAAGGTATGGTGGATTACGTAGAAGAGGGACGAGAAAGAAATTTGACAACAGAAATATTTAGTGCCATAATTGCTAGAAATTTGGCCATTTTGCGAATGAGTGTAGGAATTTTAAAGTTCTACACAAGAGTTAAGAATATGCTACTATGTTTGCACATGATGAGGCTGAGTCGGATTATGTCTTGTTAATTGTGATGTTTGAACTTGATAATTCAAATACCAATACTTGGTATTTGGATACAAGGTATTCAAACCATATGACTGGTAAAAAGGAGTGGTTTATTGATCTTGACGAAACTCACAAGAGTAGAGCAAAGTTTTCGGATAATAGTGTTGTTCTTGTAGAAGAGTTAGGCAAAATTCTTATCAAGCGGAAAGATTGGAAGTTTTCCTATATTTTAGATGTCCTCTATGTACCCAAGATGAAAAATAATCTACTTAGTTTGGGGCAATTGTTGGAGAAAGAATATAGTATGCAGTTATGTAGGAGGAAGTTGGATCTGTATGACAATAAAGGGCGATTAATCTTGAAGTCATTGTTAAGCAAGAACAAGACATTTACAATTGATATACAGATAAGAGCGAAACAAAGCCTTAGTGTAGTAGTTGAAAATGAGAGTTGATTGTGGCACATTCAATTTGGACATCTTAATTTTTGGAGTCTATGTGAGCTAGAGAATAAATGCATGGTAACTGGTCTGCATCAAATTTTGATTCAAGAACAACCATGTGGTGAATGTTTGTTGGGAAAACAAACAAGGGATAGGTTTAGACAAGAAATTGCACTAAGGACTCCTAACTTGCTTGAAGTCATATACTTTGATGTGTATGGTCCTATTGACACTCCTACTCTTGGAGGTAATCGATATTTTGTATTGCTTATTGATGATTTCAGTAGGAAATTGTGGGTTTATTTAATTCAAAACAAAAGTGATGTGTTTGAAAATTTTAAGAAATTTAAAGCATTGGTTGAAAAATAAAGTGGAGAAATAAGCAAAATCTTAAGAACGAATGGTAGGAGAGAATATACTTCAAGTGAGTTTAGAAGTTTTTGTGAAGATAATGGTATTTTACACGAAGTTATAGCCTCGTATACACTACAACATAATGGTGTTGCTGAACAAAAGAATAGAACCTTGATGAACATAGCTCGGAGTATGTTGAATATAAGCAAATTGCTAAAGGAATTTTGGGGAGAGGCAATTGACACAGCTTCCTATATTTTAAACGGGTGTCCTACTAAAAGAATTTCTAATAAAACACCTAAGGAACTTTGGTTTAGAAAGAAATCAAGTGTTAAACATTTTAGAGTATTTGGTTATGTATGTTTCAGTCATGTGCCAAATGAGAAAAGAAGGAAATTGGATGATAAAAGTGTGCGTATGATCTTTTTGGGACATCATTCTATAGGGGCTTATAAATTGCTTAATCCTGCTACATAAAAGGTGCTTGTAAGCAGAGATGTAGTGTTTAATGAAAGCAAGACTTGGAAGTGAGATGATGAATGTGAAGAGTCTTTTGATAGTACAAAACATATGAAGTGTTTGCATGATTGGAGTGTTGATGGAGAAGCAAATAGTGCCTCGTTTAGAGGAAATGGAGCAAATGCTATTTAGAATTCGTAAGTTGCACAAAGGTTGCAAAGGAATAGATAGAGACTAAGTAGATTTAAGGATTATGAAGTGTTTCTCGACAATATGATCACCTCAGAAGGAGATTTGGTGCACTTAGCCTTATTTGTTGATATTGAACTTATGATGTTTGAACAAGTAATTGAGGATCTGAAGTGGATTGCTGCAATGGAAGAAGAACTGTCATCAATCAAGAAAAATTAGACGTAGGATTTGGTTGAGTTACCTAGTGATAAGAAGCCTATTAATGTAAAGTGGGTTTATAAAGTAAAAATGAAGCTAGATGGTTCAGTAGGTAAGTATGAGGCAAGGCTTGTGGCTAAAGGCTTTTTATAGAAGGCCAGATTGGATTTTAATGAAGTGTTCTCCCTTGTAGCAAGGATTGAAGCAATTAGACTTGTTGCAACAATTGTAAGCTTTAATTCTTGGCCAATGTTTCAAATGGATGTTAACTCAACATTCTTTAACGGGCCACTTGAAGAAGAGCTGTACATGTGTCAACCTCCTAGATTTGTGATAAAAGGATGTGAAAATAAGGTGTTTAAGTTGAAGAAAACTTTGTATGGCTTGAAGCAAGCTCTACGAGCTTGAAATAAAAGAATTGATGCTTTCTTGGTAAAACAAGGCTTTGAAAAGTGTAGTTGCAAGTATGGTATGTATCTCAAGAAGAGATGTATGACTAATCTAAAGGAGGCTGATGAAATATTAATCATTTGCTTACACATAGATGATCTTTTGGTTATTGGCAGTAATGAGCTAGAAATTGACAGTTTCAAAAGAGTGATGATGTTTAAATTTGAGATGTTTGATTTAAGGAGGTTATCATATTTTCTTAGTCTTGAATTTGTTGAAGTTAAAGGGGGTGTGTTGATGCATTGGACCAAGTATGCAAAGGACATTTTGAAAAGATTTAGTATGAGTGAGTGTAATCTTGCTCCTACACTAATGGATGTTGGTCTTAGGCTTGAAAAGGATGAGAATAGAAAATCGGTTCATACAACATTGTTCAGGCAAATGGTTAGATCTCTGAGATATTTGTGTAATAATAGGCTTGATATTACATTTGGTATTGGGCTTATAAGTAGGTTTATGAAGTGTCCTAAAATGTCTCATATGATGGCTGTGAAGAGAATGTTAAGATATGTGAAAGGTACAATAGATTATAGAGTTTTGTTTCAAAAGAGAAATGCTGATAACATATTAAGTGTTGTAGGACTTTTGGATTCAAATTGGTGTGGTGATAGAGTAGATAGGAAGAGCACAACTGGATTTATATTCAAGTTTTGTAACTCTCCTTTTGCTTGGAGTTCAAAGGAGTAGCAAGTGGTTGCCTTGTCTTCATATAGAGTATATTTTAGCATCTACAACAGCAAGTGAGGCTATTTGGCTAACAACATTATTAGAATAGATGAAGATTGAAGTTGAGAGACTTGTAGAATTAAGGATAGACAATAAATTAGCAATCAATTTAGCACAACATCTTACTACTCATGGTAGGAGTAAGCATATAGAAACTAAGTTTCATTACTTGAGAGATCAGGTGAACTAAGGGAAGTTGAAGCTATTGTATTATTGAACTGATGAACAACAGGTGGACATTTTCACTAAGCCTTTGAAGACAGAAATCTTTTAGAAGCTAAGGATGCTAATTAAAATTAAATCTCTCAGTGAAAGCTGAACCAAACAGTATTAAGGGGCTATATTAATGAGTAATACTATTTTGGTAGTTAAGTGACAGTTACTGTATGAGATTAGTATAAATAAGAGTAGTTAGTAAGCGACGTGTATAGAAAAAAGAAGCGCAAAAGTGTAAAAAAACAACTGAGTACATGTGTTAAAATAAAAAACAAAAAGTGAACAAGAAAGTGATTGTTCTTATATGTTTAAATAGTGAGTGAATAAAAAAGTGAATATTCAATACATCTTTATATGTGTATGTTACTATTTTTAGAGAGCAATTTACTTTAACACTCATAACGAATGTTTAGGATTTCGGCATGTGAGGTGTTGTGTATGTATACAATGTTGTAAGTGATGAAGTTACACTTTAACGTTTAGGGATTCTACTGTATAAATGATTAATAGTATAGATGTACTTGTAAGCATACCAATTTTTTATTACAAAAAATGCATGGAAATATCCGTCATTATGTTTTCGTTCAAGCAATGTTGCATATGAGTGCCTTAGGAAACTATAATACATTTGAAGTAGAGTTGAACAACCTATTTTATGCTTAAAAACATGATACACATCAACAATATAGATATTAGGATATCTAATACTGTATAAATATACTCTCAATATCTACTCTTAAGAAGTCATTTAAATGCATTTGATTGGGAAAGTTGTGCTTTCAAGCTAAGCTAAGTGAGTAATGCCCTTAGTATAATAAGATTGATTATGCTAACTCTTGTATAATAGCAATTTGTTTTAATCATGTAAACCAGGAATTTATATAACTTGATTTCCCTCTTTCACTAACTATTGAAATTTTAGAAATGGCAAGAATGATTTTGATATATTTTCATTAATGCTTCACCACTTAAATGAAACTCTAATGGCTCGAGCATATGCTTCTAATCTAGGGCCACACAACCTAGTTGTTTATAGAAGACTTGTCATGTGTCAAGGTGCTAATCCTATGTTAAGATATACCCAACCTATGAATTTAGACTGTAATTTACTTAATTGGAGGATTAATCAGTGATAAATTAAATATGGAAACCGATAATAGGTATTTCAAGTACCTTTTCACATTATAATATCGATTTCATATTTTTATGAGAAAGTAAATACATAAAAATGTGAAAAATCTTTTGTTTATTTATATCTCTTCTTTCATTTTTCAAATTTTTATATGCATAGCTATATTATGTAATAAGGGCAAAAGGAGCCATAGTGTAGATGCACTCTATTTGGCTCAAACTATATATTATAACCCTTTAAGATGTTAAATAGACAATAAACCTATAAGTTTTCTTTTGCAAAGCAAAAAGCATACTTAGAATGGTCTGCTATGCTCATTTATTTATACAAGTAAAATATTTCTATATGTTATGGTCTCCATGTTTTTTATTAGCTCAAATGTTATCTTATAACATATTCTAATTGAGATATTGAAGAAAGAGCAAATGATTGGAGTTGTATATATTTCTTATATTTTTTATAATAATGCTAAATCAATAAATAAGGTTACGAGTTGTAAGTATAATTTATTAACTTCTCTATAAACTTACAAGTAGATTGCATAAGGACATCACCTTTGAAGACGAGGTGCTTTTTTTTTTTTCTGATGAAAAAGGAATAAACATTTCATTGTTTAACGAAATATATACATGAGTAGCTGAAGCTACTATTGTCCTTGAAGAAAGGAGGTGTTACCTGAGATTTGATGCTTTTTGTCATTTATTAACTTTTATTATATATATATATAATAAGGAGCAAGAGAACTATGATTCAAGGAAGCAAATAAGTGAGACTATCTATTTTTATTAGGGAAATTGCAAATAATTCTTCTAAATTTTGATCTTACAAATCACTATTTTAAACTTTGATAAATAGATAATATAAATGACTTTTTTTTTTTAGTTGAAACAAGTTATACTATGGTCAAATTTTAAAAATTTTTAAAGTATATTTTGATAAGTTTAGAAAATATTTCTACACCAAAATCAAAATTTAGGGGGTCTTTTTTAATTTATGAAGTTTATTTACTGATTTATCAAAGTTTAGGCGATCTTATAGCCTATTTTGAAAGTTTAAGAGATTAATTTGTAACTAAATCAAAGTTATGGGGTTATTTGCATTTTCTTCATTTTTATTTATTAAATGAAATTCTATTTGTTTGGGGAGCCTTATCCTTCTTTCACATCATTGGAGATGAAATATGTGGCCTAATCTAATACATAATTGAGAAAACATATTTAATTGGAACTTACGCTCTTAAAGCCCTATTTTCCCTAATTTTTTAATCAATTCTTGAAGTTTTGGTTAACTTTTAACTTAAAAATTTTGAAGGTTATTTCTTTGCTATGGTTGGATCAATTACTTTGTTAAGGTTGTCTCTCATGGATGATTTGTGCATACTTTGCTCTACTTCTATGTTCTTTGTCTTTTCTTTTTTCTTTTTTTAATAATTGGGTAGATTTTAGATGGCCTATTGATGATTTTGATCTTCTTCTCTTTACTAACCTCCCTAAAGAAATTTAGTTATTCCCATTTGGAAACCATGCCTTATGGTTCCTTTAACCATTTAAATATCTAGAATTAGGTAAGATAAAAGATTTCACATGTGTCATTCCATAACTTTTGTCTTGAATTTGCATGAAACTTTGATTTTTATGAGTACGGATGGATGAAGAAATTAGCAAAAGGTGAAGCCTTATTACAAGATATACAATAAGGAGGTTGCTAATAAGTTGCAGTTAATTGTTGATAGGCTAAGGTTAACCACAAATAGATTGTTGATATCAAATGTTCTAAGGCCATATTCAAAGGTTAGTATTCATACGGCTTGTGGCGGTTTCTTAATTGACCTTTAAGTTATTTGCTTTATTAAGTTGGGAATTTAAAATTTCTTATGACTTTTAAAATATGCTGTTGAATGTATCTAGTAGAGTTAGTTTGAGAGTGGCTATGTAAATCTTAGGAAATATATTTGTTGCATCATTGCTTCAAAGTGGTTGTGAGAGCCCTATATTATTTTGTTAGGCCAATGAATTCATTTGCAATTTAACCTTATTATTCATCTTGTATTGTTTGGGGTTCTCAATATTAAATCTTATGTGTCATATTTCCATTTTCCACTTATTTATATCTTATATGTGTATATTGTGACTAACAATGGTAAATCCAAATAAGATCCTGAATAAAGTGGTTGGTAACAAGGTAGTGCTTATCTTAATAAACTAATATCAAAGTAAAGGTTGAGAAAGTTGAGATTGGCAAAAGAAAGTTGGAGCAATGATGGGGGAAAGTTAAAATTGATGTATTAGATTGTTGAAGTCTAGTGGTAAAATAGTAGGACCATGGTTATTAGCATGTGCTAAAAGAAGGTAATAGTACAAAGAAATTAAGGATTTGAGGTTTGTAAATATGGATTAAAGAGGAAGTGTGATGTTAAGGCATTAGATGAAGATGCAGGTTTACCTTTTGCTAAGTTAGATTTGAGTGTAAGCCCTACAACTAGTCTCTCAAAGTTTCGATCGACTGAAAGATCCGATCAATCCTAAATTATAAGTAAAACTAGAAATACTAGTAAAAATGATCCCGTAAGTTTGAATTTAAGAAAATAAGCAATAAAATAAAAGACTATAAAAATTCCAAATTTTAAGTATATAACTCGTTATTTATCGAAAATGCGTAAAATGCATTCCGATAATTAACGAATCGCTAGAGATAAATTATATGTATACTAAAAATCATAAAATAACCTAAATAATATTTAGGAATATTTATTTGTACTATATATGAATTTACATGTAGGTACAAATACGCGTAATTACTTAAAATAAACGAAATGTGCTAAAATAATACTAAATACTTAAAGAAAATTCATAATTAATTAAGGAAAAATCAAGAAAAATCAGGAATGATCCAGAATTGGGTCATGGCAGCTGGGAAAAATAAGAAAAAAATTGGCTAATTAAATTAAGACAACACAAAAGCAAAAAATTAAGGGATAAAGCAATTGTCTTATCCAATTTAATGTACAATAATTATCCTAAAGCTCTATAAATAGAAAGAAAAATTTAGAAGCTCATTTGGATAGTTAGAAATCAGAGAAAATTAGGGAGAGGTGGAAATTGAGAGAAAAATTCGAGTTAGAAAAAAAAAATAAGAAAAACTGTACAATTAGAGCCTTTAAAGGGAACCTACACCAGACGAGCAGCTGGGAGTGGACGGCCACCACCACCACACGGTGATGGTAGCGCCCAGACCGGCCGACGAGGCCATGGCAGCCAGCGGTGGTCGGAGTTACCCAGATTGGTGAGTCCGATTTCTAGCCCGATTTTATGTAATTTTGTTAAAAATAGTAAATATTCTTAGAAAATTATGAATTTTGTTATTCTAAAATATTTTTGTATGTAGTTTTTAGGAAAAATATTATTTTGATAAAAATATGTCTCGTAGTATATAGTCCTTAAGAAATTGTGCAAAATTGAACATATTTCGGTTTTGAAATAAATGACCTTAGGAGTGTAGTTTCGAGCCCAAAATTTTTGTGTAGATTACTTAGATGATATAGAACAGTGCTATGAAGCCCATTTTCAAAAATCAAATTTCAAAAATTTTAGATAATTTTTAGGCCTTAAAATAAGACATAAAATGGGTAATTTAGGGTTAATTAAGTAATTAAATGATTAATTACTAATTTAGTGAATAAGTACATGTTTTAGGATGTTGAAATCTGATGAAGTATGATACTTGTAGCATTTAGGGTGTTAGATGTAATTATTAGGTTAATTATGTACTAAATGAGTAATAGGGAAAAATAGTAAATTTTAAGTTAATTTTAAGTTAATTTTGTAAATTAGGGTAATTAGGAGTAAAATCTGATTTAGGATGAATTTAGACATTTTGAAATGATAATTGATGTTTAGAGATGATAATTAGAATGATAGAAATATTAGAAGTGTATTATATACATAAAAGGTAATAATATATAATATGTAATTATTAGAAATATAATAAATAGAAAATATTATAATAAAAATTGATATACTGATAATAATAAAAATGTACAATAAATTTGATAGGAAACTTGAATTTATTGAATTAGATGAAAAATGTAAAAATTTCTTACATCAGGAGTAAAATCGGTATACTAATAAGGATTTAAGTGTATCAGGTAAAATAAAATACTGACTAGGGGTAATGATTGTATTTAGGAGATCGGGAAGTAATGTGATTAATTTCACAGTATAAGTTGAAACGAATTTCTAGGGTTCGAGTATAAAACAATACTTAGGAATCAAACTGAAACCTAATCTAGAAATTGATGTGGAAACCAAACTCGAACCTAACCCCAAACCTATAATAATTGTAAAAGACTTAAGACCTAGACAATTAGGCATATTAAACCCTAAACAAAACATAACAATAAGCGTTATAGGATAAAATGAACCTATAATAGTTATATGAAAAACTGAAACCACGTTTGTGTTATAGGAATGATCGGCGATGGTCTGAGCAAGTTGGACCTCAAATGAGTGAGCGAGGAGTCGAGGTAAGTTGGGATTAATATGATGCTGTATTTTGGAGGCTTAAGATTATACTTGGTTATGTTTGTTAGATAGTTGGATGTGTGCATGGGCTTGATTATGGGTGATGCTATAATTCTGTTTGTTGCTCTGGCATGTATTGTATGATTTGTATGAAATGATTGATCACCCTAAATTGGACTTAATCAAATATACGACCAGTAATCATAATCGGACATACATGGTAACCTGTTAGGGGAACTTAGGATTCTCCGGCCAAATACCAACCCCTTCGAAAGGGATAGCGCATGATTGCATAATAGTCCCTTCTTCATCCTTAGCCAAACTAAGTGACAGGAGAGAAGGTTGCGGCAAGGGTGAAGTCAGTGGTTCGAAGGTAGTCGTGGGAGGAGCGAGATCTCCATTACACAAGCTTGGGTTTGGTCGTGAGCTGTTGCATTAATGGCAACTCCTCAACCCGGATTAGAACGGGCGCAATTTCTCTAATTTTACGACGGGTCGGACAACGTTGTGCGATGGCATTTGCTTGCACATGCATTGCACCTAATAAGTTGATTGAAAACCTTGTTGTGTTTATGGTATAGTTTTAAGTCTTCCATCCTAACTTACTGAGCTATGGTTGCTCACAGCCCTATAAACGTCATGTAGGTACTAGCTAAGAAGCAGCAAACAACTACTTTGAAGCTAGCAACTGCTGGATCCTAGGGAGTGAGGAAAAACATTGAAGAATAAACATATATTTTTAAGGTCTAAGTTTTTATTTTAGAATTAGTTTTCATTTATGAATAATGTAATAACTAGGAAATATATTACAGAGAAATATTATAAACTTTAATTGCAATAATTGAATTATAGCATATATATATAATTTCTCACTTTTATAGGTAAATGATTAATTTAAATTATAAACTATTTACTTCAAAACGAGTTAGTCGTAGACGCTTTATGTAGATCAAGTCTAAGATAGCTGTTGTAAGGCCAAATTCTATCTTAGGATGGTTTACACGGCGAGGCTGTTATGACTCTGCCACTTCGAGGCGTGACATTGAATGCAATCAAACTTATAAAAGTAAGAAATATGAGTATTCTTAAGACTGATACCTACTATTGCATTGGAGATACTGCTAGAGAAGATGACAAAAAGATGTGACAATCTTAAGCTCTTTTGTGTCGACCTTTAATACCTAAAGATGGTTATGAGTAAGGATAATGCATGAGAGCATATTTAGGACCTAGAGGTAGTAAATTCGTAGTTGGTTTAATTAGTAGAGATTGGTTGATATCCAATGATTATGGCTATTCTAAAGGGGAAGCTAGATGTTCATAGTTCGATATCATAACAAGTACAAGAGTCTTTAGGACAGAACTCACGTTAAATACTAAATAATGATAGTAAAGCCATTGGTGAAGTGGTATCAGTTGAGATAAAGGGTGATGTGCATGGACAAATAATCTTTAACCTAGATGGTCTAATCTAATAAAAAATGAAAATTGGACTAAACAATGCGTTCGTAAAGGAACTTTATTTAAAATATAACTTAGCTTCTCTCTCCTCTATTTCATAAGGTGCCTTTCTTTTCTCTCTTACTTACTCCCTTTTTCAATCTTGCTATGAAATCTAGATATGATAAAATTGTATTGATTCAGTAAAATATAGACTTTAATTAGATGGGGAAGTTGACATGCCATTTTCCAGATAATGACCAAAGTTCGAGGCACTACGACTTCATATTTACTATTGATAGAAGATTTTGTATATGGGTCTTTTAAGCACATATCGATTTCTTTAACCTTTGGATCAACCCGTTTAAGCTCAAGATTGAAGGCTGTAAAAGATATACTAACCTCAAAGCTATTTTTAAATGTAGGTGAAGTATATGTTTATGGTTATTTTGATTCTTTTGAGAGAGTTCCCCTTAAGAAATGAAAAAAGAGGACGAAGACAAACATTTGTGTAATTTATAGGAAGTAAAGCTAACCCCATTTGATTATGTTATTTTCTTTTTCATATAAAAATTTGTTATAATGCTCTTTGTTTCTCGCTCACTTAGTTGCTAAATGTCTTGAAAGATCGATTAATTCATGCTTATACTACTTATATACAATTTTGTTGCTTGTAATTTGATTATTTTGCTTCACTTGTTAGTATTAGGAGAAGAAGATGCCCATGAGATGATTGAAAGCGAGTTTACTCCAATGGAGAGCAAGTTTGCCATGTATAATATTTCAAAAGCATTGATATTAAAGCATGCTTCTAAGAGGATGCCAAGCAAATACACCTTTACTATACAATAATTAAAGAGGCTAAAGAAATGAGAGCCTTATGTGGTATAAGAGGTGGATGATTAGATCATTTGCATACAATGAAAGGTGGATAAGAGAGATGGATACATGGTTTGATTAGCTGATGCGTATGGACGCAACAGGTCTTGAACTAAGAATAGGTATTCAAGTTTAAGGGAATATGTAGAACAGGGAGTGAGAAGGGGGTTTTGACAGTGAATATATATGGATATCATGCACCAAAGCACAAACACAATCAGGGGCTTTGAGCTCGAAATAGGGTTCGATATGACTCACAAACGCTAAATATTGCTCGAGGTTTCAAATGAGAGATTAGATGTGACTCACTAACTTACTCAAATGAAGGGTTCACCACGATTTTAAAGGCAAGATTGATAAGAACACGAGAGATTAAGAAGTAAAGCACACTCAATAATCTAAAAAGCCAACTCAAAGGGCTCAAGAATGTCTTTACTTCTAGAAGGAATATTCAAGTGTAAATTCTCTATCCGAATATTCTTCCTCATCCCTTGATAATTACAATTGTTGCTATTTATAGCAAGTCTTAAAACTCTAGTGGCAAAATTGTAAATAATATACAAGACCTTAACCCTTAAAGAATGGCCTACAATTGAAATAAGAAAAACATTTACAAGGTATACAGAATTGTGCATTTAACAAAGTGGCCGAAATATAGTCATTCGAACTATTTCTAAGGTCGAAACTGAATAGGGGCCGATTGGCAATCGGATGCCCGAGTAGGGGTGGGATGTTTGGGAGTCTTATAGTGCTTGCTCAAGCTCCTAATGAGGTCAACCTACAGTTGCTGCACTCATGGATTGCTTTGCACTAGCTTTACCGAGCTATGTCGAGCTATTATTTGGCTTAAGGGCTTTAGTCATTTGGTTTCTTATCATCTTGGTAGACGACAAGCTTAGCAGGTCATCCTTAGGTTATCAGTTTGGCCTCAGCAATAGCAGGTCATCCTTAGGTTAAGACAGGTTAAATTCGGCTTTTGGTTAGTCGATCTCAGCTTTTGACAATTCAGCCTCAACAAGAGGGTCGTCATAGGCTAATTCCTATCATTACTGCGAGGTTGAAAAGAATTTTTCCTTAACTTTAGGTTATGAGTGTGGGATTGGATGTTGAATAAGCTCCTCTTCCCCTTTCTCTTTACCATGGGTGTTGGGCTATTCTGGATCTCCTCTACACTTATAGGGCTCAAGTAATAGCTTTTCCCATCCTTTTGAACCATTTAGGTGTTGAGGAAACCATCGTAGATCACTCTCCATTCATACTCCTAAGGTCAACCAAGAAGCAAATTTGCTCCATTCATAGGTACTACGCCTAAGTTAACCTTGTCCTCATATTGTCCAGCCTTGAATGTTATTTAAGCTTTCTTATGTACATGGACTATACCCTTATCATTAAACCACTTCGGTCCATATGGGTAGGGATATGGGTAGGTTAGCAATTTCATCTTCTCTTCTAGCTTGGCAAAAATGACATTGGTGCAACTACCTCCATCAATTACTAGGGAACAGGTTTTCCCATTTACCAAACATTGGATCTAAAATAAGTTCTCTCTTTGACCTGAGTCTTTTGTCATGTCGGCTCGTTTGCTCATCAAGGCCAAAGGTTCTCCCTCATCAGGGTAGACGCTTATTGCTTCCTTACTCTCAAAGCTCTCATCATTATGGCTCTCTACCTGAGCATTGGGTCCTTTACCCTTCAAAATCATTACCCTCTTATTCGGGCATTGGGAGGTAATGTGTCCATAGCCTAAGCATTTGAGCACTTAACTTCTCAGGCTTTAGTGCTCGATACTTTCTCTTTCTCCACTTTCTTAATCTTAGGCTAGTCAGGTTAGCTAAGCTCTCCTTTCTCTATCCTTCTCTTGAGCTTTTTCTTCTCTTTATACCTTTCAAGTTCAAGGCTGCCTTGCTGAGGTCAGATAGTCGGCCTTTGATACCTCTGTCTCTCCACTCATAGTGCCAAATTGATTATCTCATCCAGAGAGTTAAACGGCTGCAATCTAACTATATCGGCAATATATTTCAGAGTCCACTCAGGAACCTAGCAATGGTGCGTTCTTATAGCTCGGTAATCTAACATCTTGTCATTAGGGTTTTGAACTCCTGTAAGTATTCTTCAATAATGTTTCATCCTTTCCTTAGGTGTTGAAAAGCATGGAGCATCTCCTGATTGAAGTAGGTCAGTACGAAGCTCTGATTCATCAACCTTTTCATAAGCCTCTAAGTTCTAATCGGCTCCTCTCCTTTAGTATCTCACTTGTTGACCAATTTATCCCACCAATGGCTTGCATATTCAACAAGGGATAATGAAGCCAACTTAACCATTGTTCAATCATCACACTTGTAGCACTCAAACAACTTCTCGACTCGAGGAACCTAGTTAAGGAACTCTTTTGATTAGTTACTTCCATTCCAAGTTATCAACATGTCGTCTCAAGCTTCTACGAGGACTATCACTAGTGTTTTTGATACTACCTTTCGATATTCTTGTATAGTAGTTTCTAGAAAATTGAACAAATACATTTTACAATAGAAACACTTCAGCAACCCAGAAACAACTACTACTCGGCTTTTGCAGCTACTACTATTGACAAACACGACTACTACGAACAACACGCTACACTACAGAACAATGATTAACAGAGACGTACAAACCATGAATCAAACTCTAAAGAAAACTAACATGCATATCTCCCCAAAGCTCTGATACTAGCAAACCTGATGCGTATGGATGCAGTGGGTCTCGAGCTAAGAATAGGTATTCAGGTTCAAGGGAGTATGCAGAACAGGGAGTGAGAAGTGGGTTTTGACAATGAATGTGTATGGATATTATGCACTAAGGCACAAACATAATCATGGGTTTTAAGCTCGAAATAGGGTTCGATACGATTTACGAACGCTAAATATTGCTCGAGGTTTCAAATGAGAGGTTAGGTGTGACTTACTAACTCACTCAAATGAAGGGTTTACCACAATCTTAAAGGCAAGATTGATAAGAACATAAGAGATTAAGAAGTCAAGCATACTCAATAATCTGAAAAGTCAGCTCAAAGAGCTTAAGAATGTCCTTACTTCTAGAAGGAATGTTCAAGTGTAAATTCTTTATCTGAATATTCTTCCCCGTCCCTTGATAATTACAATTGTTGCTATTTATAGCAAATCCTAAAATCCTAGTGGTAAAACTGTAAATAATATATAAGACCTTAAACCTTAAAAAATGGCCCACAATTGAAATAAGAAAAACATTTACAAGGTATACAAAACTATGCATTTAATAGAGTGGTCGAAATGTAGTCATTCGAATTCTTTGTAAGGTTGGACCCGAGTAAAGGTCAATTGGCAATCAGATGCTCGAGTAGGAGTGGGATCTTTGAGAGTCTTATTGTACTTGCCTGAACTCCTAATGAGATCGGCCTATAGTTGTTGCACTCGTAGATTACTTGGTACTAGCTTTACCGAGCTATGCCAAGCTGTTCTTTAGCTTAGGGGCTTCGATCGTTTAGTTTCTTGTCGTCTTGGTAGATGACAAGCTTGATGCTAGATGGTTCCTTTTCTTCCCTTTGGCCTTCAGTCATCAGTTTGGCCTTGGCAATAGCAGGTCATCCTTAGGTTAGGATAGGTCGGCTTCAGCTTTTGGTTAGTCAATCTCGGCTTCTGACAATTCGGCCTCAGCAAGAGGGTTGTCGTAGGCTAATTCCTATCATTACCGATATTCTAGTTAGTAACCGCTTGATAGCAAACTTTTGATTAGTAAAGGAAATAAGTTTATGTATGTGTCTAAGAACGTTAATTATATTGGGATTAGAAAGTTCCAGATCAACTACCAATGATAGAAATTGAAAGTAAATTAAACCTATATTAATTCAAAGCTAGATTTCTTCCCTTATAACTTCATTTTGATTTTTATGACTAAGCAGATATGTTCATTTGATATTGCTTTCTTATTTGTTGGAAGAGAAATAAAAGATAAATAGTCAATAATTATTTTTTACTTTTCTTACTTCATTTTTGACTTTCATAAGTAAACACAATTAAATTTTGAAACTAAGAAACACCTACCATAGAGAGATGCGTTGATTATTTACTAAAATTTGAACATATATGATAGTTCACTACAATCAACTTGATAAGTAAACAAAAGTTTGCAATGAATTTGGAAAAATAATAAACCATCTTGTTTCATAGTCATAAAAACAAAAATTCACCAATTTACAATACACCTAAAACAATTTTGTGAATATTGTATGTAAAAAATTGTAACACTTAGGACAAAATAAAATAAAGAATAATAAAATGAGGACATATTGCTTAAATGGATTTATATTGTGAGGGGGTAACATGGTAAGTAAAAAAAGTTACTAGGGGCAATTTTGGTGGTACACAGAAGTCCTATCCCATCCTAGCCTATGTACAAAAACACCCTTTTCTATTCTAAAGACTCATTTAGACTCCTTTGTATTATAGAGTTGAACTTAGCAAACCTTAAAGGTAAGGCTTAAATTACATAAGACTTTATCAGTTATCCTTGAAATCACAAGTCTTATTGTGATTCTATTGGTAATGTTAGAAGAAGGTCTTGGTAAATAGTGAAACCACAAGAATAGCACAACATTAGAAGAATTTTTGGGTGTCTTGTTGATTATGGATTATTAGCATTAGATTGAATCCAAAGAGTGTAATTATGATTTTTAAGGTTTTAGCAATTGATTTATTAAGAGAAAACAAAGGATCGCTTTATGGTTTCTTCAAGTTGTAAGATAACATATTTTTTCCTTTGCAATCTTTTATCTTTTGTAAAATTTATGGACTTGGTTATATCATGGAGATGTTTGATGCAAGTTTTGATAAAATGAATGATGGATTGTGGTGTTACTAGATTGAGGTTGAGTTAGAAAATTGGAACAAGAGTTGGAGGTTGTATTCTTGCTGAAAAAAGGAGAAAGAATTTTAAAGTAGCATGATTACATTCTAGAATCATGGGCACGATCTAAATTGTGATCCTTATTGATGTGTTGGGAGTGATGCTAAGATTGAAGGAATTAAGGGCTAAGAGGATTAGGGCATGATCATGTTGTTTTGTATATAAGGAGAATCATGGCCAAGGTTCATAGTTGTGATTTTAGGGTGTGAACTTGTTGCTTATTAATATCAAAAGATCATGGGTGTGATTCTCAACTGTAATTCTCTTAATTTTTCCCTTTCATTTTCTTAACCTTAGTTTAGTTATTTTCGACTTAAAATTCTTATCTAAGACTCTTAAGAAACCCATAGGAAGTTGTAAAAGCTTGCCAAGGTAGTTTCACCCTTCATTTTGTTTACATATTATTCTTTTAAAGGTAGTTATGTAGGGTTATTTTAGTGGATCTTAGTACGTGACACTTGTGTATTGTCTATGGTTACTAGGATAATATATATATATATATTTGCTCAACTTGACTAACTAAATATTTGGCCTTAATAATTTTTGCCTATTGCTGTTGTTTGGCTCATCTTAGGTCCTTGGAGTGGCATATACCTAGAGGGACAACATCAATTATCCATGCGATACTCTGCTCCTAATGAAGTTTTGCATGGAAATAATCTAGACTAGATCTAAGTTATTGTAAAGGGGCTTGAAGTAACAAGCCCAATGTTAGGTTGTATAGGGAACCAAAGAGACATGCCTAAACGTTAGGTTGATGATATGAGCTATGATATGAAGAGGTCATGAGGACTTTCATTATGTGTTATGTGATTGGCTAAAATAAAGATAATAAGATGTTGTATGGCTTTTTTGTTTTGCTTTCAATGCATGTAGCATGACCTATTTGTTCACGTACTTGTGTATGTGTATTTCGTAGTAAACTTCGGCTCAACCTTCTTTCTTCTACAGCTATAAGTCAAAATGATAGTTTTAAAGATTTTACTCATTATGACTATCGGGTTGGCTTTAAAAGTTATGTTTGATTATGGGGATTAGGGAGATAGCTACTATTATGATGATGTTTATATTGACAATTAGTATTATGATGGTTATCCTTAGTATTAGGAGTTATAATTTATTTTCAATTCAATAACTGTTTATAAGAGATAATGTTGTTAATATTCATTATTTTACAGGATGTTATTTATTTAAGAATTAGAGATTTCTAGTTATGGTTAAGAGCTTAACGTATCAATAGAAGACTAGAGACACATAACGGTTTATAATGTCCTAAGTCTACAACATTACAAATTTAATAGTATCAAAGCTTAGGTTAATGGATCTATAGAACACTTAGGAGAATGATCACTACAGAGAAGAAAGTGAGTTGGCAATAGCATGAAAACATGATTCAAGTGCTAATTAAAGAACTTAAGTCTTTCTTGAATTTTCTTAGTGATTGTTGCCTTCTAAGGTTATTTGTTTTTCTTCTATTTTTGTTTCTTTTCCCTTGAAGCTTAGTTGTTCATCTTCCTCTTGTTTCCTTGTATCTCTTGTAAAATACCACTTAGGAGAAATCCCGTGTTTAACAGTAACCCTAATAGAGGTTAGGATGCCTTAATGGAGAGAAATGATGTTTTTTTTTTTTTTTTTGGGTGGGGTGGTGGTGGTGGGCAGGTAAGTGTAGTTTCAAGTTAGACAATTCCTACTATTTGAGTTTGCTAGGCAGGGTAGACAATTGCCACAAAGAGGCTATCTAAGGCAAGATGGTCATGTGCTACAAGTTGGACAAATATCTTAGGGAAGTCAAGGATAGGCACCAATTAATGGTGCACAATTGCTTTAGATGATAAATCCTATATCGGGAGTATTAACTAAGAGTTTTCCTTGGACAAGTCAGTTAGGCAAGCGAACTCTTTCAACCCTAAAAAAGAATACTCCCTTGAAGTACATCATTAGGTTGAGGAAATTGAGAAGATTTTTATAGCTTTTAGGGTACTAGAGGATTGAAAGGTGAGTTATATAACTTATATGTTGAAATGAACAACAATTAATTGGTAGGTATTCAATTGATACCAAATTGTCAACAATAACTGGGCATAAGACGATCAGGCTAAAAACTCTTAACCAAGATACGTATTACATAATGCATGCTAATGGCTGTTCAACTCTCTTTGATAGTCATAATAAGGGATATGTAAAGCTTACACTTGCTCCTTTTCTAGCCTATAAAAGTATCTATGGATGTTGAGCATGTGGGAGGATCCAAGAAGCTGGTGGTTATCAAGATGGATTACCAGAAAGAACAAGGGCCTATGCAATAGACTAAGATAAGAATGGGTTTTTTCATCAAGGTTAGAGACTTTAGCTTGCTAACCCTAACTTAGGTTAAGGAGGGGTTATATCCTTAATTTCATACAATTACCGTACAATGTTGCATTCATATTGGATACTTATGCATTGCACTTAAATGGTTTGATAACCTTGATGTTTGTTGTGTTACGGTATAAGGTAAGTCTCCTACCACTTACTAAGCTTGTGGTTCTTTGGCTTGTTCCCCTATAGTTTTCTTGTAAGATGGCAACGAAACATTAGATGGGCTAGGAATCTAAGTGTATAAGAGTCGCTTCAACAATCTCTAATCTCTACAAGAGAGTCTACTCCTAGGTAAAAGTATGATGTATTTTGAATAAGTCTAAATATAGAAATGTAAATGCTACTCATTCCACTGTTTGGTAGGAGATTTTGATTCTCTATGATCTTGAGAAGTAGGGAGATATTATATCCCATAGTTATTCCTATGTTGTATACTCATATATAATATGATTAGGTAAAATTAGTAGATGAATAGAGTCTTATGATCTCTGATTCACAAGATGGTTGTTATGTGACGGGTGCATACTTAGCGTAACAGCTTTAGGTCATTTCTATTAAGCCCTCTTATGAGGCGTTGCAAAAGCAAATAGAGATTGGCCTATGCTAAAGAATGTGTCAAAATTGTGAAGTTTTCATGAGTTGCATACATTTTATAAGAATTTCATTAGAAACTGTAATACTATTGCCATACTTATGATACAGTGTTTAAAGATGGGAGATGCTTCATTGGAAAGAAGAGTCGGCCAATAGCTTTGCAATTCTAAAGGAAAAACTATATATTAATCCATTTTTGGCTTTATCAGATTTTAATAGGTTATTTGAAGTCAATTGTGATGCGGGTAAAGTAGAAATAGGAGTTATCCTTCTCAAGAGAAGAGACTTGTAGCACTTTTCAATGAGAAGTTGAATGATGTTAGGAAAAAGTTGAGTACTTATGATAAAGAGTTTTAGTAAGTAGTATGTGCCTTAAGACTTAGGAACACTACCTAATAGCTAAAATATTTGTATTGTATTCTAATCATCCAGCTCTAAAGTATTTGTGTAGCCAGAAATGACTTAATAGCAACATGCATGCAAGGTGGTGCCAGTTTCTACTGAAATTTCCTTTTAGATTGAACAACAAATGAAGTTTTCAAAATCAAGTTGTTGATACTTTGAACAGAAAACTTACTTTCTTGCGTACCTTAAGTAATGAAACCATTTAGTTTGAACAACTCAAGAGTAAGTCTAAGTAAGATGGGGGTTTTGCTGACATTTGGAGTAAGATCTCTCAAGACTAAGCTTATGATGGATTCTATGTGCATAATGGGCTTCAGATGCATAAGAATCAACTGTACTTACCTAGAATTTCGCTTTAGGAGCAAGTGATTCAAGAATTGCTTGGTAGAACATTAATAAGACATTTAGGAAGAGATAAGACACTTTCCACTATGAAGAAAGAATCTTATTAACCACAATTAAGAAGGGATGTGCATAAATTGTTAAGAGATGTAATGTGTGTCAAGGCTAAAGGACTATCAAAGAATATTGAGTTGTATATGCCTTTACCAATAGCAAAGAACATTTGGGAAGACTTATCTATGGATCTTATGTTAGGTTTGCTAAGAACTCAAATGGGAGTTGATTTTGTATTTGTGGTGGTTGATAGATTCTCAAAAAGAGCTCATTTTGTCCTGTATAAAAAGACTTATGATGTAGTTAGGGTTGCCATATTATTCTTTAAAGAGGTGGTTATATTACATAGTGTTCCAAAATCCAAAATCCATAACTTCTTATTTTGATATGAAGTTTGTAAGTTACTTCTGAAAGACTTTATGGATAAAGTTTGATTTTTCTTTAAATTTTAGCAGCATTACACATCTATAGACTGATGGGAAAACAAAAACTATTAAAAGAATCTTGAGAAATCTAATCTGTACAATGGAGATAAGTTGAGATAGTAGGATGTAGAACTTGCATACAATTATGTTGTTCATAATGCTATCGGGAGATCACCATTTTTGATTGTATATATAAAGCGCCTCGGCATACACTTAGTTTGATTCAATTGCCTAAGGGTGAGGATAAAAACATTTAAGCTAAGAATATGGTTAAGTAAATTATAAAAGTACATATAGTAATGAAATAAAAGCTTGAATATGCTAAGTAGAAATACAAGGCAATTGCTTGTAAATGTAGAATAGTTGAGATGTTCAATTTAGGAGGTCAAGTCATGGTATACCTTTAGAATGAGTGGTATCTAGTAGGCGCTCTAATAAATTGCAGCAGTAAAAGTATGGTCTTACAAGGTATTTTAGAAGAAAAATGACAATACTTATATAATTAATCTTCTTAAGAGCATGAGCATTTCCAGTTCTTTTAATGTTGCATATTTATCCTTATATCACGGTTCTATAGAACCTCTTTATCCAAACTCGAGGTCAAGTTTTTCTCAAGTGGTGAAGAATAACATGGATGAGCTAGGCTTAGAAATCATTGACCATTTGGATCAACAGATGAAGGGAAAGAAGAAGCTAAAAGCTAGTCAAATCTATCTAGAAGACGACCTTAGTATGCTTAGGAGTATCCTTAGAGCCATAAGAGGCTAAAAGCTTAAGCTTCTAATCCTTAGTTTTAATTCCAATTTAGAACTTTAAGTTTATATTAGTTAATTTTAGGGGTCATAACTTTTCAGATATAGAGAGTTCATAATTCATAATATGTCAATAAAGACATCTTTAAGTATACTTTAGCATGGACCAAACAATTTTGTCATTTGTGTTATTTAGGAAGTAGAATTTCACTAAAGAAGATTACCTTACTAGTTTAAAAAAATTTATCATATTTTATTTTATTTTCTGATTCTATAGGATATAGATTTTATTCACTTTCCTTATTAATTCTAATGTTATTAGGTTATAAATACTCCATGATCAAATATATTTTCAAATCTTTTGCAATAATAAGCTTTATTTCTTCATAATATTTATATCTATGGTGTTATATGTTATATCATATAATATCATCATTATAAGGTATACTAATACAATTACAGTTACAATGATGAAAATAAATGCTTATAACATATAAAATATATTTAAACAATAACGATTATGACAAGTCACATAACTAGTCGGATAAATATGCGCATACATAAAAAGGAAATTATTGATCGTAAATATAGTTGTATAGGTACAATTATAAAGTTGCAACTTGCAATTATGTTGTTCCATGACTGGTTATACGAATATTTTATATATATATATATAAAGAATTGTAACGCAAGGGTCTAAAAAAGCACTTTCATCGCCATCATCATGATGGAGGAGGAGCAAAACATAGAGAAAAGGTTATAATTAAGATAAATTATACCATCTCCCTCTAGTAATATAACTTTTGAAACTATACTGATAGCTACACAATGTTCGTTTAAATAGATACTTAAATGGTAGAAAATTTAACGACGGATTTCCTATGTTATATTTCTAAAAGAATTAGATGTATTAAAAATAAAAACATAAAATGTAAGTAAGAGAAACTATATAAACAAGAAAATAACCACAAATATTAGAGAAAAGCACATGTTCCAAGCTATCACTACATTAATTCTAGCTCCATTTCTAGTCCCATTTTTATTAATCTCTAAGATTAAAATTCCAACTGTGTAGTAAGATTTGATACTTTCGCCAATACGTTAGAGGGGGAGGGGGAAAGGCAAATATGAAAAGCTAAAAAATAGGAAAAAACAAAGAAAGAAAATAAAATATATGAAAAAATAGAGGAGAGAGAATGAACTCTGTACAATATATATATATATATATATATATTATATTATATATTGAATTATTTGGAATTAAATAGAATTTCTATGTAAAATTTTCAATATCTAGTAAATTTTGAACCATTCCCGGTTTAACTACTCTAATAGAGTGGTAAATAGATAACATAATGAGATTTGCTCATAAAATACTGTTGGTAGTTATTTTTCGTTAAAAGGAAAAAAATCAGTTGAATAAGAAGCAAGAACGAGTTCAAATTGTTCAATATAAAATTTTCATTTGGCATGGCATGCATAGTTTTGTCAGTAATAATTTGCCTAAATATTATTTTTTGCATATTTTATATTACTCAAAGTTTCCTAAAAGAAATTAATAATTGTTAATTTTAGTGGAAACCGGACCGATTCAGATTGCGAGTCTGCATGCTTTGACAAGTCGAACCCAAATGAGTGGGATCAAATATTATTTTTACTCTAAACATGTCCAGATTAGTTGGTACGGGTGTGTTTGGGCCTTGTGAAAAGTTTGGTGTTCAATCCACGAACCCCCTTAAAGATTTCTCCACCACCACCGCCACTTCTCGAACAAATCTAGGAAGCACCATGAGTTTAATGTTTGACTTCGAAATCGCTGGTTGATCTCCGGCACTTTCTCCATCTTTCCTGTTTTCTCATATTAAGCTATTCTTAATATTATCTTATATATATATATTTTTTCATAATAAGAAACAAAAATTTAAAAAGAAAAAGTATTGAATGTTAGTTTTTGAATTTATTTGTTAAAAAGTTCCTAAAACTATGAATTTAAGGTGGGATAATACATACAAGAGGGCTTAAACTTTTAATTTTGGATAATTTAGTATCCAAACATTCAAAATTTAAATTTCGATGCTCAAACATTAAAATTTTTTTTATTTAAGCATCTATATTTAATAAATGTTATATATATAATAAGCACTAACTGCTATGCAATTAAAGTTCAAGTACTTAAATGAATAAATTTTCAATACTAAAATTCAAATTTTAAAAGTTTGAATATTAAACCGTCAAAAATCAAAAGTTTAAGTGTTCTTGTATGTATTATCCCTTTTCAGGTCTTTAGAATCAACAATATCCTATGCTAGGGTTAACTCGCTTAATTAACCATAGGATGTTTTTCTTCTCTGTGATTGGTGCAACCCTATTTTTAAAGTACTTTCAATAAAAACTGTTTTATTAAGTTTTGGTCAAGCAATTTGTAATATATGTATTGGGACTATTATAAACTGAAACTAAAATAGAAAAAATAATAATGAAGTTTAAAAACCACTTTTCAAGCTTAATAGCCATAATAACATATGCATATGAAAATAGGATAAGTGGGATGACCAATATAGAGTACTCACCTTAACAAATCTGGCAATATATATAATCTTTTTGTGAAAAAAATGATGTTATCCTAGGTATTCTTAAATTGTTCAATATATACAAACTTTTTCAGCTTTTCTGAATCGCGAACGCATAAGTATATAATATTAATATAATATTCAAGATTATGATTATCACACGTTAATTATGTAATTAACATTGTAATTATATGAAATTCTAGGTTTCCCACGTTGTTGATGGACTATATTAAGTAATTTTTAAGCTTTAATAAATATTCTGCATTTCAATTTATTATTATCCTGTTATGGTACCTATCTCGACCAAAATCAATATATATCTACCGTATTAGCATTTGGTAAATGAGCAGGATTCGGGTTTTTTCTTTTTTAAATCTAAATTAAATAAACAAGATTTTAGTAGGCTCCTCCAAACTTTATGGAATGAAGACCAAAGTCACTGTTATCTCAAGGTTTTAGTTGGTAAAGATTTGAAGTGATTTAGGTTTTGCACAGCAATATAAGCCTGCAAAAGAAGAACAAGTGAGAGGTGTTGGAGTTTTATTTAGTATAATCACTCCAATACTTAAGTTACTAAAATGTATATATAGATAGTAAGAATTTAAAGAAGCAGTATATAACTTAAGTATACAAAGTATTAAGTGATTTACCGTTAGGTGATAACTTGGTATTTAGAAAGGAGTGAAGTCAATAGTTGTGAACTCGTTAGTGGGTAGGAGCCACGTTCGCAAGCAATGGATAGTAGAGTTACAGGATCCAATGTGGTCATGATAGCAGGAGGTAGTTGGTTGACCCAATCGTCTAGCCTTATCTACAGTGTCCTAGTTATTGGTGACCATTGCAATTGAGTAGGTTGTATAATAGGCCTGGGCTGAGGTTAACCATGAAGATACGAAGGCCAAGTTTAGAGAAACATAGCCTAGGCTATGAGCCTAAACAAATTGGCATAGGCTTGAGAGATCCAAGTCCAAAAGGGCCTTATCAACACTTGCCACCTATACCCCCTCGATGCAGTCTTATTGCCATTGTAGAGGTAAGGAAAGGGGAAAGATAGGCTTCTTAGGTGTATAGTCGATCTATTCCTAAGGTGCTCATGTTAGCGAGGCGAACTAGCGATCAATGTCGCGGTGAAGGTACTAACATGGCATTGTTGGCGTCCGTATTGGCAAAAAGTTGGGGTAAAGGTGTCTAAACTAGGTAACTCAAGGTTTAAGCACCTAGAAGTTTTCTCAGATTCAATGTTTGTTGTTTAGCAAGTCTAGAGTGAATATGAATCTAAGGACAATGCCATGGCAAGATACTTACAGAAAGCAAGGAGTCTCCTAATGAGTTTCCCTCATGGAGCATTATGAAGATCCCCTAAATCAAAAAATACACAGCAGATTGGTTGTCCATTCTTGCCTTCATGGGGATATAGAAGCCTGAGGTAAAAGATAGGAAAATTTTCATTAAGTACTTGCTAGAGAAGAGTATAACTCTAGACTTGGTTAAGGTCTTGAAGCTCATGGCAACACCATTAGAGCTAAGTTGGATGGACCCCATTCGGAGTTACTTGGAGCAGGGCACACTCTTATATGATAGAAAAGAGGCAAAGAAGTTGAGGTAGCTCGCTACTAACTATACTTTAATCGATGGTATCTTATACCACAGGGGAGTCAATCTTCCCATACTTAAATGCCTTCGAGCAAACGAAAGGCTGCATGTTATGGAAGAGATGCACATTAAAGTGTATAGCAACTACATCCAATTACAAGCCCTCTATATCTAGGCTCTACAACTTGGATACTATTGGCCTAATGTGAGGTAAGATGCTAAGGCTGTAACAAGAAGTACCCCCAGTGCCTAAAGTATGCCCCAATTAGTTGTGCCTCTAGCTTTAATCTTTAACCCTTGACCAATCCATGGCTGTTCGCCTAGTAAGGCATTGATATTCTTAGTACCTTCCCTAAGGCCTTGAGAGGTTGATTATAACACCATAAAAGGGAGCCTAATAGTTTTACTTAAAATCTTCATATTATATCTGTACCCATGATATAAAGAATACTTTGCTAATCAGGGATTACAAAGCCCTAACTAATGAGTTTCTAAGAGTGCTTATTTATTTTACATACATTTACTTAACTATATATATATGTGTATGTGTGTATGTGTGTATAACAGATCCAATAATCTACAGTCACCAGAATCAAAGAGAGTCGGAATTACTTACTAAACAATAAGAAAGGATATCTATTTCTCGACAATCATAAAGCCACAAAATACTTTAGAAATTTAATTCAACTATATTACTTACTTTTTTAAACTTATATTCTACTTTCTTAGCTCGATGAAGCTTTTTGCACATCAAATCTTAGCTTAGCCCCATCTTTGTAACACTTACAAAAGAAACTATTGGGGAGTACGCTACATCTAGCTTAGTGAGTAACTTTCTTACTTTGCCATCAAAACGATAACAAAGCAAGTTATTTATCAAATATATGAATGCATGTACAAGCACATGCAATGCAAACAGTATATATAATTGATGGTAATTGCATATAGTACTGTTTTACATCAATTGTTGTCCGAGTTAAGAAGTATTGAAGCACGTTAGGACCTAAGTATTCACGTCTAATATGAGTTCTCTTAGCAATATAAGCACCCTCAGCAGTAGACATGGCTTAGCCTCAAACAAAAGGCAACACTCCTTAGAGCCAAGTAGATCTCAAAGGTCAAAGCAAGAACATGTCATACAAATACATCATACAATAAACAATCATAACATATAATGTCAATATGGATCCATTCATGCATGATCTCCTGCTCTACTATGTAATGTTAACACCCTTTAACTTATGTGATAGGATGCAATGCATGTCTAGTTTAATTAAAGGCTAAATATTTATTAATCTAGATTCAAAGGGCAACCATGCAAATATATTTCAGACACTCCAATATCCTAAGTTATAATGAGGCAAACAAGGGTGTTCGAAATATCTTAGGGTATTTTGCAAGCAAGAGTCATCCAAAGCAAGCACATATAAGTTCTCACATGTCCTAACATGCAATAAGTTCAATTATCATATATAATTAGATCACTCATTAACTACAAGCACAAAGTAGGGTAAAATAGGCGATGGTATACTCGCTTAGTCTTGAAGTCTAGTATTTTCAGTAATCTTTGGTAGTCTCAAACTTGATATTCCAAATCACCTAAGTAAGGTAATTAAAGTAAATAAGACCCATCTTAAACTTAATCTATTCCTTAGCCTTGTTTTAATTTCCCTATTTTTACCTATTTCGTATTTTAATCATAACTTTCTCGTTTTAAGTTGGAATTTCACGTTCTTAAAATTAATTTTCATCGTTTTCGAGCAACCTTTTATTTGGTGAAGTCCTTTCAAGGTGTTTGGACTTATAAGAAATCAGTTTAGGCTAAACAAGTTTGTTGGTCAATGGTGTTAGTTTACCTTAAGGTTTGGGCCTATTTTTGAATTTAGGCTATTGAGCCTTACACTTGGTCTTTTAAGCTTTCATTTAAATGTTTTAAGTTTTATTTTCAGTATAATTTCTATAATTTTTAATTTAGGCTTTGATTTTACTTTTATGGGCCTAAATGGACCCTTTTTGCTAGGTCTTATTTCATAAAGGGGCTTACAAAGGGCAACTTTTAAGGTATTATTTTATAAGTCCATTAACTTAGGGTCAAATTTGGTCATATTGTTATTAGGCTTTATTTTTAGTCTTTTTAGGAGGTTTTAGGCATAACTAACTCTTTGAAGCCTTAAATACAATTCTATTTGTTATTTTGAACCTAAGCCCACTAAAAGTTCTAAGATAAGACCATTTTCTATTAAGATTTAGATTTGGTTTTTTTAATTTATTAGGCTTCTAATCTTATTTCTAAGGCTCTAATAACTAATTAAGCTAGTTTGCATTTTAGGGCTAGTTTAAGCCTAATTTGCATTCTAGGGTTAGTTTAGGCCTAATTTACTAGGGCCATAAACTTGATTATAACTTATTTTAATGGGCCAAATATCCTAATGAGTTTACTAAATAACCCATTTTACTAAGTGCTCCAAATATGGTGTTATCCAATTTAAGGGCTCCAAATTAATTTCTTTAAGCCTATATGTCATTTTAGGCCATTTTATGCTTCTAAGATCTTGTTTAGCCACTTAGCTCCATTGATTAAGTCCCAAATCCCAATTAGCATTAATTAATCATGTAATTAACATATTGAACTAGAATTTACAAGTTGTTTTCCTAAGTAACTGGGGCAATTGCAGAGTGTTTTTAAGGGAATTTTAACCATTTTTCTATACAACCTGTCGTGACATGTTAAAACCGATACCATGATATGTTTTAAGCTAAGTCTTCTTAAGATAAACATTAAAAATAAAAAATATGATGGAGATAGGACTATTCATGTTTCAACCTAAGCATGTAGTAGGGGTTTGATGGTGGTTTCTTATAATTTTATCAAGTTACCTATATAAAACTATCTCTTACACTTCTGTAATGCAAGTAATAAACTAGCTAAGTATATGAATAAAGGTGTGATTATATAGTTCTAAAATGACATTTACACAATTACAACATATTTAGCTAGCATTTATAATCCTAAACTCTCAAGATATCATAGGTATAGCTAGTGTAAATAGAAAGCTTAAATTGGGTGAGTTTTACCTTAGATTGGTTTGTACGAGTTCCAACTTTTTTGCTTAAAAACGAAGTCGAAACATGCTCTTTTGGAAGAGAGGGTTTGTCGATAGGAAAATATAGTGTGTGTGCACGTGACATTTTAGTGGTGGTGATTTGTGATTTGGACCGTATGTTGGTGGTAAAAGCAAAAGGCGCTGATGTGCATAAGGACCTCTGATAGCTCCTTTTGTTTTCTTTCCTTTTTCCCTTGGTTTTTGTTTAAGTTTGTTGAGAGTATTTCTTAGGGTTTTCTAAGAGTGAAGAGTGAGGTTAATTGAATGTTTTGTTGGGATGAAATGGTAGATATTGAAGATAGATTAAAGGAGATAAGAGGTGGTTATTTTGGGATAAGGGTACATAGTCCCTTCTTAGTATTATTATACCTTGTTTGCTTTTTGCCAAATGAGGGAGGATTCTGTCTACTAAAAGACAAGTGTCCTTTGATTCTCAATTAATCCTTTGTCATTTGTTCTTAATTGAGTTTAACTTGTTATTAATTGAGATGTAATGAGAGTTAGTAGATGGATTAAAGGGTAATTAAGCTAATTAATTGCAATTGTTCTTAATTAAGTAATTTAGGCTTAATTAATGTATAATTAGGATCTTGTAATATTTTATTACTTTAATTAAGTTTATTTACCTATATTAATTCGTTTGTTAAAGTCCTTTATTTTTTGAGATAGATTAAGGTTTTCGAATTGTGCATGAGATTGGTGATTTAGGGTTTCCCAACGATTGAAGAAATTATTTTCAATTACTAAATAGTTTAGGAATATACTTAGGGTTTATTAGTTGAATTAGGGTTTTGGATTTCTAATTAAGGCTTTATTCAATCTATTGATATTTTCTAAGTGTTTTAGGGTTTCCCGTATATTAGGAGTTTTAGGATTTTACATGTACGATTTGGGTTTAACTGTCTTTAATGCTTTTCAACTTATTATTTAGGATTTATAGCTTATTATTTAGGGTTCAATTGTTTTATGTATAGGTTTTATTATTATGTCTTGAGCAATTCTAAGGATTACCGATTAACTCCTATATTCGATTCCAAGTTTAGATTTAAAAGCTTATGGGTTTCATATTGTCTTTGATATAAAGTAAGTGCACGTATCAAATTATAGTAAAGTGAATTATAAGTTTGAATGTTGATCACTCAAAGACCCCAAATACTAGTACTAGCCTTAACTTTATTATTTAACAGAACAAGTTCAATTTAAGAACTCAATTCTTTAAACTAAAATTTGTGACAACTAATTAATTTAATATCAAGAATTAAACAAGAAAAGAAACTATTAAAGATTAACTTCGAGAATTAATGTCATACCTAGATCTTGATTCCCTAGATCTACATGTGCAACTTTCCTAAAAATAATCTAATTAAATCTTTAATTTCTTCTTGATCGGGATAACTCTCTTCTAAAGTTAATAACTTTCTCAAGGTTATTAACCCTAATCTCTAGATGTAATCCAAATAACTTCCCCATAATGTAATCCAAGATTGCATTAATTATGCAACAAATTCTCTTAAAAATATAATATTAAAGATATTATTATACTTTCAGAAAAGTTTTACAATTATCTTTAACATTGCATAAACTTTCATCAATTATGCTAGATTTAATTATATAAAAAATCTCTCGATATTATCATATAATATCAAATTTAAATTAATAACTTGCAAAATTATTAACCTAAACATTTAAGAACACATAATTGATTCAAAAGAAAATAAAGATCTTTATTAGATCTAAATAAAATCAATCGTCACATACAAGGTCTAGGTTTACAAGACTTAAATACTATAAATCTACTCTCTACACATTGTAAAATAACAAACTAAAATCAAGAAATAGAAAAAGTAAAAGAAAGGATCATGAAAATTCACAATGGTTGAATCTTGAGTCTTTTCTTTACCTTACTCTCTTGAGTCATCTTTTCTTAAAAAACTCTCAAAAAATTCGTGTTTAATCTATTCCCTCTTGGAAAATCGTAACAAAGCCTTATATAGGAAATAAACAAATTAGATTGTTGGAAAAACGTGACTAGGACATGATTGTGTCTTTTGGTCATGTCCTAGATTGTAATAGGTGAAAAGAAGCTCCAAATTCTTTTAGAAACAATATAGTCATGCCGTTCGGTTGTATCGATTTTCAAATCTTTATAATTTACTCATTTTAGTTTCGAATTAAGATAAATTTATTTCTATCTTTTTGTTTTCTTACTTAGATTGTTTTAAAACCTAAAAAACAAAATTTTACTCGATTAAGTATTATTATAGCAAAATAAACTTAAATTTCAAGGGAAAATCAAGAAAAATCACTAATTAAAGCATAACCAATTTGGAACTCATCACTCTCCCTAAGTATAATATTGGCATTCTTAAGAAGATATTTTCATATAATTACTTTGGTTTCATATGATTAATTATTCTTGATTTGTAGTTAATTATGATATAAAACCGGATTAGTAGATTAAGATGTAATTTAATTTTTTAGTCTTAATTATTGGTCCATTTGACACTAACTAGGTGCAATTTAGGGCTTAATAAGTCAAAATAAGTTAGTTATGCCCATTGGGTTATCTTGTTTAATTAGTTTAAGGAATTGAGACAATTATTATTGTTTGAGAACATTTTATAAGGTAGATTAGGTTTTAGGGCAACTAAGAGATTAGTCTTCGATTAATAAATAGTTTTACTTTTTAATTAATGTACAATAGTTAGATTAGGATTTTTGAATTTAGATTAGGGTTTTACAATCATTTTAAAGGTTCGCACATATTAGTGTTCCAATTAGGATTTTAGTGTTTAAAGGTTCATTTAAGGGCTACAGTAGTTGTTTTAGGGTTTTAAATTCATTGTAAGAGTTATCTATATCAATATTCATTTTTTTTGCTTTGTTTACCCTTTATTGGTTTCCCATTAGGTTTGGGGTTGATTTTGTTATATTAGGTTGACCTTAGGAGTTAACATTAGTTTTGGCATTTGTTTATAGGATTTTAGGATTTTGAGTATAAGGGTCAAACTTGGGCTAATACTGCTAGTTAGGGTTTTAGGAGTTTAAGTTTGGGTTTTCTAAGAGTAGTCACTTAAGTTCATGGTTAGTTGTCTTAACAACACTAAGGATATCTTTCTGGAAATCTTGTTAACTTCCAACTCCCTATGTAAGAAATTTGCTTGGTTTACATTAGCAATACATCATTGTGGTTGTTGACTACCTCACAAAATGGGTCAAGGCTAAAGCTATGGCCAAAATCACTAAGAGGAGCATTGAGTTGTTCGTACGGAATAATATCCTCTCCAGATTTAAGGTTCCTTACACCCTTATCATGGATAATAGGCATCAGTTTAACAAACCTAAGTTTAGAGAATTTTCTGCCAAGCACCACATCACACCTCACTTTATGTCGATCACTTACCCTCAATCCAATGGTTAAGTTGAAGTTATTGTAGGACCCATAATCAGCTACTCGAAGTTTGGCTCATAGAATTTAAGTTGATCAGTTAAAGGATCCGATCGAGCCTAAATTATCAAATAAAGTTAGAAATATTAGTAAAAGTGATTCCATAAGTTTGAATTTAAGAAAATAAGTAATAAAATAAAAGAATATAAAATTTCCAAATTTTAAGTATATTACTTATTATTTATCGAAAATACGTAAATGTATTCTAATAACTAACAAATCGCTAGAGATAAATTATATGTATAGTAAAAATCATAGAATAACTTAAATAATATTTAGGAATATTTATTTGTATTATATATGAATTTACATGTAGGTAGAAATATACATAATTACTTAAAATACGCTAAATGTGCTAAAATAATGCTAAATAATTAAAAAAATTCATAATTAATTAAGGAAAAATAAAGAAAAATAAAAAAAAAAGATAATGAATGATCCAAATTTAGGTCATGGCAGCTGGGGAAAAGAAGAAAAAAATTCAGCCAATCAAATTAGAACAACAAAAAAGGCAAATTGGAAGAAGATAAGGCAATTGTTTAATCAAATGAATGTACAACAATTCCTCAATACCTCTATAAATATCTCAAATTTTTTAGAAGCTCATTTTGGATGTCTGGAATTATAGAAAATTAGAGAGAGGCGAAATTGAGAGGAAATTAGGGTTTTATAAAAAATTACAAAAAAACTGTGCAGTTAAGGCTTTTAAAAGATCATAAACTCAATGAGCAGCTGAGAATGGACGGCTACCACCATCACTACATGGTGGTGGTAGTGCCTAGATTGGCTGACACACCCATGGCCACCGGTTCTGGTGAGTTTCAATTTTTACCCAATTTTTTTTAAAATTATTAAAAATTTCAAAATTAGTTAGAAAATTATGAAACTTATTATTCTAGAATTTTTTTATATTTAGTTTTTAGGAAAAATATTATTTTGATGAAAATATGTCCAGTGATATATGATCTTTAAGAAATTGAATAAAATAGTACATGTTTAGAATTAAAAATAAATAAGTTTAGGAGTATAGTTTTGGACTCAAAATTTTTTTGTAGATTACTTAGGTAATATAGAACAGTGCCACCATTTTCAAAAATGAAATTTCAAAAATTTTAGATAATGTTTAGGCCTTAAAATGAGGCATAAAATGGGTTAATTAGGTAATTATATAGATAATTACTTATTTAGTATATAATTATATTTTTTAAGATGTCGAAATCTGATGAAGTATGATACTTGTAACATTTAGAGTGTTAGATGTAATTATTAGGGTAATTATATAGTAAATAAGTAATAGGGAAAAACAGTAAATTTTAAGTTAATTTTGTAAATTAGGAAAATTAGGTGTAAAATCTAATTGGGGATGAATTTAGATATTTTGAAATGTTAATTGATGTTGGGAGATAGTAATTAGAGTGATAGAAATATTAGATGTGTATTATGTGCATAATAGGTGATAATACATAATATGCAATTATTAGAAATATAATAAATAGAAGATATTAGAATAAAATTTGATATTATATAAATAATAGGAATATATAATAAATCTGATGGAAAACTTAAATTTAGGTAATTATATGAAGAATGTAAAAATTTTTTACATCGGGAATAAATTCGATACACTAATAAAGATTTAAGTGTATCGAGTAGAATAAAATACTGATTAAGAGTAATTATGGTATTTAGGATATTTGGAAGTAATGTGATTAATTTCACATTATAGGTTGAAACGAGTTTCTAAGGTTCATGTATAAAGTTGTACTTAAAAATTGAACTAGAGCCTAATTTAGAAATCAATGCAAAAAACCGAACCTGAACTTAGCCGAATCAAGAATAATAGTGAAAAAAACTTGAGAACTTAGATAATTGAGCATATCAAAACCCTAAACTAAAGATAATAATAAGTTTTATAAGATAAAACTAATCTATAACAATTATGTGAAAACTGAGACAACGTTGGTATTATAGGGATCATTGATGACGGATTGAATGAATCCCACTTCGAGTGAGCAAGCGAGGAGTCGAGGTAAGTTGGGATTAATACGTTGTTGTATTTTAGAGGCTTGAGATTATACTTGGTTGTACTTATTAGATAATTGGCTATGTCCATATGCTTAATTATGAGTGATGCTATGATTTTGTTTGTTGTTCTGGCTTGTATTATATGAAATAATTGATCACCCTAAACTAGACTTAACAAATATATGACTTGTAACTATAAATCAGACCTGTATATCAACCCATTAGGGGAAACCTAAGATTCTCTGGCTAAATACCGACCCCTTTGAAAGAGATAGCGTTGGATAGCATAATTAGTCGCTTCTTCATCCTTAGTCTAACTAAGTGACAAGTGAGAAGGTCACGGCAAGGGTGAAGTTAATGGTTTGAAGATAGTCGCAAGAGGAGCACTATCTCCATTGCACAAGTCTGGCTTTGGTTGTGAGCTGCTACATTAACGACAATTCCTTAACCCGGATTAGAGCAGGTGTAATTTCTCTAATCTCACGATGGATCGAATAACGTTGTGCGATGGCATTTGCTTGAACATGCATTGCACCTAATAATTTGGTTGATAACCTTATTTATGTTTATGGTATAATTGTAAGTCTTCCGTCTTAATTTACTGAGTCATGGTTGCTTACATCCCTATAGCCGTTATTGCAGATATTAGTGATGAAGCAGCCTATAATCACCTTGACGCTAGCAACTGCGGGATCTTAGGGAGTGAGGATGCAAACAGAAGATCAAATTCATTCTTTGGTTAGATTTATTTTAAAGCTTTTAGTATTAGTTTACAAATTACTTAATTAGATTGCTAAATCTTGTAAATATACTCAGATTAATTTAATGTGAATATTTATGTTTTTTGAAATTCATAAGTAGACAATTTATTTAATTTATGAATTGTTTACTTTAAAGCGAATTAGTCGTAGACGCTTTATGTAAATCAAGTCTAAGATGACGGCTGTATGGTTAGCTTCTATCTTAAAATGTTTTGCACAGTAAGACTGTTACAACTCTGCTACTTCAAGGTGTGACAGTTAATAATCAAATCATCCTTGAGAACTTGAAGAAGAGGGTAGATCGAGCATAAGGCACATGGGTAAACTAACTACCTAACATTTTGTAAGGATACAAGACTACCCATTGCACCTTTACAAGTGAAACTCCATTTCTCTTGGCCTTTGAGTTGAAGGTAGTCCTCTCCATTGAAATATAACTTCTTAACATTTAGACTCAAAGTTTCAATACTATGCTAAACGAGTCCCTACTATATGCCAGCATTGATACTATAGAAGAAATTAGAGACTTAATGTAGCTTAGGTAACTACTTACTAACATCGAGTAGCCAAATACTATGATTAGAAGGTTAGACATAAAGAGTTCAAGATCAGTGACTTGATTTGCTAAAAGCTAGAAGCCATAAGCTCATAGGAAGGATAAGATAAGTTAGCCCCCAATTAGGAAGACTAGGTTAAAGTAAGAGAGAGCTTGGGAAATGGAGCATATAAATTGGAGAGATTGGATAGTGAACTCATCCTACACAATTGGAATGTCGATAACCTTAGGCCATATTTCGATTAATGTGTAAATTCTTTGTAAATTTTTTCATAAACATCAATGAAAGTTCTATTCATATGTACTGTGTATTTTCACCTTTCTTTCTCTTATCCTTGCTCTTACACTAAGTCTTAGCCTCCAAAGGGTGAATGAACTCTTATGCCCCTCTTTAAGATCGAGTAAGTTGGAACGCCATTAATTTGACCCCTACTGAGTAACCTCAATAAGAGGAAACACCCTTTACACAACTGAGGAACTCTTATAATTGGGTAGGTTGGAACACCATTAACTTGACCCCCCTCGAGTAACCTTAGTAAGGGTAAACACCCCTTACACAATTGAGGAACTCCAATAACTAGGTAGGTCAAAACACTACTGACCTAACCCCCTTTGGGTAACCTTAGTAAGGGAAAACACCACTTATACAATTGAGGAACTCCCATAACTTGGTAGGTCAAAACACTATTGACCTAACTCCTCTTAAATAACCTCAGTAAGGGAAAATACACCTCTTACAACTGAGGGACTCTCATAACTAGGTAGGTCGGAATGCTACAAACCTAACCTCACCCTTCACGCAACTGAGAAACTCCCTTATTAGATACATGCTCTTCCTCCCTTAATAAATCTAAGTATACAAATTAGCTCTAAGACTAAGTAGTTAAATACAAACAAGCAGTGACTAAGTGTCAAGCTACACTACCTAGTAAGTGCGATAGACCAAGCAAACCAATAAGAGTATTTAAAGAACAAAAAAGCAAAAGGAAAGCACTAGGTACAAAAGATGAACCTCATTAATGGAAAACATTTACATAATTAAAGCTAGCATCTTGACTTGTTATACAATCTCTCTTGTCCACATATTGGAAAAATAAACAAGTAAAAAGAAGGAAGGGGTAGGGATAGTAACTCATTATCTTGGATCAGCTAACTCTGGAAGCTCTAAAAAGTCTAATACATCTATCTGTTTAGAAGGCTGATCTGCTGGTGGCCTTTGCTCTTGAGATGTCTTGTCTTAAGCTATAGAGGTAGGAGCCAGGACTCGTTGGCATAGGTTAGTAGGAGGATCACCCTGACCATAATAAGTCTATGAAGCACTTTCATGAGTGACCTCCTACTAAGTTGTGAGGGCGAAAGTGGATAGAGGAATGTCTTATTCATCTTTGGCAATAGTAGGGGTGGCTTAGATTACGTTGGTTGCTTAGGTAGTAGCCATTTCTACTTGAAGGGCCTCCTTTTTCTCCTTATGAGTTAGAACATCCAGCTAGGCTAGGAAGTTGAGGTCGATCTTGAGATGATGTGTAAGCACCTCATTTCGAATATCTTAGTTACACTCGAAGGAGGTGTCCTTTAGCTCTTCAATCCATCGGTTTGTCTTGTAGAACTCTTTAGTAGCCTTGTTAACGGTAGCCTCACTAAGGACTTCCTTTGTCTCCAACTTGGAGATGATTTCCTTCATCTCCTTAGCTTCATCCTAGAGCTTTTGGATCTTTTGCCCTAACTTGGTCTTTTAACTGGCTAGCTTGATCGATATTTACTTGGTAGTCTTATAGTCAATTGCCTTCAATGTCAACTCGGTCTCCAACCATAAGATCAATGCAGTCAGCTCAGTGTTGCTGCAGTTGAGCCCCTCCTTATCCTTCCTCTCTTGCTCCAACATCTTTAAGAGGTTGGCCTTGGATTTCTACTCTTCCTCCAATTGAACTATGAGCTTATCGTTCCTTCGTATGACCATCTTCACATCAATCCTGCCATGCTCCTCCTCCTATAGCTTGGCCTTGAGCATGGTCATTTGCACGTAAGAATGACATAGATATTGGTTAGCTTTGCTAAATTTCTCATAATACTTTCTAAAGGAGGACTTCACTTCCCTTAAACCCTTGTTTACACTCAACACCTCCTTACGTAGGTCCGTTACCCCATTAAGCAAGGTGTTGTAGTCCATCAGCAAGAGCAGCACTTGACCATAGAACTGCAAACAAACATGTACACTACGGTTAGTCTCGACAAATATCTAGAACTGCATTAACAAAAAAGGACACAATTTAAAGGAAATGAAAACTTACCTACTAAATGAGTGAGCTTAGGTGACTTACCATTTCTAAAGGGGACTTCAACTAGGTCCTCAATAGGTCTTTGAGGATAGTACAATCCTTAGGGGTGAAGGACCCCATAGAGGCTTGAAGACTAAGTGTCTGATGGTGCAACATGATGCCATTACCTCGGATGTCTCACTTTAGCTTGAGGAGCCTTCCCTTACCTTCTTGGATTTGAGCTCACTAGTCTACTCACGTAGCTCCCCATCCTTAGACACGTAAAGCACTTCTTTGAACAAGTCCAGTGTTATCCCTAGGCATTGGAACTTATTCAAGCATTAGACTTGTTTAAGACCTTATAAAAGGCTTCCTCGAGGTTGCCATCACACATATATGGGTGCCTTGAAGGCCAATCGTAGATGTATGACCGCTTTAAGAGATCTTTCCCCTTCTTCACCTTAGGCTCGAAAGCCTTGTCCTTACTAGTCTTGGGGGCCTTTCTCTTTTACCTTGCCAACTAGGACGAGTCGCTGGTCTCAAACTCCTTCCCTTCACTTTGGGATTGAGGGGGGAACATCTCTACTTCTGGCTCACTAGAGCCAGTGCTCATGTCCACCACAACAATGGGTGAAGGAGCAGGAATAGAAGTAGTGATGGGAAGAGTTCCGCTTACAAAGTTGACAAATTGGTAGCTTAGTAGGAGTACAGCTAAGGGGAATCCTTAATTGAAGAGCTAACGAGGTGAACTTACTTTTCTCTCCTACCCTTGATCTTGACCTTATAGCTTTGCCCTTGGGGGTAGTAGTCTTAGAGGGCGGATTGTTGTGCTAGGGTATCTCCTCATCAACTCGAATGTACATGGATGGGGTATCTCTTCAACCAATTTCTTGCATATAAAGAAATAAATAAACATTGTCAGTATAAAGATAAATACAATATGATCGTTTACCAACTCTGTTGTGACCAACATGGGTAAGGAGGATCTTCCCTACTCCTTATAAGAAGTTGCTTGTGAAAAATGAACCTATATCTTCCATCCATTTCTTCACCACAACCTTCTTCATGCTAAGGAAGAGCTTGAAGATTAGATATTTGAAGTACCTCTCTATTGTCTCCTTGGCATTAATCTCTTTGTCATGCTGTAAGGCCATTATTTCTCACATAACCTCATCATTACTGGGGCCGCACTTCTTTAAACTACCAATTCAAACCAGAGTGTCCACCAGTTTAGAAGTCTGCATAGTCAGGTGATTTTACCACCAAAAACTTATCTTACTAACCTTTAATAGTGTCTACTAGGCCTTCGAACTACTTTAGCCTTGGGTGGTTTTGGAGGTATGTCCATCATTTAGATTTTTCTACTAAAAGAAGTGGTTAAAGAGTTCTAGGGTAGCCCACAACACCAGATACTCGTACAACCCTAAGAATAACTTCAATATCCTCCACCTATTAGAGGGATTTATACCAGATTGCATCGATGGTACTTAAAGAGTTCCTTCTCAAACTCACTCAAGGAGAGGCACATCCTATACTCCAAGCACTTTTCGAACACTCCAAAGCACCTCCCAAACAGTAAATGTACCTTTTCCTCCCTTGCTAGTAGTTATATTGCCCAACTCAAAGTTGGTCCTATCACTTGGATCCTTGTTTGTTTCGAGTAGGGTAAATAGGCTCGTGGCCTCTAGTAAGGGATTGTCCTCATAACATCCCTAGGGATGGTGTTGATGAGCCTTGCTTTGTCTAGCACCTCTACTACCTCTCTTGACCTCTCGTCTAACTATGCCAGCGATGAGACTTCATCTTCTCCTCTACGGGAGCGTTATGGGGAGCATCACTCCTTATGGATTTAGAGTCAATTGTTAGATTGTATTTAGATGCATTGGAAGGCGTCTCACCTGTATTTGCTCCACTATTAGTTGGCGTTTTGATGATGAAGAGAAAAACTTGAAAAGAAGTTGGAAACTGAAAGAATGAGGAGTTAAGAAGGTGAGAGTGTTTTGGATAAGTATATATTGAGAAAGAGATGTATAAAGAGTGTAAACATTGGAGCTGAAGGGTATTTATAAGCAGAAAATCTAAGGAAATGCACTATTGGTTATGGGGATTTGTATGAATGTGATCCTCCTAAGGAAGCGCGATGGTGACACTTGTCAAGGGTTTCAATTGAACGGTCTCATTTGAATGATGTGATAACTTCTCCTGCATATGCAATTGTACATGACATGACAGCTACCATATAGTAATAATTGCACTTGGGAACGTATGCCAAACCAAGAACTTAGAAAGCTTAGCTTCCTTAAGAAGCTTTGCCAGGTCATTTCTCCTTCTACGCCCACCATAACATGTCAACAAGGCTATGCTTTAGCTTGGAAACTCTAATCTAGCTTTGCTCTTCCTTTACCTCCTCAAAAATCATTACGCTAGCCATGTAGGCACTAACTATTCAACACTCCTCATTGCCTCAAGAGGCTAAACTCTACTTGTATTACCTTGAAGTTAGAGCACTTAGTTCAACCTAAGTTGATAGGAATCAGGATACTGGACGTTTAACTCGCAATCGAGCCCAGGGACTAAAAGGACTAATGAGGTGAATTCTCTTATTCTAATGGACCCTTACCGATGCTAAGTTACTCCTTATTGCCCTTATGCCGTACCGAGTGATTGCATATCTCTTGGAAATTATGTGTTAACTAGAAGGATGCCTTGATAACAACTAAACTCCACATGCTTACATTGCCTTGACTATGATATTGCCGAGAGGACAAGAGATCTATCCTGCATGAACCCTCAGGTACTCTTATTTGGACGAGTCGACACTTGCTTAGCCACTCAACTAGATCATATTGTTTTGTCTAAATCTCCTAAATGGTATCACCAATGCATTGTTGCCATGTGTCGAAGACCACGTGTCTAAGACCATATGTAGAATCTGTTGCACTAATTATTTTTCCTTGAATATTCGTTTCCACCCTTTGCATTCTTTGTACATTACTTTTTTAGGACAATACCCTTTTTATTTTTTCCATTTTTAGGCAAGTTGACCTAAATTCTAAGGTATAAATACTCACTATACATGTAGCCGTAGGATATATTATCTTCATTAATGCGTTGAATATTCCTTTTGTGAACATTGCTCTCATTAGCTTGTCTACTCTCATTTCGCTCTTATCCTAATTCTTAAGCAAGGTTAGGTGACAATTAATCTCATTAGACTAACTCATTAGACTAACTCGTGCATCATATCGAGTTATACTGTAAGTTTTCGGAAGTTTCACTAGTACGTCGTATCCTTTAGAGCTGTTCGAGGGTTTGCTTATTTTCTTTTGTTTATGTTCTTTCTCACACTTCCCTCATCACTCATTTTAAGCTTTCGGCAAGCTTGGACCCATCCTTATGACTAGTCTTCTCTATTCTTGGCTTCAGTATGCATCATAGGTGGTAGCTTGCTCAAGTCGGTTGTTCCTGCTGGACCCCTAAGTCACTAACTTGAACATCTTTGCTCTAGCTTTTTGCTAGCATGGGCTCCAATGATTGATGGCTTTACCATGATGTTAGTATGGCAGCATTATCACCATGTTGCCTAGCCAATATGAGCACCTTAGGATTAGAACAACTACATGCTTGAGAAGCCCATCTTTCACCTCTTCTTGCCTCCACAACAGTAATAAGATTATGTTGGGAGGAAGGAGTGCAAGTGTTCATAGGGCCTTTAGGACTTAAACCCCTAAGGCCTATACTAATCTAATTGGACTCATAGCTTAGGTCGTGCTTCTCTAGACTTGGCTTCCCTATCTTTGTAGAAGGCCTCAACTGAGGATCACAGCTTACTTAACTACAATGGTCACCAACAGTTAGGACACTATGGATAAGGCTAAATGATTAGGTCAACTAACTATCTCTTACTATCACGACTACGATGGACCTTATAAATGGGTCTACAATTATCAGCTCCATTTCTATATAAATACTAGGCTATCACCTAATGGTAAATCACTTAATACTTTACAAACTTAAGCTATATACTATGTCCTTACATCCTTACGTTCTTGTTATCTACATATACACTTCACTAACTTAAGCATCAAAGTGGCCATGTTGATTAACACTTCGGTACCCTACTCCCATTCTTATTTTGCAAGCTTATATTGCTGTGCAAACCCCAAATCACTTCAAATCTCTACTGGCCAAAATTCAGAGACAACATGTGGCGTTGTCTGTAGAAAATAAGCCTTAATTCTCACCTAAATACACATTAAATACTCACCCAAACACCATTCTTGTTTGCCATCATATCTCACATTGACAAACTTGAGAACAATCAGTTGGTGAATAATTAATCTACTAACAACTAGCCTTTAGCTAGGGTGATGCTTGAATAGCACTTAGAACGTATGGAGCAGTTGCTTATGGAATTTTTTACCCACAATAAGATGCTCTACGCTCATCTTAAGGAAGCTGAGAGGCACAGTAGGTAAACTCACCCACTTAAGGCTTTTGATGCCTATATTGGGCATAATAACTAACAATAACAATAGTAGAATGGTAGGGATCAACTACCTAATTCCTTAATGCAAGAATAGCAGGTACGGTCTGTGGCTACCCATAACTATGCCCTTGCTGGCAATGAGTAGGTGGCCAACTCCAATGGAGCACCAGCTTAGTTTGTAGCCTGTTAAGCTACTCGATAGACAATGTTAGCCTCAATGAGCTCCACACAATTGTTAGGAGGCTCTCTGAGCAATAGGAGAGCAAGGTAGTCGATGACGTTGAACTAGTCGCCAGCGATAAAACCCCTTTCACTAGGGGTATCTAGGATGAAGTATTGCCTTTGAACAACAAACTTCTTATCCTAGACCAGCACGATGACATTAGTGATACTATTGATTACCTTCTCCATTTCTGCATCCTCATGAACCTTTATGATCATGAGGATGCTATTATGTGCAAGGCTTTCTTAGGAACTTTGAAGAAAGCAGCTCAGATGTGGTTTAACCATATGCCTGAAAACTCTATTAACTCCTTTGATGAGTTGGTACGCAAGTTCAGTCTCCACTTTAAGACTAGCAAGCCCCCGTCCAAGGACACTTCATCCTTATACTTAATTAAGTAAAGCAAAGGAAAGACTTCATGAGAATATATGGCTCGGTTCAAGAATGTCATGGTTGAGATCCCTCAATTGGATGAAGGTGTAATAGTGCATGCTGTGCAATTTGGCATCAGACCCTTTAAGGACTTCTTCCTTTCAGTTGCAAAGAGAAATCAAAGGCCCTAGTCGAATTTTGGAATAAGGCCTAGAAGTACATATGGTAAGAAGATAACATTTGTGCTAGGTGAGATGCCAATCAAGAGAGGTTAGGTAGAAGGAAGGATAAGGAGAAATTGTCCATCAATGATTACCTCGATGGTAGGGTACCGATTAGAGTTGAGGGGGAGGGGGAGGGTTCGGGCAATAAGAAGCATCAAGCAGAGTAGAACCCACTTCCTCCTCCCATCTACACACAGCATACACCTTTGAACCAACCAATCACTTAGGTTTTCACTAAGGTATGGAACATAGGCTTATTGTAGAAGGTCCCTAAGATGAAAGGGAACCCTAAGTGACAAAACTCAAAAAAATATTGCCAGTTCCACGATGACCACAGTTACACTATGAAGGAATGCTTCCACTTGAAGAATGTAATTAGATACGCTATTCAATAGGGCTACTTCGGCGAGTATGTAGCCTAACAAAGGAATGAAGACCGTTTCGATGATGATGAAGGTAGGGCTCCTCGACAACGGCGAATCGAAGGCGCTTAAGTAAAGTAAAATGAAGATCATTGCAATGACCAAGCCCTTAACGATGTCATCAACATAATCATTGGGGGGCTATACTCAGGGAGTTAGTTGAGCACCAATAGCTTGATTAATGCCCCGTCCGAGGTGTTGGCTATTAGGGACAAGAAGCAAAAGATTGACACTTTGATCTCTTTCTCTAACGAGGACCTACAGGGGTAGACACCCATCATTAGGACGCCTTGGTGATTGGGACAAGAATCATAAACTTCGAGGTCCTCAAGATTATGGTGGATATCGGTAGCTCCATTAACATCCTCTTCATGCATATGTACATGAAGATGAGGAGTAAGTTGCTTATCAAGATGAAACCTTATCAATATAATCTCATCGGCTTCAATGGGGGAACTGTCCAAGCTAAGTGTATCATTACTTTGGACATGGAGTGTAGTAATGATGACAATGTTGCTCAATGACTAGTAGAGTTCATCGTAGTCAATTGTTCATCCCCCTACAGTGTTATCTTAGGATGATCGATTTTGAATGCCTTTAAGGTCATTATTGCGTTGCTCTACTTGAAAGCTAAGTTCTCAACCCCTACCAAGGTAGAAATCTATAGGTACAATCAGAAGCTCTCTCAAAAACTTTATCCTAGGGTCACCAGATCTGATGGTATGTTTGCTTTGGAGGCCAACCTATAGGAGAAGTCGATTGAGAGATGTGAGCTAGGTGAGAAAGCAAAACAGGTGCATATTGGTGCCTCTCCTGATTAGACCACTAAGGTCGGGACTGAGACCTTTCCCAAGGTGAAGGAAGAGATAGTTGCCCTCTTGTGAGCTAACTCAAATAGGTTCGCTGGGTCGACATTAGACATGCTTGGGATCTCCTCTAACTTGGAAAACCTACAGCCTCAACATTGATACTAATGTGCAACCTGTCAAGTAGAAGAAGAGACATTTTTCATTAGAAAGATAGGTTGCTATAGAGAAAGAAGTGCAAAAGCTATTAAAGGTAGACTTCGTACTGGAGGAGAGGATGAAGTCTTAACATCCACCCATTTAGATTCTTCTATTGGAAAAAGTGGTTGAAGAGTTCAAGGGTAGCCCACAACATCAGAAACTCGCATAACTCTTAAAATGACTTCAATACCCTTTACCCATTGGGAGGGATTTGTGTTAGATCACACTGGTGGTACTTAAAGAGTATCTTCTCGAACTCACTTGGAGGGAGATGCATCCCATACTCCAAACACTCTTCGAACATTGTAAAGCACCTCCCCGATAGTAAATGTACCATTTTCTCTCTTGTCAATAGTCACATTGCCCAACTCAAAGTTGGTCTAACCATGAAATTGCCTATGACCTAGTTAATGGTAGAGAGTTTGCTCTTATTGATCTGACTACTTGGATCCTTGTCTATTTTGGGCCTAGTGAATAGGTTTATGGCCTCTAGTAAGGGATTGTCCTGATAAACGTCCTTAGGGATGGCGCTAATAAGCCTCACTCTGTTTAGTGGCTTCGTTGCCTTTCTTGACCCTTTGTCCAATTGTGCCAGCAATGAGACTTCATCCTCTCCTCTATAGGGAAGGTCACGAGGAGTGTCACTCCTTGTGGCTTAAGAGTTAGTCATTAGATTGTATTTGGATGTATCAGAAGGTGTCTCACCTATATTTGCTCCATTGGTAGTTGACATTTTGATGATGAAGAGTGAAACTGGAAAAGAAGTTGGAAACCAAAAGAATGAAGAGTTCAAAAGTTGAGAGAGTTTGTTGAGAGTGTTTTGGATAAGTATATATTGAGAAAGAGATGTGAAAAGAGTGTAAATAATGGCGAATGAAGTTGAGACTGGCATTGCCCATGCAAATCAACTGCAGAGTTCAAACGAAGGACTTCATTCGAATATCTTGTATCAATACATAAAAAAAGTCACTTTCTTGTCCCTTTAAGGTGTCCGAATGAAATTCCTTAAAATTATAGATCTAAAATTTCTGTTTAAACTCGTACTTACACCATTCGAGCGAAGCTTTTCATCATTGGAAAAACACATGCAGATTATTAGGAAAATTCTTTAATCTATTTTGAGCATACATCCCGGTTTCTTCGACTTTTATATTTTTTTGGCCTCAATTAATATTATTTCATTTCCTATTCTCTCCTTGTTGCTAGTTAGGATCATATTTAAAGGCTTATTTCAATTGTATTTCGGCAAACGCTTAAAAACCTATAAAGCCTCTTTGTTTGACAAATATATTTTAGTGAAAAGTTTCTTGTAAGCTTCTACTTGTCATCAATCTAATTCCTTAGGATTTGGCGGATACTAGTAATTGATATTCTTATATTATATCACGCTCTCATCAAGGCACTTTGATTATTTCATAGACCGCACGAGATATCAATTTGTGATTTAACTGTCCTCCTTTTGAGATTGACAAGTCATATGCAATTTTGAGCCCTCCATATTAAAGCTTGTCTCGACTCTCAGTTACGTACATAGATACATCGAATTGCAAGAAGTTTAGAAATAGGTGAGATAAAGGAAACATAAGAACACCCAAATTAGCAGCTTTTTTAGACGTGGTCTAAATAAGTAAAAGTTGTTATAGTTTTCTTGAATGAATTAATGTCACAAATAGTAGTTAAATTTTATCAAAATATAAAATTTATTATCTATACTTTGAAACAATTAATTTACTACCTAATTAAAGTTTTAATAGTCATTTATGCTGTCTAAACTAATTTTGCTAGTTTGTTTGTTGTATATAAATATAAGAATGAATCGAGAATTGACCCATAACTCCTAATAAGTTGATAACTCTCAATAGATTGAATGATTTACATTTTGAAGTAAATTACGATCCACTTTGCCTTAAGTAATAATTCTTACCACCCTAGAGCCAAAGGTGGCTAGTGGCCACTTGAGAGGAACTTGTAATTCTTCGTTAGTGGCCACTATCCATCCCCAATTTTATAGTTGTCCAAATGTTTAATTTTTCATTTATCTTTATATCTAAGTCAGCAAATGGATTTAATAGTATTAGTTAAGATGGTAAATAAATTTCAATTAGGTAATAAATCAATTTTTTCAAAATATAGGTATTAAATTGCATATTTTGGTAAAATTTGGATATCATTTGTATTATAATATAAACCCTTTCCATATTTTACAGCGTCCATAGTGGACTTTGCTTCTTTTGTATATGTGTCTATATATAATGTACACACACATATCCCATCTTTATGTTAATCCAAAGCTTATATTATTCACCAAATTGCTTGTAGAGAGACTAATTTCGCTAAAACAAAACCTTCATCGTCAACCAATTAATGATCCTCTTCATAGAAAGAAGGATATTAGTTTGAAGTCACGAGTCAGTCCCTTCTCTAGTGCTGCTCAACCTTAAACAATGCTTAATCGATATGGATTGACTTGGACATTAAACTGATGACGGAGGTTCATGAGCCCCAGCATGAAATGCGAAATCTTATGGACCACGTGTCAAATTCTGGGCTACATTTGATAAGAACAAATACAATGTTTTCTTTCTTTTTTTTTTCTTTTTCAAATTAAATATTCTGGGGGTGTCAATAAATTGTTTTTCTTATGGATCCATGGGAATCTAATCAATTTTCGGCGTCCAGTTGATACAATTGTGATGTTTTCTAGCAACTTATGACGCGTTGCGCTTGAAGATTTCTGCCATTGTTGCCTTTACACTTCCATAGGATTTGCAGTTCACCCTGTTTCAATCATTAAAATACGGGCCAGTAACCTAGTTCTTCGTTGTTTTATATGTATCGTTTCTCTCTACAACTATTTAAATATTGAAGTGGGGAAAAAAAGGGCCAACCTGTTGTATTACCATGGTAGCTAGGTCGTAATAATCATGCCGTCGGACCTTTTACTGTACCGATTATACAAGTAAAAAGTGGGTAACCATTAATTTATGTATCTTAAATATCTTTTAGTCGTTATATTTTTATTCTATAACATTGGATAATTTTTTTGTTTATTATTTAATTTGCATATCCGTTAAGTAACTCAATAAAAAGGTGTTGAGGTATGGTGGATAAAAGCTACAAATTTTGTATCATATATTTGTGATATTAAAATTTATTTAATATAGTATAAAATAAATATATATTTAAAATTTTAAAAATAACCTTATATCAAGTTTCCAAATTATAATATTGAATTTTATTATAATTTATATTGTGAATAATTAATCTTTTAAATTTCTAATTTTTTTTTTCAGAAAAATTAATATCCAATATTAAACACATCAAATGTAATACAAGAGGGTTGTATTATTTTATTTTTCTTATACTGCACTGTTTTACTTGAGTTGCTCGTATCGTTAACAAAAACTATCTAATATGAGGAGGTTTTTCGATGTTATGACCCGATTACAATAATATTGCATAATCTTAACATTATGATTGCATGAGATATTAAAAAAAAAAAAAAAATTCCCTTAAAACGTACTCTACAAAAGACATACTCCCTTACTATTACAAAAACTAATATCCTCTTAATTGCAAGGGCAAAACCGCAAAGTCCAACGTTTTATTCCCTTCGAGTGGGATTGGATCTGGTGTTCTCCTTCCCAAAGTAAAAATATTCTTATGAGATTACAGCACTAAGCCTTACCTACGATAGCTGATTTAGCAGAAGAGATATTGTTATAAATGAATCTCGTCGTTGTTGCAACATGCTTTCAAGGAGTGTGAAATCGTTGAAGGAATCATCAACCTGCTAAAATTGAATGTTATTGAATCTACTCTGGATTTCATTTGCAGATATAATACGTTATTTGCTTCACCCATTAGTATCAGGGGAAGAAGGGGCCCATATGTTGATTGAAAATGGCTCTACTACAATGGATCTATAAGAGCCATTTTGTCATATAGAAGATTTTATAAGCATCGATATTAGAGACATACTTCTAAGAGAAAGTTGCAGAGTAATACGCCTTTACCACACGATAATCAAAGAAGGTAGAAATAGAAAGGATAATAGACCTATATTAATTTGAAGCTTGATTTATTCATTTGTTCCTTCACTTTTATTTTTATGTCCTAAGTTGATATCTTCAATCAACTATGTTTGCTTATTCGTTAGAAGAGAAATAAAAGATCACTACTCCGCAATTATTTTCTACTTTTCTTTCTTCAATTCCAGTTTTTCAAGGATAAAATAAAAACATAAATGGTATTTAAAATTAACAAATATCTACATAGAGAAAGTTTAGAACATATAAAAACACAAAGACTTGGTAAATGGTACAACAAAACCTGTTGATTATTTACTAAAATTTAATATTATCTAACAGTTCACTACAATTAACTCGATAAACGATCAAAATGTTCGCAAAAAATATGAGCAAATAGTAAACCGTGTATCTACATAATTGAGCAGATAGATTATTATTTTTATGGTTATAATTATTGCAAGCTTCGGGCTTTTTCCCTAATGACTTTGGAATAACCTCAACAGCCATGTTGTAAGAGCAAATGCTGATAAATATACAAAAGGTGATATCCGTTTTGCAAAGTTCTTTCAATTGATGTGAAACCAAATCACAAACACAGGCTTCAAGCCGCGTCTCATCAATGTCAAATTGATTTGCGTTGTAATTATCAGCATACATAGTAGTTAATATCCTAATCGAAACTCTGTTATATGAGAACATATGTGTAACATGACATGGTAGCATCTACCGAAATGCAAAGTGACATATCGGCCTAAATTAACTTAGTTTTAGTTTGAAGTTAAAACGAAAGACATGCATCACCTCATTAGAATTGTTACAATTACCAATCTGAGTAACATTTATCGTTTATATGCACCACTAAAAAATATGCATCACCTTCTTAGACTTGAGATCGAATGTAGGTTACGTTGGGTATAATTACATCTATATATACAATACTCTCTTAACAATTCAAGCACACTTGTTGAGAGGCTAAAAGAAGGAAGTATTCGATCTTTTCACGGTCGATTAGATATAATAATACAACCCATTTTCCACTCCTTTTAGTTGTAATTATGGTTAAGGGTGAAAAAAAAAGGAAAATATGAAAAGCTAAAAGGTAGGAACAAATTAGGAAATAAAATAAAATATAAGAAAAATAAAGAAAAAAAATAGAGGAGAAAGAATGAGCTCTGTGCAAAAAAGATATTTTTGTGAATTATTTGAAATTGAATAGAATTTCTACAGAAAATTTTCAATCTAGTAAATTTAACCCATGCCAGGTTTATCTACTCTAATAGTGGTAAAACATTGAAATTCGCTCACATAAAAGTCTTACTACTTATTTTCGTTAAAAGAAAAAAATTTCAAGAAAAAACAATTGGTTGAATGTGGAGCAAGAGTTAATTTTAAGTAATTCAATATAAAATTTTTGTATTGTATGGTATGCATTGTTTTGTCAGTGATAATTTGCCCTTAATATTATATTTTACATATTTTATTACTCAAAGTTTGCTAAAAACAATTAATAATTGTTAATTTCAATGGAAATCGGATCCAATTCAAATCGCCAGTCTGCATGCTTTGACCGGTCGAACCCAGATGAGTGGGATCAAATATTATTTTTACCCTATACATACTTGAAACATGTCCAGATTAGTTGGTGAGGTGTGTGCTTGGGCCTTGTGAAAAAATTGGTCTTCAGTCCACGCCCATGCCCCATTGTTATGCAACTTAGTTTCATGTTTGTTGAGTTCTTGTAATCTCTAGTTTGAGATCCTCATTGCTCACCGGCTTTGGACACTCACTTTTATATAATGAAACACTCAATATCACTATCTCTCTCTCTCTCTCTCTCTCTCTCTCATGTTTGGACTTCCCATTTTCCCTATCTTTATGCTCTACCACTCTGATAGAACTCGAATATATCTAAGGCTATTAGAAGTTCTTACACCACTGTAACTCTCTAAGATTTCTCTACCATCGCCACTTCTCAAACAAATCCAATGCTAGAAATTAAGTCTAGGAAGCACCATGAGTCTACTTACTGTTGGACTTTGAAATCACTGGTTGAGCTCTCACACTTTCATTGTCTTTCCAATTTTCTCATGTTCAACTATTTTTAATATTATATTATATTTGTGAAAGGCATTATAACTTAGTATCATGAATATTGATCTATTGATAGGATAAATCAAACTCAAATCTCTCATTTCTTAAGTTGTAATATAATTGGTAATATATATATATATATATATATATTATATTTTTTGAAATAAAAAGTGAAAACATCAAAAGTGTCAAATATTATTCTTTTTGAATTTATTTGCAAAAAAAAAAAATTATAAAAAAAATTTCAATTTTCTGATTATCTAAAAATAGAAACTAAAGACATTTTGAAACAAAATATAATCTTTTTTGCTAAATTAGTTTTTTTTTTTTTTCCTATCAATTTAAAAACTGTTACAAGGATGTTTTAAAGAAAAGGTCACTTTGAAAATTAAAAGCATATTTTAAGCAAAAAGACTTCAGAAACTAATAATGATAAAATGTTAACAAATGAAAAAAAGATAAAAATTTAATAAAAAGTGAATATGATGATTCGAAAATAAAAAGGAAAGACCACAACAAAAGTTTTAAAAAAAAATTAATGGTGTGAACTACTAATGGCTTAATCCCTTAGAGGTATGTAGATATTCATAATTAACAATATCCTTACAAAAACAAAACTTTAAGATTTATCATACTTTTAGCATCTGAAGATGATTCGTTATGCTATCCCTAAGTTAGGGATAAAGCAAACTAGTATCCAACATACTCTTTTACTTCATAAAACATTTGTTTCCAAATTGCTTTTTATTTGACATATCTATTAATAGCAGAAGTTTTTACAAAAGTGAGCCGTACTTAGAGTATTATAGTTATACACTTTTATATAATATAAAAATCCTTTATAAGTATACACTTATGACTATGAAGGTTAAACTAAATCTTTTGTAAGGTAACATAAACTTTGTCCCTAAAGAAGTGACTTTGTACACTCAAGTTGTATTTTGTAGTCAATGACTTCTCCCGAGAAGTCATCTTCAATTGGAACTCTAAAGTTTCCTTGCCTCTATGATACAATGTTTTATCCAACTCATCCTTAACTTAAAGATAAGATAATTTATCCTCTTAGTTACTGTAAGCTGAGTCAGAGTAGATAAATATAGAATAACAATCATAGCTAATACCATAAGCACATCAATAAGTAGTTAGTTAGATTATATTATCTTATCATTTCCTAGCTAAGCAATTAATGTAGATGTATGGCATGCTCATACATGTGATATGCATTGGTACCAATATCCTAATCAATCCTAACTCGCTCATTCAATTAGTTGATATACTCGAGCATCTAGATACAGTGTCTAAGAACCAAGAGGCAATAAGGAGCTACTTGGGAGTAGGACCTCCAAAACCTAAACTAACAAATACCACATGAAGTGGTTTAGAGAAGCAATTCTATATGCTCAAAAACTCAGTTTTTATAAATCAACTCGTTTACTTGATAAACTTAGCTTTTCATATAAAATTCAACCCAACGAAATCTCGAATTTATGAAAACTTGACCTGTAGGTCCTTTTTTGTGCCATGCCATGAATACATCAAATCACATACCATGCAATACCCAGCTAAACTTAAGCAACTTGCTTGTTACTTATTAGCCCAGCCTTTACTTTGTTTCATTGCTAGTTCTAAGATAAGACCTCAATATCAAGTTTACTTAAGTGAATACCTTAGGAAGTAGAGTTAGTTCCTAAATTCTTTTCCAAGTTAATGCCAATCCTAGCAAACTGCAAGAGAGTGAGAGAGAAAGAGCAATAAGGAAAAGTAATGCATTTTCAAGGCCATAAATAATTAGAATTTTTAGCAATTTTTCTTATCTATCATTTTACAAACAATATATGGAGGACCATTATGATGTCATATTTATATTAAGTTGAGATAAGCAATGGTGGCCAAGGAAATGTTAAAATGTTTAAGAATTGCAAGGTTTCTACAAGACATCACCAAACATTAGATTGCTTCCAAGTTGCTTGAACCCTGCATCACACGAATTAACTTCTCCCATTACTATCTTGACGAAAGTAGTGACATCCTTGTAATTCTTAGCGGTCTAGGTAACCTATCGAGCTTCTTGATGACGTCCTCATATTTATGATAACCTCACTAGAAGCTTAGTTAACACCAGGCTCCATTGTGTCATAGTTGACTTTATAGATATAATTAGCTACATTGTGCGCTTTTGCTCTTATTACTTGTATCACCTTCAGTACAAAGGTACTTTTATCAGTATTCAAGCGACTAGTTGCAACATTTTTGTATCTTTCGCGGCTAATTCACTAAATTAAAGCTTTATTTAGATTCGAGGAGAATTTATTTATTATTATTATTTTAGGTACCTAATTAAGGTTTTTTTTTTTTTTCATTGTTGTTTTTGAGTTCATCTTGAGGTCTCGTTTTAAAATTTTATTGATTTTAATTTCTTCAATCTTGTTGAGTTGGGGGAACATCTATCAAGATTGAAGCTCAAATTTAATTTAAAAAATGCAAATTTTTCGGGGTTTACACTTAAGGTAGATGGAACAAGAGAAATTTGGAAGGATTCATATTTATTTTTATTTTTATTCTTTTTACTCCTTACTTTCACTCTTTCTCCAATTTGGTTTTGGTGAAAAGAGTTGCAATGATTGTTGATGTATGAAAGGGAATTGAATGTAATATGTGATTCTTAATGCATTTATAATACTATTTGTAGACCCTACAAATTTCGGGTAATGGTTTAAGTAGCACAAACGCCTTTTTGGCATTCCTAAGGATCAACTCACTTAAGTATCGAACTAATTATAATCATGAATCCACCAATTGACTTCTTAATCATGATCGAACATAGAAACCCTAAAACTTAATATTGATCCCCAACTTACTAAAACCCTAAACCTTAAAACATAATGAGAACTTCCAAACTTATTGAAACCCTAAATGAAGAATTGAAAACTTTAGTACTAAATCTAATACTTAAAAACCTTATAGCAAAAGCCCTAAACTTAATGGAGCTAAAAAATGAACTCGAAAAACCTTAACCTATCTTAAAACCAATAGCTAAATTCAAGCTTGGTCACCTAGATAAAATAATCAAGTCTTGATAATTCAAGTGTTGAAGTTAAGAGCTTACATGTAGAACCTAAGGTCGGCTACACTCCCATCCCTTTTCCCTCTCATTTCCATTTCAAAACCTAGTTGAACGTCAAAATGCAATCTTTAGTTAGTGTAAAACCCTTAAGAAACTTTAGCAAATCCTTAAGGTTGATTAGACAAAACAACTTCTAATCCCTAAACAAGTTATGCCATTTATGGAAAAAGCTATTTAGCCATTTTTGCATCAAACCAAAAATAGAAATTGATGGACTTAAGCAAGCCACGCCTTACTGTTTTCCTACCGACTTAAGCTTCCTTAAGGAAGCCATCATTTCATCCCTTTCTTGTAATGAAAACACACATAATTAACTATCCTAGGGAGCCTTAAAGGATCGGTTACATCCCTCAATCCATGCCTCACTTGATACATCAAATTGATAAGCAAAAAGGGGACTCTTACCTAGCTCCAACCAACTACTTAAGTCCTACACTACACCCATTTGAGCTTCCCTCATTTCACATCCTTAAACACTTGAACTTCAAAAAGAAAAAAGACTCCTAAGCATCCTCCCTAAGGCTGCTAGATTTAACCCCCAACCAAATACGATTTCTTTACCTCACTTACCATTGAATCCACCAAAGTCTCCTTACTCTCATACTACCTAAGCTTAGGAAATACTAAGTAGTCTTTGTCTCACAAGCTCCATAGCTTAGCAAGGCTTTGAAAGAGCAAAGGGTGGTACATATTGGAGCTTAGGAACAAGGACAAGAAAAGCACTTCTTGGATGCCAACCTTTACTACTTACTCTAGTAAAGTATAGTCCATTCCTATGTAGTTTTAAAACACCATGTGATGCGGATCCAATTGTTAATTAACACACGATGTTCGATATCGCATGAACAAACGAGGATGGATCCAAACCTTGAGATAGTCCAAAAAATAAATGATAGTCAATGGTTGAGCGATCCTCATGCATCGATGGTGGATATGATGCACCAATACCTTATAGAGCTTAGGTTAAACTTGATATGACACATAAACGTGACCGGAAGTCACTAGCCACTAATCTATACTTAATGGGCTAGATAAGAGTAGTAGAGAGTAAGCAAAGACACTTAGCTCATGCAAGAAGGAATATGTCTAAATGTTAATGGTATTTACTATTGCCGCTATTACAATTTACAAGTATTCATACTACCCATTTTGGGTAAGTCCTAGGTTATAATAAATTACAAAAAGACTCTTATTAAAAAAGGAAAAGGAATAATTTATAAGGTAGAGTTGTAATCTCATAAAAGAATATTCCATTAAAAAAAGGATGGTACGGACGTTAAAAAAATAAGGCGTGTGTTTGCTATCCTTTCTATGGTCCCAATGATGATGTTTGTCGAGTAAAGTAGGGTTTGGGCAAATTAAGTTGGGCTTAGCAGGTTAGATGGTCTGGATTAAGGAAGGGTTGATCCAGGAGATGGTCCATCATCAAGTTGGCCTTGGATAATTGGCTCACATTGCTGTCAACTCGACCTTAGTAGTGAATCGGGGCGGCCATATGCACGTTGTGTACTTGTCTTTAGACAAATGTATTGAGAAGGGGTTGGCTCAGCAACAAGTCAGTCACCTTGGTAGTCTCTTAGATGAGGTAAAGAGTGGAGTAACTCAGTAGGTTAAACAGGAGAAAGCATTACTTGTTGGAGTTTAACTCACCTACGATGGCTTAGCGAATCATATGAGTGAGTCCTCGAGCTTAAGAGTGTATGATTAGTCCAAGAACTTTATCATCCCCTTTGAGCTGTTTAAGATTTGGGATTAAATTTGGTTTAGCTCTACGTTACTCATCTTTAGGAGTATACAGAAAGAGGTTGACAATCTTAAAGGAATCAGAGACTCCATACTCTTTAGGTATTTCAATCCTATAGGCATTAAGATTAATCTTTTTAAGAACTTTAAATGGTCCATCAGCCTTGGCGAGATAACTTGCTCTTCCTTAAGTTTGGGAATCATTCCTTACTGAGGTGGATCTAGACCAAATCACTTGGCTGAAATTATTTGCTCTTCCATCCCCGGTTTCATCTTTTAAGCTTAATGGCAACTCGACTTAATTGTTCTACGACCTACTAGTGTATGGTTCTGATAGCCTTAACTCTTACAGCTAGTTGATCATCGTTTAGGCTTTAAAGGTGTATCTAATCCAATAAGAGCTTATGGTTGAACCCATAGGCGACCTCAAACGGTGACATGTTTGTGACATTGTGGGTGGTCCTGTTGTAGGAGAACTCAATTATAGCCAAGCATAGATCTTAATTGACCATAGTCTGACCATAGTCTGACCATCAATTACCCAGAGTAAAGTTCCCACTATCCTATTAACAATCTCAATCTGTCCATCTATTTGTGGGTGATAAGACATGTTGTACAATAGCTTAATTCTCATTCGTCTCCATAACATTCTCCATAAGTGGCTCATGAACTTTGGGTCTATATATGAAACAATGGTTCTGGTCACTCCATAAAGATTTACGATCTTTTATAAGAGAGAAGAAAAGAGATAGTTGAAGTGTCGTTAGTCTTCAAACAAGGCATAAAGTGTGTCATCTTGCTAAATCAATCTACGACCACCATGATGGAGTCCTTCCCTTTGGATGTTCTTAGTAGACCTAAGATAAAGTCCATGCTTAACTCGGTCTATGGTTTGGTCGAGATTAGCAGCAATAAATATGTTCCTTACTTAGCTTGGCTCTTTGCCTTTTTGTAGGTAGCATACCTTTCTAACATTGCTTAGACATCCCTCATCATTTTTTACCAAAAGAATCTTGAGAATAGTACCTCATGAGTTTGGTGTTTGCCAAAGTGTCCAAATAATCCTCTTCCATGTACCTCATGTACTAACAGCTCTCTCATTGAACAGGTGAGATACTTAAACTCCTCTTCCTAAACAAGTATTCGTCCTTCCTATGATAGTCATCTAGTGTTCAACCCTCTTCACATTTGGCATAGATCGAACCAAAATGTGAATCCTCAGCATATAAATCCTTTATCATTGAGAAACCAAGCAACTTGGTCTAAAGCTTAGTCAAAAGGGAATTTCATCTTGATAGGGCATCGACCACTACATTGTTCTTTTCATTCTTGTACTTTACGACATATGAATACCCCTCCATGAACTCAACCCATTTGGCTTGTCTTCGAGACAACTTGGGCTAGCTCTTCAGATGTCTTAAAGATTTGTGATTAATATAGATCACAAATTCTTTGGCTAGTAAATAATGTTACCATACGGTTAATGCTCGAATCAAGGAGTAGAATTCCTTATCATAAACAAAATAATTAAGGGTTTCTCCTCAAAGTTTATCACTAAAGTAGACAATAGGTCGGCCATTCTATATCAAGACAACACTTATGCCTATCTTAAATGCATTATACTTCATTTCAAATACCTTGTCAAAACTTAGTAGAGCTAAGATAAAGGTTGTGGTCAACTTCTCCTTTAATTCTTTGAAATTCCTCTATTGCTTCTCTCCTCACTTAAATTCAACATACTTCTTTGATAGCTCGGTGAGTGAAGCCACAATGGTAATGGAGTTCTCTATAAAGCAGAGATAGAATGATGCGAAGCCATGGAAGCTTCACACATTCACTGAATAGGTTGGCATAAGCCATTTAGTAATCACTCTTATCTTCTCATCATTAACTCGGATGTCACCACCACTTACAACAAACCCTAAGAAGATCACTTTAGGTTGGTAGAAGTCACACTTCTTTAGATTGGCATAGAGCTTTTCAGCTCAGGCTTTTGAAAAGACAGCTTGGAGATGCTCTTCGTAAATCTCTAGATTAAGGTTATAAGCTAGGATGTCATCGAAATATACCACCACAAATTTCCTTATTAGTTCTTCGAGTAATAGTATCGCTTCACTTCTTTGAAGCCATGTATGGCGTGTTACTCATGCAATATGTGCGTGACCACTCCAATTAGACCCCTACTTCTACACTAATAATATAAATCAATTCGAACCTCCTATCTATGTAATAAGCCATATAAAACTATTAGAAAGATATTGGTAAATTGTTTGAAGTTGAAATTAGACAATTAAATTTGCTCACATTGCAAGAATTCATACTCGAAATAAAAGTTGCAAAAATCTCTATCTTGATAAGTGAGATATTACATTGCCCTTTTCCCACAAATGAAAGGTCAAATTCATTGGCTATTTATCAAGATACATATATCGAAAGGTTATGATAAGCTCATGTAGACACCCAATTTCTTCCCCCTTTAGTTTTATTTTTAATTTTTTTTCTTCTTTTCTCAATAGGCCCTACATTAGGAAACACATATAAAAAAAATAGGGAATTAAAGAAAACCCAAAAAATTAAGAAATTTAGAAAAAATAGAAATTTTAAGAAAATACAAAAATATTCAAAAATAAGAAAAAGCACAAAAAATAACAAATTTTAAAAAATGAAGTACCAAAAATAGGAAGTGTAGAAAGAAACCCTTAAAAATAAAAAGTTTAAAAAATTAGAAAATTGGGAAAATTACAAAAAATAGGGAAATTGAAAAAATAAAAGATTTTAGAAAATATTATTTTATTAAGATAGATTTTTTATTTTTTATTAAGTTTAGAAGTTCAATCATTGAACTTAGGTTTAGATTTAAATCTAATTTAGGTTAACCGAGTCTATATGTGCAATTTAGCTACACATATGGACAAGGCATAAGCCAATGGCTTATGGATAAGCATTGGACATTGGCATGGGGTTTAAGTTTGAGGTCTTAGGTTCGAATTTTGGAGAAGTCATGTATAAGTTTTTTTATTTTTTATCACATTAGGGATTACCACATGTCAGGATCTTATTATACTACGTGTACTGACACATAGTAGCATCGGGTTAGATGATATATGCTAATGTGGCGTCACATGGCATACCACATCAACAACCACATGTCACCATTGACACGTAACATGCCGCGACATGTCAGATTGGCTAACATGGTGCCACGTCAATGCCATGTTAGCACTTTCCCTCAATTTTTCCCCATTTTCTCTAGATTTTCCTCTACTTTCCTAGTGAAGAACAATTCACTCTCTCTACTTTAGCTCCAATTTTTGCACAGATTTCACATTCTCATGGCCAATCTCTTGCTTTTATTTTGTTTACTGCATAGCTTACTTTGAAACAAATACAAGAACATGTTCAAATTCAATCAATGGAGCATTCAAATCAAGCTCCAAAATTTGGAAAAAACTTGATTTTCTGGCATTTTCTTTTAACTCCGAATTTGATCTTTTCTTGTTTGATTGGTGTTTTTATGTATAAATAGGAGGCTTACGAGCATCCAAGGACACATGCAAATAATTCATAAGTTGTTGAATCACTCGAAATACCCTCTCTATCATTCTCTCAATCTTTCTCTCTCTAACTCACTCTCTCTCAAGCTCACCACTACAAATCACCACCATAGGAGTACTACCCGTAGCTTAAGCTACCCATTCTAACCCCCCTTGACCATTGCCGTGGCCCTTAGTAGTGTCACCAACAATCACTACCTAAACTGTAAACCGCTACAAGCCACCCCCTCTCGAAACACCATCTCTGACCACCTTAGTCCCAAATGAAATCCATGGCCAAGCTCTTCACCACCTAAAACACTACCCCAAACCCTTCACCAAGTTCTAGCAACCAATACATGGTTCAAACACCATCACCACCACTACCCATAATCCAACCACTACCCACCCCTAAGAAACACACGAAACACCCTTCACTCACTCATTTTGGTGACCATATCAAGCCAAATCATGTCGCCGTTGTTGCTGCTGTAGAAGCCCGACCTGAATCTAGGAGAGTCGACCCAAACCCAATACGAGATCTAATCCAAGGCCTGAAGCTGACCTGTGCATCTCTATAGGTCCAAAGCATTCTTATTCGAGTTTTGTTCCTTTTGTTTTTGGTTTTGTAATTTTATTTTATTTACTTATTTACTTTATTTATTTCTAAATGTAAATTATGATAACAAGAAAAAGCATAAGAAAAGAAAAAAAGGAAAAAAAGAAGAAGAAAAGAGTAATTTTGTTTTATTTTATTTTATTTCTACTTGTTTAATAAAAATAGATAAAATATAATAAGTAGTAAATAAATAAGATAATATAATAAAATCAAAATAAAATAAGTAGGATAGGGAATAAAATTGTTTTATCACTTAGAAAAATTGATTTCCCAAAAATGAAATAAAAATAAATCAACCATTTTCCAAATTAGGATCATTTAAAATTTCCAAAAATAAAATCTAATTTAGAACTTTTTTTTTTAGAAATTTTCTTAAATAAACCAAATTGAGTAAAAAACATATACTCAATTGTTTTCAAAAATTAAAATCAAATCACCTACTAAAGTTTTTATATATGAACTACGTACGTCTAATCTTGAATAGCGGGTATGTAGGTACCTACAGGGCGACGATAAAAATAAAAAAAAATCTAATTTTCCTTTTTCCTAAATTACTTAAGTCATTAATATTTGAGTTTTGTCTTAGAAAATTAAAAAGTGATTTTTAAGTTTAATTTTAAATTTAGAAAGTTAGTGGTACCCATAAGGGTTTAAAATTTCTAACTCGCAAATTCAAATCTTTGGTTTTCAAAAAATTATTTCAAAAATTAGTTTTATCGTAGATTAGTAACTAAGTTATAATGAATCTACCTAATTGGCTATAACTTAACTGTTTTTCCCGATTCGATCAAGTGGCAACTCCAAAGTTGTTTTCGAAATAAAAAGAACTGGTTTTTCTTTAAACTTTAGCTGATAGCCAATGTTAAATAGGTGAGAGTTTAATACTGGTTGGTTTAGAGAAAACTTAATTTTAAAAATCAAGAGGTAAAAAATCAAGCTCGATAGCTCAAATGTGATTTTATCATTAGGCTACTATCAAATCTTGTTTTCACATAATACTGGATTGAGTTAATTTTTTCATATGTCTCTAACTCTTATATTAAGGCCTTTTATTGCGTCGCTTTTATCTAAATTTAAGCATTTAAGCATACTATGTGAGCATGGTCTATTATCACATTATTCATAGACTTTGTGTTTGGATTTCTTTTGTATGAGGATAGAAAAAGAGGTCCTTATGGAAAATTAGGATTAAATAAGTATTAGATGATCTTAGCTACAATTTTCACATATTTTCCTTGAAAAAGATATTCCATTACTTCCTAAAGCTAAAATATTAGATATATCTGGATACGCCAAATACAATCAACAACTTTAGGGAATATCTATTTTTTTAGGCCTTCAATACAATATCTAGCGAAGTATGAATTGATATCTTTAGCAATAATTATAATGTTTCTGCTACTAGCTTCTCTATATATAATTTACCTTAATATCATGGGATTAGTTGGATATTTGCTAAGCTCCTTATTTTGATTACATAGGGTTGTAGTAGAAAATAATGAATGTTTCAGATTATATAAAATATTGATCTCAAGAAATAATCTAAATATAACTTGAGGAAAATGCCAATGGTAAGAAGTTTCTTTTTGTTTTTTCTAGAGACAAAAAGTTGATTAATGAACTTATAAAGTGTGTAAGGCTTTTTAAAGCAACAATTTAATGATTAAGCACATTCTTATATAGAAAAGGTTAATCGTTTTCAACATTCGCCAGCTACCTAAGATCTAAGAGCCCAATTACTCTTAGAAATAGTATCATGACTCGAATAGTACCTTCATCGTGGTATATTTTCGCATAATGTATAAAGGCCGATGATTAACCCACTTGTTAATCATCACCCTTTCATACGATGTATAAGGCTATGTCTACTCCTTGTTACCATGGATCACATAAACAAGTAGTATTGTAGCAAAATAATGATTTTTACCATTTAATGAGATAAATCATTGTAATTCAGTCTATGGAACATAACGTTCCCAAAATGGTATAAGAGTAGTCAGGTAATCTAAATAGCTATGAAAAGTCTAACAACATAAGTTAAATAAAACGTAAAGTCATAATCATAACTAAAGCATTTCCCTCCTTTGCTCCAATCCTTTCATAGTCTATGGAACATGACGTTCCCAAGATGCTCGAGACTAACTTCAAGCATCTTTTAGCTTAGCTCAGCGAAAATTGGGCCTTATAATAAAAGGAATATAAAAGGATGTAGCTTATGCTTAGTGAGTTAATAGATCCAACATGCCTTATAAACAATATATTTAACAAACATATGAATGCATGTAATAAGCAGCATGCTAAACATTTACATGCAGTAGCTTAAGAACAACATGTAACTTATAATTTCACCCTTTATAGGTAGGGTTGGAGATTATTAACCAACACAAACTATCAATCGAGTTCTAACACTTAGGTTTTTATCCATTATAGCACCAATGTGCCGTAAATCCACTTGTATAAATATAATTATATTTACATATACTTTACTTTGATAAATAACATGAACATTTCAAAGCTAAAAAATTATTAGGTTTAGCAGTGTGATGGCCTTCGCAATTTACATCATACGCCCTAAGCAGAAGTTACAAGACATGGCCATTACCCATATGGTTAGTATCTCTTGGAGCCTAATAGGCCTATAGGTTAGGATAGGAACTTGGCAAATATAGCATAAATGTGCCTAACCTAATCCCTTTAGGAGCCCCTGCTTCTATGAGCCCCTTCCTACCTTCTGTGTGAGATAACAATTGGTATAATTATAATGTAATGATCTACACTACATGACTCGCTTTAATTTATAGTTAAATAAGTACTTATGTTTGGTTTGTAAACCTAGTAAATTTTTAGATTGGATCTTAAATCGAATCTGAATTCCTTAGATGATTCCATAAGTTAATAAGGCCAAATAAATTAAAAGGTTGACTAAATTATAAACCTGAATTTAAGATGGATGAGAAAAACCTTAATATACTAATTAAAAACCCTTATTATGTACAAAAACCCTTAACCTTATGTATACATAAATATAAGAGATGAAACCGAAACCTAACAAAAACCCTAAAAGCAAACCTCAAGTTTATAAAACATACAAATTTATCTTAATGGTGATATAGCTCTAATTTGGTATATTGTCGATAGATACGCGTAATTGTATGAAATTGCTAATGAATGGATAAAGATAATTTATAATTACTAATATAAAAAGAGTAACAAATTAATTAAATAAATTAACAAGATTGCAAGCAGTACCCTATGACTATTTGTGGCATTACATGTATATGTATATTTATATGTTAGTTTCTTATATTGATCTAATTCTAATACATATTTTATGTTTATGTATTATGTAGTATACATTAATTAATACCTTATATTTTACCTGTAGTTACATTATTTATCTACACTTAAGATATTTTATTTTGAAATTGGAAAAGCCTCATAAGAAAAGTAAAAAAAAAAAAAAAAAAAAAAACCAATAATCCTTTCTTTCTTCTAGCTTTCAACTGCTTAATGTCACCCTCCATTATCCCATGTGAGTTAATCAATTGAAGATAATATCAATCAACCTAACAAAATCCCATGTGCTCTAATTAAGTTAAGAAAATTATCAAGTCAATTCATCTTTCTTCTTCCCCTTTTACCGTCAACTAATTCTCACCCACACAAAACACTTTTCAACTTCACTTTTTCTTCTAAAGTTCTAACTCACACTCAATTTCTCTTCTCTCTCTTTGGTTGACTAAATATCCCCCGCCTTAGCCTTCTGTTTTCATATCTTTCCTTTCCTTTTTATTCAATCAATTACCAACCTTCAATTCCTAGCATTTTGCTCCATTTCCACCACCCTTCTTCTATCAACTTCAAAGGATTAGGGGATCACCTTTCAAAAACTTCAAGATAAAGAGTAATCAAAATACTACTTTATGTTGTATTTGTTTTTCCTATTGTAATAATTTTTTTTTTGTGTATATTTTTTTTTATCTTGGTATGTACTTTCTAGTATTTCTTGTGGTAGGAATAAATTAGCGAGAGCTCTATGTACATGTATTTGGTTGTTATGTACCCATTGGAACAAGAAGTACATGCTAAATTAAATGTACAATTTCTCTTCTTATTTGTATATTTTTTGAAATTTTTTGAGTTTTGTGCATATACATGTATGTGTACACTTATATATATATATATATATATATATATATACACACACACACACATTTCTCTTATTTGTATGGTACATGTAAATATGTGAGCTACTAAATATATTTACTTTAATATATGTGTGTTAATATGTTACAAATTAGTATATACATATATGAATAAGTAACAAAATATGAAAGATTTACTATAAATCTATCACGTCTATGAATCCGTACATGTAGTATATGTATATTTATATATTTTTATATTTTTCGAAGGTTCAAGTACATATATATAATATAGTATAAGTATTATATATATACCAAAAAATACATATACTTGTATATATTGGTACCTTATTTTCTTAAAAGTATGTTAATAAGTATAAATATATATATGTATAAAGGTGTTGGATGTGATCTGCCAAAAGAATAATAGGAATTATTTTTCTTTTATTTGATTATTTTATGGTGTTATATTTGTATGTATTAATATTGTAAATTGGTAAAAATATAAATAATGGATAAAATAAGAAAAATACATCATGAACCAATTGGAAGTTGCCACATTGGCCTTCCAATTTTTTTAATTTAAACCTACCAATTATAAAAACTAATAACAAGAAATTAATTTGGAATTATGATTATAATAAAAGTTAGGATAATTAATATTTTAGGCTTAAAGTTATGTATTGAAAAAATTATGAAAAATTAGGCCCAAAAATAAAATATTTAGAAAATATATAAATTTAAAAATTATTTAAGCCAATCACTAAAATTAAAGTAAAGCTTGATAAAAAAATTCATTAAGAAAAGCCTATGATAATAATAAAAAGCATTTGGGCCTAAAACAATGAAATTCATAATACCCCAAGCTTATAATAAAAAATATGAGTTCCAACATCCAAAATGGACTTTGTTACATGAAAGAACATTAAAAAATGATAAAGATTGACAATAAGATTATAAAAATTAGATTTAAAACGAAAACGTTATACATGATTAAGGAAAAAGCTTAAGTTGAGGAATTTATGTAAGATAAGTGAGAAATTCTGGTAGACTCTTAAATAAATACTTAAATAGAATAATTTTCTCACTTGGATACTTACTAACTTTTATAATCCTTAATTATCAAGTGATCTCGATGAGAACACTTATCTCCTCTCCGACTATTGTGATCCCTGACTATCCTTTTAGTTGAGTGAGTACTCCTGATGATCCCATACTTGTTTATGAATATAGATAGTGACATTTAAATATTATTGATAAATTGGTTGATGTGTGGGGTTTGGGATCTACTAATGATTGATCTTGATTATTTGCCACATGAAAATACTTTAAATTGTTGTAACGAACTAATTGTTGCATTTTAAATAACTATAGGGAATTTGGTTATCTATGATATTAGTTAGTTGCCTAATAACCAGATTTAATTATATGTGACTTTGTTAAATTAAACTGGATCATGCATAAGCATGCATTACATTATAAATTTTCCAGCCATCACATCATATGAATGTAGTGAGAGGCCATATAGGAATTGTTTTATATATATTTGAGATTAAAGTGTTTAGTATGATGCACTTCTGCAACATGACCTTACTCTAGCCTGCGAGTTTACTAGGTGTTAAAGGTACAAACCACCTAGCTAAAGATCGAGTCTAAAAGCCTCTGTTTAAGAGTGAGTATATACTACAGGAGCCACTCACAACCATACCTAAAACTTAGTTTTTAAAATTGGAACTAAATAATCGTTTTCTTATGATATGAAATGCAAAGTTTCGTAGTTATATGAGTTCAAGTATGGTACTTGGATTTGATTGGTGTCGTGTATTCTCTAATCCTAACATCAGATGGTGTTAAATTTGAGTTATATATTATACTTTGTGAATTGTATGCATTTTTGTAGAATTCTTCTTGATCATGCATTCATATGTTTGTAATTAATTACTTAATAACTTGTTTGTCTATATGGTTGGGGGATATCCCACTAAGCTTTATAGCTTATACATGTAGATACGTAATTTTTGCTCTCTTTTATTTTTCAAATTAGGTTATAGGGTCTTGAATTAGAAAAAATTCAAAAAAAATAGAAAATTAAAGAAAGCCCAAAATAAATGAAGAAATTTAGAAAAATAAGAATTCTAGAAAAACATAAGAAAATAGGAAAATAGGAAAAAAGCACAAAAAATAAGAAATTTAGAAAATACAAAATATAAGAAATTATGAAAAAATCATAAAATAATAATAATAATAAATAAATAAAATAACTAAGTATATAACAGATTTTGGAAAATATCATTTTGTTAGATTATATTTAGGTTTAGAAGTTAGGTCATTAAACTTGAGCTTAGATTTAAATATGGCCCAGGCTGACTGAGTCTATATGTACAATTAGGCACAGGCCAACAGCCTGACGATTAAGCATATTGACATAATATTAGCATTAAGCATGAGGTCTTGAGTTCGAAACTTAGTAAAGGTAGGGAGGCCTTTTTCTTACTTTTTGTTTTTCTTACATCAGAAACTGCTACGTATCAGGATATGATTATGCCATGTATCCTGATACGTAGCACAATCGGATTGGACGACCTTTGTTGATGTGGTGCCACGTCAGCCACCACGTGTCAAGTATGACACGTGGCAAGTTGGGGTTTGTCGAGTCAGCTGACGTGGCATCACTTAGTGCTACGTCAGCACTTTCCCTTTCTTTCCCTTGGTTTTCCTTTATTTTCTCTCGATTTTCCTCAGCTTTCCTTCTCAAGAACAGCTTACTCCCTTTACTTTAGCTTCAATTTCTGCAAAAATTCTACATACAGGCTCATGGTTTCTTGCATCAATCTCGCACTAGACATAGCCTACTATGAATTGGTACAGAAAACGTGTCCAATCTTGATCAATTACGCATTCAAATCAAGCTTCAAAGATTGGAAAAAAACTGAGAATTCGGCCATTTCCATTATCTTCAATCTGAGCTTTTCTTTGTTGCTGGGTTGAAATTCAAGTATAAATAGAGACATCAATGAGCAGAAGATCCATCCCCGAGTTTCAAAATCAACTCTTAAGCTCCCCTTCTCTTCGCCAATTCTCTTTCTCTTTCTAACTCACTCTCTCTCTCTTCGATTCCTTCTCTTCGCTCCAACCTAAGCCGAGCCACCGCTCAAGGAAGACTCCCAACAACTCAAGCTCCTCGACCCAACTGCCTTCAACCTTCACCGCAACCCCTAGCTGCTCAACCGAATTGCCACCCTTAAACCCTAAACCACCGAAGATCACCTCTATTGAATCACCACCATCAGTCACCCTCGACCCAAACTACTACTATGGGCGAGCTCCCCATACTCCAAAAACCCTACTCCAATTAACTGTTCACGACAAGCAACCCCCTCCAATGCCACCTAAGCTTCAACGCCAACCACTACCTTCGACGACCCCTTCAACCACCACTAAACGTCAAGGCATCAAACCTACCCCCTCAAACCTAATTAGAAAATCACAAAAATCCCATTTCCCAATCAAATTGGAGCTCCAATCGATCGGAATCACATCTGCAATACTGTTGCTGTGGAAGACCGACCCGGATCCAATGGAGCCAATCCAACCCGTCCCGACCCGTTCGATCTAACCCGACTCGACCTAATCTGACCCGTCCGATTTGCTTAGGTCCGATCCACGCAATCGAATTCATTTAGAGTTTTATTCTTTTATTTTTTATTTTTTTGTTATTTTATTTGTTCTACTTCGTTTATTTGTTTTATTTAAATGTAATAGAAAATAATAATAGAAAGAAAAGAAGAAAAAAAAAAGAAAAAAGAAAAAAAAGTAATTTTGTTTTATTTTATTAAATAAGTAATAAGTGATAAGTGATGAATAAATTAAGACAAAATAGGAAATAAATAAAATAAAAAAATAAATAGGTAAATAAAAAGATTATGATTTCTTTTATCTCTTAGAAAAATTAAGCTTTCTAAAAATAAGTGAAAATAAATAAACCTTTTTCCAAATTAGGACTATTTTAGAGTTTTCAAAAATAAAACACTAAGTAGGACCATTTAAAAGAATTCCTTTGAATAAATTGAACTAGGTAAGAACATAAATGCAACACCTTTTTAAAACTTAAATCAAACTACCCGCTAAAGGTTTTTGTAAAAGAACTACATACATCTGATCTCGAATAGCAGGTACGTAGGCACCCGTACGCAAGTATAGGACGACTTAAAATAAGGAATGTTTTATTTTTTTCATTTTTAGATATTTATGTAAATTAATCAATTTAGTCTCATGTATTATAATTAGATGTTTTTAGAAATTAAAAATAGTATATTTGAAAAGCAGAGTTAAATTCGGAAAGTTAAAAGTAGTACTCGTTTAGGGTTTAATAAATTAGCTCCCGGATCTAGATCTCTAGTTTTCAAAAAATTGTATTTATAACTTGGTTTTTTAATTGATAGACTGGTAACTAAGTTATAACCAATCCACCTAATTAGTTATAACTTAACTCCTTTTCCCGACTCCGGTTGGGTGGCGACTCCAAATCTTTTCAAGTTGGAAAAAATAGCTTTTTTTAAACCCTAGTTGAGGATCAGTATTAAACGGATAAGGTTTAGTACTGATCGGCTTAGAAAAGACCTAATTTTATAAAAAGAACTAGGAGGGTGAAAAACCAGGCTCGATAACTTGGCGACTCCATTGGGGACTATTAAGAGGGCTAACCACTTAAAAACATTTCGAAATTAAAAATCGCTTTTCAAATTACCCGCATTGTTTAGTTATTTATTTATTTATTTATTCTTTTATATGTTGATTTGTTTATTTGATTGCTTCGTGTACATATTTGTTTTAATTAGCATATTTATTTTAGTAAGCATGAGATTTATTTTACTGCATCTTGAATGCATGGTAGATGCAGTCGAACTGGGCTGTCATAGGACCTTAAGACAGGGGGCCATTATGTAAAGTCTCAGATGTAGTAGGGTAACTACCATTCGGGGCCGATTAGGCTACCCTACTTAAACTTCGATATGATAAAAGAACCATTTCTTTATAAACATGTGAGGTCACAAAGTTTAAGGACCGTTAAAACCCACCTATCTTGCATTACACTACATAAGGTCAACAAATAATTAGCAAAATGGCAATGTTACATAGAAAAAAAAAAGGAAAAAGGAAAGAAAAAATGACAAAGATTCCAGAGTTTTAGTTTTCCTGTATTCTTCTTAGAATTGATATACATAAGAGATCTTGTATATTAGTCTTTTCCATGTAATTTATGTTTTTTTTTATAATGTTCTAGAAATGGCCAGCTCATCCAGCATTAGGGTTCTCGCTGAAGAGATTTTTGTCCATAAACCTGCAGACCTAAAGCTTATATTCAACCAGTGGTTTCAAACCTTTAATCCAAGAGAGCAACAGTTCATTACTAACAAAATTAAACCCATACTCTCACTAGCTAAAGTAAAAGTTAACATCACGCTAGTAAGGGTCTTAGTCCATTTCTAGGAGCCCAAAGAAGTGGTTTCCAATTTGGACTACATCTAATTAGCCTAACTCTAAAGGAGTACACCCAACAGCTCCAAGCTCCTCCTTTAGATGAAATATACATCCCGGAACTTAGCTTCAGCCTAACATATATCTTCTAAAGATTATTAGGGATCCATAAGACTGAGATAAATGAGGCCCTAAATGACTGCAACAAATATGCCATCAAGATATGAGATCCAGTCCATTGGTTCTAGAATGAGCCCAACTCTAACAATCAAGCGCTGTTTTTTAGGAATTGGAGAGAAAACCGAATCAAGGCTTATGTGCTAGCTGTGTTCGCTACTATTTTGTTCCCAATTGGGTCTCTTCTTATACGCTTTAGGGTAACAGAGTTAGTGACTCAATTTTGGGAAGGTAAATCTTACATTCTTGCCTTACTTACTGAGTAGATAAGGAATCTTAACTTCCTTAAAGAAAAGGGCTACGAAGATCTGAAGTCAAGTATGGCATTATTAATGGTTTAGCTCATCAGTCACATCAAGTGCTTTAGGTTGGATTTAATAAGGGGAGCATTCACGAATAAGGTTGACCTTATTAATTCTTTTATTGATAAGATCAAATTACCAGAAGATATCCTTACCCTTCTCTGAATAGAGGTTCTATAAGATTTTCAAGTAGAAGACATACTGTAGACTGCCAGGTGGAGTAATTACACTAAGGTCATATTGATTTGCAAGAATTACCATGCTGTACCACTGATCAGGATGAGCTAGTATACAGGCTACTATCCAAGTAACATGGTAAGATAATTCAAAGGGAACCAGGACATAGTTCACAAACCTTCACTAGAACCATTCACTCTTAATCTTGAAGAGCTTCACTCCATAGAAAAGGTATCCAAACTTCATAAGATCAAAGCTTGGTGGGACACCCGGACCATAAGCCCAAACATCGATCTGAGTGAGTTCATAGGAGAAGTAAATAAATACCAGGTTACCAAAGAGTATTTATACAATTAACTTCACAAGGTAGGCACAATGCGATATTGGGCACCATAAGTCCTTCAAACCTCCCCTATGCACCCTAACTCTGAAATGGTGACCTATATGGACCAAATGAAAGCGCATATGGAGATCCTCCATGATGAGAAAGATGAATGGGCGAACCTATGCCAAGAGTCTAGACAAAGGTCACACGCCCTGGAACATTAGCTGAAGATGGCTCAAAAGAAAATTCAAGAGTTTGAAGAAGCAGCTAAGCATGATCGAAAGAAGAAGAAAATTCCATCTAGCCTACAGAAAAGAAGGAAATTAGCATAGATGAATTTGTACCTTTTTCTTTCTTTCATGTAATAAGACTCTAGGAATTTAAAAATAATGAATAACTTGCCGTTCTGTTAATCATTTGTCGATCCTCTCCTTTTCATCCGTATGATTCACTTGCATTTCATTCATTTACATTCCTTTTTTCAAAATATCCCTATGCTAACTTGTTGAGAAGTGGTTTTTGCTTAGGTTGCCAAGATAGCTCCCAAACGTTAAACCTTCTAGAGAAGCCCCATCAAAACTTGTTCTCAAACCAGAATAACTAACTAAGGAAACAACAACAATAATGGCAACAACAACCCTGAGGTTACTGACTCCACAAAGTTGAGATTCCAATCTTTGGAACGAATAATGGGAAAGATGGTAGATCAATTGAGCTTCCTTGCTGACAGCATCTCTTTACTCAGGTCTATGGCCCCATTAAATGAAGAGCACTTCAAAGCCCAATATAGAAAGAATGCTGAGGCCCCACCTATTGAAATAGAAGAAGCTTACCCTAAAGGCAATCAGGGCTTTGAATCCTTTGAAACTAAAGGGGTATTTCCAAAGGCCAACCCAACCTTTGAGCCGAATACTTACTCGTTCCCAATCAACCTGAGGCCTGAAGTTGACCAGGATAGATTGAAGGAGCTCGAAGAGCAGTTAACTCGATAGATCACCAAAAAAATGAAAACGCTTAAGGGGTATGATGGATTTGAGCACGCTGGAATAACAAACTTCTCTACCTCCGATTATGGAAGCTTCCCAAAAAAATTTAAAGTACCTGACTTTAAAAAATACAATAGGACTAGATGCTTCAAGCTATACACCCGGCTGTATGTATGTAAGGTGGGTAAGTATATACAGTATGATTAACTCATGGTCCAAACCTTTTAGGACAGCCTGATAGGCCCTGCTTTAACCCGGTATGCCCAGTTGAACTTAAATCAGGTAAATACATGGGAGAAGCTGGCTAAAGCATTCTATGAGCAATATAGATTTAATGTCAAAGTGGCACCAACAATGTTAGATTTGGTTGCCCTAAGGAAAAGGCACAATGAGTCCTTAAATGAATATGATCAAAGGTGGAGGTCCTTAGCTCCAAAGGTATTTACCCCTGTGATTGAAAAAAAGCTGACGGCAACTTTCATTAACACTCTTGAGAGGCCCTACTTTGCTCACTTGATTGGACAAGCCTCTTATAGCTTTATAGAAATAGTGGCAGCAGGGTGCTGAATTGAGAATGCCATTTCCTCTAGCAAGCTGCAAGAAATAGCAAATAGACGACCACTTTCTGCTAAACCTACCACCAATAAGCCTAGAGAAGCTATTGCCAGCATGGTCAACTTGAATGCAAGACCTAACTCTTAAGTTTCTTTTAAGACGAATCCCTTGCCAGCTTAACCACAGTATAGAAACCAACTACAGGTTAATAGGGCCTCGAGACAGTTCACCAGAATACCTGTTCCACTTATTTAGGTGCTCAAGAAGTTAAGAAGAGATAATCTGCTACATTTTGAGGCTCCTAATAAAAGGTATAGGCCGAAGTTCTTTTATCCCAATGCAAGATGTCAATATCATCTAGGACAAGTAGGCCATTCAACTGATTCATGCTGGAGGTTGAAAAATAAAATCCAAGATTTGACCGATGAAGGTACAGTACAACTAGATTTTGTAGAAGCTCCCACCCCAAATGTGAACAACAACCTACTACCAAGCCATGGACCTATCATTAATATGATATCTGACCACCCAGAATCTACCATCAACATGATCGGTCAAAACCAAGAACCAAAGGTTTATAGGTTCTATAAAAAAGAAGTCCTACAAACTAAAAGGTACACATTCCACGTACCTGTGGCCCCCGAAAATTATAAAGCTACTCCCTTCAATTACCAGGCAATAAACCAGAGGCAATCAAGCTCGCTTGTAGGAGGGATCACTTGCTTCGGCAAAATCTATAATCAAAAGGAAGACTTAAAGAAGAAGGGCGTATAGGAAATGCCAAACATCGAACAAGCTGAACATGAAGAAGGATTAACTGCCTTCACCAAAATGATTAAGTCTAGTAAGTACAAAGCTCACTAAGACTCCAGCACAAATATCCCTCATGAATCTATTGATGGCATCTAATCCACACTGAGAAGCCTTATTCAGAACACTAAAGGATGTCAAGGTCCCTCATGAAATCCCGACTGAAAGGATTGGCTCTATTACCAATTCCATTATCATTATAGATCAAATTTCCTTCTCCACCAAGGAAATGGGCAAAGAAGGTACCCAACATACAAAGCCTCTATTCATAATAGTAAGGATAAATAACATCATCGCGATAAGAGTCTTCATCGACAATAGGTCATCTCTAAATGTTTGTCCTTTAGCCACCCTAGATCTATTGGGTGTCGATACAACCGCTATCAAACCTAGTTCAACAATGGTAAGAGCTTTTGATAGGTCTAGGAGAGAGATAATAGGGGAGGTAGACTTATCAGTTGATATTGGCTCGTAGATGATCAGCATCCCATTCTAGGTTTTAGACATTCCAAGGACCTTCAATTTGTTATTGGGAAGGCTTTGGATACATTCAGTAGGGGCTATGCCATCAACTCTTCACTAGAAAGTTAAGTTCATCTCCAATGGCTAGGTCATCACAATTCTAGGTGACCAAGATTATGAAATCTATAAAGAGACAGCCATACCCTATATTGGTACAAAAGAACAAGAGGACCATGGACTGCAAATGTTTAATGAGGTATGCATGATCACCAATCAGCAGAAAGAAGAGAGGCTGAAATACAAAGAAGGCCAGTTTGGGTCCTATGGGTTAGGGTACATTTTAACCCCAATAGAAGAATTGCAACAGATGCAAACCAGGGGCAAAAAGGGTGACAAGTTGTATCACACTCCAATGAACTTCCCACCATTATCAGAAACTTTCATCAAGACTGAAACCCAAAACTCAAAGCCCGCTAAAGAAGGCACTTCCAACGAGAATGAAGGGGCTGGCTTAATCAACAAAGCCCATCACTTGAATAATTGGATCTCCATCCCTGTGAATAATAATAAGTTTTCCTTAGGGTAAATGATGAATTATGATCCAGTATTTTATAGAATTTTGTAATAAATTGCCTCTATTCTCCAAATGCTTGTACTCAAAAGAGAGTTCCCTAAAATAAAATTAGCTTCTTTTCTCTTTGTTCCTACCTTACTTACACTCTTCCTTTTGCACACTTTCTTTTTCTTTCCAGATCTAACGACTCGAATAAAGGCAATGGATACCTCGCGTAGATAGGCAATGAGAATATTGATATCACTTTCGACTCTACTGGGTTAGTCGTCGGGTGTGATGTTGATGACCGTAATGATGCACAAGAAAGCTGGCAAAACATGAAATAAGTAAAATTTCCATTGATGAGCCAACAGAGATGATTAATGTCGATACCAATGAAAACCCTAAGGTATTGAAGGTTGGGGGAAATTTGGAAGAAAATCAAAAGATAGAGATGACCACATTGCTATCCAAATACCAAGACGTGTTTGCATGGTCTTATGATGATATGTCCGGATTAGACCCATCGTTTGTGGTCCATCACTTACCCACTTAAGAGGATATCAAGCCTAAAAAACAAAAGTTGAGAATGTTCCGACCAGATATCTTGTTGAAAATCAAGGAAGAAGTCAAAAAATTATTGAAAGTCGGCTTCATTGAGGTATCTGATTATCCTAAGTGGGTAGCCAACATAGTGCCAGTTATGAAGAAGAATAGGAAAGTCAGAATGTACGTAGATTTTTGAGACCTCAATCAAGTAACCCCTAAAGATAATTTTCCTTTGCCCTATGTTCATGTATTAGTCGATAACACAACCGGAAACCATATTTTCTCTTTCATGGACGGATTTTCCGGGTATAACCAGATTCAAATGACTAAAGAAGATAAAGCCAAGACTACGTTCATCACAACTTAGGGTACGTTTTGCTATAGAATGATACCTTTTAGACTCAAAAATGCCGGGGCAACTTACCAAAGGGCTATGGTAGCAATTTTTCATGACATGATGCACAAAGAAGTTAAGGTATATGTCAATCATATGATTGCCAAGTCTAAAAAAGGAGAAAATCATATGGAAAATCTAAGGAGATTATTTAATAGGTTGAGAAAATTTCAATTGAAACTTAACCTAGAGAAGTGTACTTTCAAGGCAACTTTAGGGAAGTTGTTAAGTTTCATAATCAACAAAAGGGGAATTGAAGTGGACTTTGATAAAGTTAAAGCAATAGTGGACCTGCCCCCACTACGTACACTTAAAGAAATCAGAGGTTTGTTGGGCCATTTAAACTATATAGCCCGGTTCATATCCCAACTCACAAATAAGTGTCGCCCTTTATTTAAGTTGTTAAAAAAGAATACCAAGATCAATTGGGACAAAGAGTGTGAGCAGGCCTTTACAACAATCAAAGAATATCTCATGAACCCTCCAATTCTGGTAGCTCCGAAACCTAGGAAGCCTTTATTCCTATACTTGACAATATTACCAAAGTCCATGGGGTACATGCTTGGCCAGAAAGATGAGGAAGGAAAGGAACGGGCTGTATACTACTTAAGCAAAAAATTCATCGAAGGGGAGCAGAGATATTTAGAAATTGAAAGAACCTGTTGTGCATTGGTCTGGGTAATGCATCGGCTCAGACAGTACACACTCTACTATTAGGTGGAATTACTAACTCCACACGATCCCCTGAAATACTTAGCAGACGAACCGACCCTAATTGGCAGAATCTCAAAGTGGCAAATGCTGCTATCAGAGTTCGACATTACATATGTGAACCGAAATTCAGTTAAAGGGCAAGCTTTGATAGATCAATTAGCAAAAAACCCCTCTAATAGTACTCCTTAAGAAGTACAAATCAATTTTCCTAATGAGGGTATTTTTGTGGTTGAAGGAAACTCTGATAAAAGAAAGGATGACGAGCCACAAAAATGGAAAATGTTCTTCAATGGGGCAGCTAACGTGTCTGGATGTGGAATTGGGGCAATACTAATATCCCCTAAAGATACTCAGTATCCTATGGCCATAAGGCTTGTTTTCCCATACACTAATAATATTGCTGAATATGATGCATGCATCTTGGGACTCAAGATGGGCTTAGGGAAAGACATTCAAGAATTAGAAGTGTATGGAGACTCCTCGCTCATTATTGGCCAAGCACGGGGAGAGTACAAAACTAAAGATCCTAAGCTAGTGTCTTATTACCGGCATTTGACGGAGTTAACGAAAAGTTTTACAAAAGTCACCTTCAATCACATACCAAGGACTCATAATCAATTTGCTGGTGCTTTAGCTATGCTAGCATCTATGATCCAGATATTTGGTGGAGTCGAGATTCAACCCCTTACTATTGAAATTGAGAACAAGCTTGCCTTCTACCTAACGATTGTGGGTATAAATGATCAAAAGCCGTGGTATCATGATATTAAGGTATTCTTATAACAAGGTGAATACCCTAAAAAGGCCGAGAAAAAAGATAGAAAGATGATTGGGAGACTAGCCACCCAATTCTTAGTAAGCGAGCCCACCTTATACCGATGCTCATTTGACGGTACACTCTTAAGGTATGTGGCTAATGAAGAGACTGAGAATTTAATGAAAGAGGTATATGAAGGAGTATGTGGCCCTCACATGAATGAGTACATGTTGGCAAAGAAAATCATGAGACTAGAGTATTATTGGTCAACAATGGAAAGTGATTGCATCAAACATATTAGGCACTGTCATTTATGCCAAGTTTATGCGAATAAGATAAACGCCTCGCCTCAGGAATTGCATGTCCTCTCAGCACCATGGCCTTTCTCAATGTGGGGCATAGATATCATCGGCCCTATCACTCCAAGAGCGTCTAATGGGCATCGCTTCATATTAGTCACCATTGACTACTTCAGCAAATGGGTAAAGGCTTCGTCATACTCAAACGTTACTAAAGGGGTCATAGTTAAGTTCATCAAGAAGGACATCTTAGAGAAATTCGCCCCCAATTACAGAGGTCCTTATGTCGTAAAGCGAGTATTAGCAGGAGGGGCTTTGATTTTATCCCAAATGGATGGTCCAGATTTAAGAGACTCTTGTAAATGCCGATGCTGTAAAATTGTACTATCTATAAGAAATCAATGGGAATTTTGCTCAAGATACGAAAATGCCAATCATTTTAAATGTCGTTGTGGTCCAATTTTCATTATCTATAAGCAATTTGGTATCCTTAGCCGTTGTCATTGTTGGAATAATCACCCTCTCCATAGACAGGTCTAATTCCCTTAACCTTATTTAACCAAACCTATACACTACAAATACGAGAGGAGTTAAGGAATAAGATCTATAACATTGGTAATTAACAAAATTCTTTAAATACATTATTATGGATTGATCCCCCTCAATGGAGAGTTTTATTGTCTATTTTTTCAGAGGAAGGTGAAACTCAAGTAAGTAATCACGGTAGATGGGAATGAGGCTTTTGGGTTCATAAAAGTTCCAAAGAAACAAAAATAGTAGGTGGTTTTTCCTATATCGGGCTAATCTCCATGATTTCTCCAAAAAGAACCAACAAAGTATCGAACGTTGTATGTTAAGAACATTTGGGTTGATAATAAGGGATGAAAACAAGAGTTAGTAATTTTCCAATGAAGGCTTTTAAAAAATAAAAGGTTTGATAGATTGGGAGCTATCAACAGAGATCAGGTAAGTATTTCTACACAATGTTAGTACACCAATTTTTTCTTGCATTTAGACTACTTTTACTCCCAACAATCTTTTTTAACCAACCCAAAGGCGTTTACTTTCTACATTTAGTATTTGGCCAACCTATGAAGACACGATCTTAACTTAGTTCATCCTTCCAAATTTCTTACAAACAAGCCCCTCTCTTTACTAAGGTCTGTAGGGCACTTTCTTTCACCAAGTTTTTCTTAACCGGCTCGTAAAGCAATTACCTTCATCATCTTCTTAACAAGTTTACTCATTCTTTTTAAGGTCTTAGCTAACTCTAGGAGTGCTTTGCCCACTTTGGTTAGTTAGCTCATTAGAGCACGGTCAAGTTTGCTCATTCTTTTTAGGGTCTTAACTAGCTCTAGGAGCGCTTTACCCACCTTGATTAGTCAGCTCATCAGGTACTAAGCCAACTCTAGGAGCGCTTTGCCCTCCTTGTTTAGTAAGCTCATCAGAGTATGGCTAAGTTTGCTCATTCTTTTTAGGGTCTTAACCAGCTCTAGGAGCGCTTAGCCAGCTCTAGGAGCGCTTTGCCCGCTTTGGTTAGTCAGCTCATTAGGGCACGACCAAGTTCACTCATTCTTTTTAAGATCTTAGCCAGCTCTAAGAGCACTTTGCCCACCTTGGTTAGTCAGCTTATCAGAGCATGACTAAGTTCACTCATTCTTTTTAGGATCTTAGCCAGCTTTAGGAGCGCTTTGCCCACCTTAGTTAGTCAGCTTACTAGAAGACGACTAAGTTTACTCATTCTTTTTAGGGTCTTAGCCAGCTCTAGGAACGCTTTGAGCACCTTGGTTAGTCAACTCATCAGAGCACGACTAAGTTTGCTCATTCTTTTTAGGGTCTTAGCCAGCTCTAGGAGCGCTTACTTTACCCACCTTAGTTAGTCAGCTCATCAAGGCACGACTAAGTTTGCTCATTTTTTTTTAGGGTCTTAACCAACTCTAAGAGTGCTTTTCTTGCCTTGGTTAGTCAACTCATTAGGGTACGACCAAGTTCACTTATTCTTCTTAGGGTCTTAGCTAGCTCTAAGAATGCTTTGCCCACCTTGGTTAGTCAGCTTATCAAGGCATGACCAAGTTTGCTCATTCTTTTAGGGTCTTAGCCAGCTCTAGGAGCGCTTTACCCACCTTAGTTAGTCAGCTCATCAGGGCATGATCAAGTTTGCTCATTCTTTCTTAGGGTCTTAACCAGCTCTAGGAGTGCTTTACTCGCCTTGGTTAGTCAGCTCGTTAGGGCACGACCAAGTTCACTTATTCTTCTTAAGGTCTTAGCCAGCTCTAAGAGTGCTTAGCCCATGTCACTTCGCTTTGTTAATTTATATGAGCATGACCAAACTTCAATTCTTCTTTTCGTCTTTCGGCCATCTCTAAGAGCGCTATCCTTCTCTTCTCAAAATCCCCAATGGATTGGACTTAAGATAGTAAGCTAGCTGTAGCGCTTCCTAGCATAAAATCCATTCTTAGGGCAAAAATAATGTCTATTTTATCTTTATGACAAAGTTTTCTTCAAACTTTATCACAAAGAGGGGCAGCTATAGACACTTAATTTTTGCCTCCTTTTATTTTTCAAATTAGTTTATAGGGTCCTAAATTAGAAAAAGTTCAAAAAAAATAGAAAATTAAAGAAAGTAACTCCCCCCCCCCCCCCAAAAAATGAAGAAATTTAGAAAAATAGGACTTTAAGAAAAACATAAGAAAATAGGAAAAAGGCACAAAAATTATGAAATTATGAAAAAATAACAAAAATAAAATAAAATAATAAATAAATAACAGATTTTGGAAAATAACATTTTGTTAGATTATATTTAGGTTTAGAAGTTAGGTCATTAAACCTGGACTTAGATTTAAATATGGTCCAGGTTGACCGAGTCCATATGTTCAATTGGACAAGGCACAAGCCAACGGTATGACGGTTAAGCATATGGACATAATACTAGCATTAAGTATGAGGTCTTGGGTTTGAAACTTAGCAAAAGTAGGGAGGCTTTTTTCTTACTTTTTGTTTTTCTTATATCAAAGATTGCCATGTGTTAGGATCTGATTGTACCACGTGTCCTGATACGTGGCATAATTGGATTGGATGACCTTTGCTAACGTAGTGCTACGTGGCATGCCACATCAGCAGCTACGTGTCAAGTGTGACACTTGACAGGTCGGGGTTTGTCAAGTCGGCTGACATGGCACCACGTCAGCACTTTCCCTTTCTTTCCCTCGGTTTTCCTCCATTTTCTCCTAATTTTCCTCAGCTTTCCTTCTCAAGAACAGCTCACTCCCTCTACTTTAGCTTCAATTTCTGCATAAATTTCACACACAGGCTCATGGTTTCTTACATCAATCTCCAACTAGACATAGCCTACTATGAATAAATACAGAAAACGCATCTAAGTTCAGTTAATTATGCATTCAAATCGAGCTTCAAAGATTAGAAAAAAACTGAGAATTCGGTCATTTCCATTAACTTCGATTCGAGCTTTCCTTTGTTGTTAGGTTGAAATTTAAGTATAAATAGGGACATTAATGAGCAAAAGATCCATCCCCGAGCTTTAGAATCAACTCTTAAGCTCCCCTTCTCTCTGGTGATTCTCTTTCTCTCTCTAGCTCACTCTCTCTCTCTTCGATTCCTTCTCTTCGCTCCGACCCAATCTGAGCCACTGCTTAAGGAAGACTCCTGGTAACTCAAGCTCCTCGACCCAGTTGCCTTCAACCTCCGCCGCAACCCCTAACCGCTTAACCAAATTGTCACCCTTAAACCCTAAACTACCGAAGCTCACCACCCTTGAACCACCACCGTCAGTCACCTTCGGCCCAAACTACTACTACGGGCGAGCTCCCTACACTCCAAAAACCCTACTCCAATTAACCGTTCATGACCAGCAACCCCCTCTAATACCACCCAAGCTTCGATGCCAACCACTACCTTCGACGACCCCCTTAACCGCCACCAAACGTCAAGGAATCAAACCTACCCCCCTAAACCTAATTAGAAAATCACAAAAATCCCATTTCTTGGTCAAATTGGAGCTCCAATCAATTGGAATCACATCTGCAACACTACTACTGTGGAAGATCGACTTAAATCCAGTGGAACCAATCCGACCCGACCCAACTCGATCTGACCCGTTCGATCCACCTAGGTCCGATCCGTACATCCAAATCCGTCCAGAATTTTATTCTTTTATTTTTTATTTTTTTTTATTTTATTTGTTCTACTTTGTTTATTTTTTTTTATTTAAATGTAATAGAAATTAATAATAGAAAGAAAAGAAGAAAAAAAAAGAAAAAAGAAAAAAGAAAAAAAAAAGATAATTTTGTTTTATTTTATTAAATAAGTAATAAGTGATAAGTGATGAATAAATTAAGAAAAAATAGGAAATAAATAAAATAAAAAAATAAATAGGTAAATAAAAAGATTATGATTTCTTTTATCACTTAGAAAAATTAAGCTTTCTAAAAATAAGTGAAAATAAATAAACCTTTTTTTCCAAATTAGGACTATTTTAGAGTTTCCAAAAATAAAACACTAAGTAAGACTCTTTAAAAGAATTTCTTTAAATAAATTGAACTAAGTAAGAACGTAAATATGACCCTTTTTCAAAAATTAAATCAAACCACCCACTAAAGGTTTTTGTAAAAGAACTACGTGCGTCTGATCCCAAATAAGGAAAGTTTTATTTTTTCATTTTTAGATATTTATGTAAATTAATCAATTTAGTTGCATATATCATAATTAGATGTTTTTAGAAATTAAAAAGAGTATATTTGAAAAGCGAAGTTAAATTCAGAAAGTTAAAAGTGATACTCGTTTAGGGTTTAATAAATTAGCCCCTGGATCCAGATCTCTAGTTTTCAAAAAACTATATTTATAACTTAGTTTTTTAATCAATAGACCAGTAGCTGAGTTATAACCAATCCACCCAATTGGTTATAACTTAACCCCTTTTCCCAACTTCGGTTAGGTGGTGACTCCAAATCTTTTCAAGTTGGAAAAAATGGTTTTCTTTAAACCCTAGTCAAGGATCAGTATTAAATGAGCAAGGTTTAGTACTAATCAGCTTAGAAAAGACCTAATTTTATAAAAAGAACCGGAAGGGTGAAAAACTAGGCTCGATAATACCCCTATAAGCTTTTGTTGTAAGAAGATCTTTTTACTATTTCTAGCCAACATACGGTCGAGGTCAATAGAAGGCTTTTGGGAAAAGTGTGCAGAAGAAGAGAGCCTAAGCAAATGTATATGTATAGTGGGACTCTTAATTAGTATTTCAATGATATTTTGTATTATGATAAGTAGCCATGTAGGACTACTCTTCCTATTATTGTGGCTTAACTACTAGTGTGTTAGGACTTAGGGTCTCGTATTTTATATATAATAATGATACTTTATGAAAACTTATAATATTATATTTGTTGTGATGTGATCTTCACCTATATAACTCTTGGGTAACTAATTGTGTAGTATCCTTATATGTCATATAAAAGGTCGTTGATTGGAAAGATAGTCAATCTATGGACTTTTGTACAATATACATCGACTTGCCACTACTAAGCTACCCCTTGAGTCGTGACATTGTTACTTGGGTGATCAAACATTTCTCATTCCATATCAACAATCTATAAATCAATCACACAAGCACTTTCAATTCATATATTACCATTAAGTCATTCGATAATCAAAAGTCACCACGCATGCATACCCCATACCTTACATGCAACCATTTAACATAATATTATATTAGTGCAGCTAGATACAAGCAAAACTAAGCATGAAGTCATCGAGAATTGGTGTCCCAAAACTAAGCACTTTACTATAGCTGCTAATCATAGTAATCTGGAGATAGATCCTTGAAATTGGTGTCCCATAAACAAGTAAATGAAGTGAAAATAAGAAATGGTTATTTCATGGTGTCACCATAAGATTTTTACTAGAGTTATATTCTTTTGTTTGCTATTTATCTTTATATTTTTCCTCATTAGGTCAAATCTTCAATCGTGCATATTTTTTTCATTTTAAGTCTGATTCTCAAGATCTTATAGTCAATTTCCATCATTTTTATATGTATTTTCACTTAGTGTGGTTATATTTGAGAGCTAAGGCTTGCATTTTTGGTTATGGGCTAAAATAGCGACGTTCCTATCAAATGGGCTTTTTTTAGGCTTGATTTCATTATCAGGTTTTACCTATTTTGTGAAATCACTTAGGTTTGGGCTTGGAACCTTTATTTGGGCTTAATTATCTTCACTTGTTTAGTTTCTCATTTAATATTTTTTATTCTAATACTATCTTTTGCTTCTTAAATTTTAAGTGAGTTTTATGGTCATAAAGAGCTTGGTTCTTTCATTAGGGGTATTCGACACGTTGGTAAGCTTAGGGAACATAATGTGGGCCTTCCACGGGTCTTAGGTCATTCTTATTTTATCTTATACTTATTGGTCATAGAACCTATCTAAGCCTAGTTATAGGTTTTGAGGCTTGTGTTTTGGTCTTGTAGCTCAGTTTTGTGTTCTAGGTCTTCAATACTCACTCTATTAGCCTTGGTTGACCTTTTTACCTTACTTACCATACTTTTGTGTTTGAGTGGGTCTTAACTGTGGTTTTAGATTTAGTGGGTTAAGTTTGAAAGCCTCCATTTTTAAACTCATCCCCTTGTTTCCTTAACTTATTTGCTAACTTAAGGCTTTATACCACTTATGTCCTAACTTATACTTAGTTCTTGTTCTACTCCTTGTAAGCAAGTTTATTTTACATAAGCTTGAGGGTAAAACGTGGAATATATGATGTCTTCGGGGTGCAAATGCTTATGAGAAGCTTCTATGTGATTTTCTTTTTATCTTGATTTTACCACTGCCTAAGGATATTTTGATGCATGAATAACTCACTATAAGAGGAGAAATCATCTTGGAAGTCCTCACACTCCTCATGTCCAGCTTTTAAAAATGTCCATGCTAGCTCTTCTTTTGATGTTTCCTCATGTTACAAGACTTCCATTCAAATGTGCATCTATCTCATGCTAAATAACATGTTTATACTACTTCGAACCTACCACTTACAAGGAAATTTTCAAGAATATCCACTAGTTATCATGACCTAAATGGCTCTTAAAATACAAGAAAAGGTTACAAGAAAAACAAGATATAAAAGCTTTACTCATGGTGATAAGGATCTTAGACCAATCACGTGCTCTCGAGCTTGAGGACATGCTTAAATGGTTCACCAAGCGTCCGAGGGCAATTAAACTTTGATGAGCAAAGCATTCTCTAGTTCGACTTGCCAAGTTACTCCACTTTATCTCATCCAAGAGACTACCGAGGTGACTAGCTTGTTGCCGAGCTAACCCCTCTTCAATACATCTGTTTAAGGCTAAGTATACAATGTACAGATTATTGACCTGATTCTTTATCGAGACTGAGCTGACACCGATCCAAGCCGATCATCTAAGGATAACCTGAAAATGGACCATCTCCTTGATCAACCCTTCCTCAATCCAGATCATCCAAGCTGTCGAGCCTAACCTAATTTGTCCAGACCCTACCTTATTCGATAAATAGTATCATTAGGACTACATAAATGATAGCTAACATGCACCCTATTTTTCTGACATCCATATGGTCCTTTTTGTAATCAAATATGCTTTTTGTCCGATTACAACTCTACCCTTATAAATTATTCCTTTTCCTTTTCTAATAGGAGTCTTTTTGTAATTTACTCTAATCTAGGACTTATCCTAAATGGGTCGTATGAATACTTGTAAATTGTAATAGTTACAATAGTGAATACCATTGATATTCAAACATATTCCTTCTTGTGTGAGCTAAGTGTCTTTGCTTACCCTCGACTACTCTTATTTAGCCCATTAAGAGAGGACTAGTGGCAAGTGAGTTTTAACCACACTTGTGTGTCATATTAAGTGCAACTTGAGCTCATGTGAGAAGTTGGTGTGCCATATACACCTACGGTACATAAGGACCCTTGCTCAACCATTGAATATCATTTATCTTTCGAACCATCTCAAGGTTCAAACATATCCCTCTTTATTTGTGCGATACTGGACATCGTGTGTTCATCTATGGTTGGATCCATATCATCTTAGTATTAGAGTTTAGCTATGTTTGAGCAAGTTTCTATTACTTTGTAATCTAAGAGATTTATTACTACTTTTCATGTGTTTAGAAGTTCTATTATTGTCATGATTGTTTGAAGAGCACTTAGTGTTAAAGAAATTTCATGCTCTGTTTTCCTCTATTTCTTATTCAGGGAGTAGAGTGTGAATGTTTGTTTGTTTAACATATGTAATTGACCATAATGGTAGGATTATTAGGTGTCGTTATGTTGTTGATATTTGTGGAGAGAATTTTGAGTGATATTTTTAGCTGTTAATCTCTTGTAACAGACGACAATGTTTAATTTTAGTGTTTAAGGAACTTTGGGTAACCAAGAGAGTGGCACTCAAAATGGCCAAAGTTAGCAAGGGAGCTTCATACCCCAATTAGTAGGTGATCAACTATATAGGCTCACTAACCTAGTGGCTAGTCCGATGACTGTCATAAATGAAGATAGATAACAAACCAGAAATGGTCCATATAAAGGATAAGCCAATGAATAACCTAAGAGAGGCAATAGTCAATATGGACGAGCTAATACCTTAAATTGATTGCCCCAAGCTAGAGGAATAGATAGAGTTGCTCTATGTAGGCTAACACTCGATGAGATTGAAGAATTAGAGGATGGGGAAGAGTATTATGAACTAAAGGAGCATAATGTTCAAGACACTAGAGTTGAAGGGTTGAGGGTATGTATTCTAAGTTTTTTTAGGAGTGATAATGTAAAGGACTACCTAAACTTGGTAGATAAAATTGAGAAGCAATTTAAATGCCATGAAATACCTAATAATGCTAAGGTCAGACTTACTGTATTGGAGTTTACTAGCTATGTTGCCCTATGGTGAAAGAACATGTAAACTACCCAAAGAAGAGAAGAAGAACGTGAAGTTAGAAACTAAGACAAAATGAAGAGAGTCATGAGAAGCATATTTGTTCCTAGCTATTATTTGTAGGATACATTCAAGAGGTTGTAAGAGTTGAGGCAAGGAGGATCAAGTGTAGATGCATATGTGAAGGAATTCCAAATGCTAATGATTCGATGCGAAGTTGTTAAGCTTGAAGATTGAACCATATCTAGATTCATTAGTGGGTTGAAGTACAAGATTAGGGATATTTTGGAGACCATGAATATTGGATCACTTAGTGAGGCTATCTAAGTTGCCTAAAGAATTGAAAGGTGTCGATTAGTGAGATTCTGAGCTCTTGTCAGTCAACCTACCATTAGCTGACTTATTCCTAGCAAACTTATGTGATTGGAACTTAGTAAAGTTATTGAATCTTAATCTGCTCGAGCTATCTAAGCAGAGGAGAAGGAGATCTTGAGGAAGTTTGAAAAAGGCTAGAGCTTAGGAAGGAGGACCAGTGAGATCAAGTGTTTCAAATATTAAAGATTTGGACACATGGTTGCCTAATATCCGAATAGAAGAACTACGGTGATTCGAGGCGAAGCATCAACTATTAAGGTAGATAGTACTAACTAAGAAGTGGAAGAGTTGAAAGAGACCAGACAGATGGAATAGTTCAAGGAGGAGGAAATCATCTATAGTGAGGAAGGAAACTTTATGCTTGCTACCCTAGTGTTGAGGAGAACAATGAATGTGAGTCTTATACCAAAGGATAAGCAACGAGAGAATCTATTCCACATTGTATGTAAGGTGAATGGATCATTGTGTGCAGTGATTATTTATAGTAGTAACTGCACTAATGTAGCATCTACTTCATGGTTCAGTAGTTAAGGTTATAGACCAATCTCCACCCCAAGCCTAATAAGCTACACAAGCTCATTGATAAAGGAGCCCTGTAGGTAAACAAACAAGTGTCAGTGTCGATTAGTATTGGGAACTATCAAGATGAAGTGCTTTATGATGTATTACCTATGAGTGTGTCTTATATTCTACTTTGATAGCCATGGATGTTTGATCGAAGTGTGATATACGATGGAAGGAAGAACACATGTTCCTTAGAGCACAAGGGCAAAAAAGTGAAGTTGAGCCCTATGACAACTGATTAAGTTAAAAGCATGGAAACTCAATTGAGTTGAGTTCAAAAGAAAGAGGCTTTGGTGATGATTTGAGCTAAGTTGAAGAGAGAGATAAAGCTTGAAGAGTCAACCTATCTACTAGTTAAAAGGTTACTTAAGATGAGGGGATTAGATGAGGAATTGCTACCTACCGAAGTGAAAACCTTATTGAATGAGTTTGCCAACCTATTCCTTAGAAAACTAACTAAAGGTTTACCTCCCCTCTAAGGTATTGAGCATGCAATTGACTTGCATCTAGGAGCCGTACTACTGAATAAGCTTGCATATAGGCTGAACCCTTAACAAGCTATCAAACTGCAAAGGCAAATGGATGAGTTGTTGAAGAAAGGGTATGTACAAGTGTCCCTGATCCTATGTACCGTACTAGCCTTGTTGGTACCAAAGAAGATGGGATATGGAAGATGTCTGTAGATTGCCTAGCCATCAATCGCATTGCCATTAAGTATAGGTATCCTATACCAAGACTTGATGATATGCTAGATGAGTTGAATTGAGTAAGAGTATTCTCCAAGATTGATCTTAAATTTAGATACCATTAGATTTGAATGCAGGAAGGAGATGAGTGGAAGACCACATTTAAGACCCGAAATGGATTGTATGAATGGTTTGTGATGCCATTTAGACTATCAAATATACCAAGCACATTCATGCAATAGATAAACCATGTATTACCCGAAGAGATGATTATGAGAGAATAAGGTAGGGAGGAGAAACAAACAATCTTAGTGTCTCAAATGTATAAGTGATAGATAAGGCAGCCTTAGAAAACCTCAGGTGTTCACCTTGTGACTTAAGCAAATGAGATCAATTCCTTACCTAAATGCTATTTGATCTTAGAGAGCAAAGTTTTTACAGTGGAACATCGTTTCTTTGATCTCTCTAAGTGTTTTAAATGAGGAAAAATTGCTAGATATTTATAAGCTCGTAGATAAGATAACATCCGTTAGATCATCTCTGTGATTAATGGATGAGATGGAGCCTGCTTTATGCATGGTTATCTAGAATGAACTAGCTAATGGGCCCAAAACCAATAGCCTTACTTAGTGCATAAGCCTACCTAAGAAAGATTAGAGGCGAACAAATCAGCCTAACGGTCCCTATTCTAAGCCTACCAAGCCAAATCTCCCTAAATCATTCCAAATATGGACCCAACTCCTGAAGCCCTATCATTTGACTTAAGAAGTCAAACCTAGATAAATAATGGACTTATCCCAACAATTTTCAACCCTCTACATTTTGCCCCCTAACCAAAAGTTCCTTGGATACATTCATGAGAGTTTTAGACATTTCTAGAAGTTATTTTTTCAATTATTATGTAAACATACTGAATGTTGACTTTGCTGGCTTGATTACTTCCAATATCTATGAAATTGATGCTTCTTTAGGATTACTAGCAAGCTGAGTATAATATGCTAGTATTCATTTTATTGCCATAGAATACATATTCCGATATGCTTTTGTATCACACTATTGACTTATTGGTCCCATGACATTTATTCACTAAATAATGTATGTGTGGTGACTCTTCTTGGTGTTTCTTCCTTATTTTACGATCATTGGAAGAAAAATAAAATCATTGGAGCATTCACAGGAATCTAGAGCTTTCAAAACATCCCATCTAACTATGTTATATGCATATGTGTGTGTGTGTGTGTGTGTGTGTGTGTGTCTCATTCATACTAGTAAATGAGGTAATGCTGTTGTGAAATGGAGCGAAGCTTTGAGAGTTATGTTGTGTTAAGTAGAGACAGTGTGGGGGTATGAGGGTAATGCCCTCATGGTACAATACAATATTTATTTATTTATTTATTTAAGTCAAAGGTGTACACATACGAAATAAAATTATAGGCAATAATAGCCATGCCATTGTTGAAGTACTCTTTCCTTACCAACTGCCTTCTTCCCAAATCTCCACTTATCACCAACATACCCTCTTGTATTGTCCTTCCTCGCTAGTCACAAATCAATTTCACATCTTTTCTTTCTTTTTTTTTTTTTTAACTCTAATCCTTGAATATTTTCCTATCAATTAAGTATTCTAATTTCTTGAATCCTTATCCCTTCATACTATTGCTTTATGCTATTACCCATATCTTTTCTCCATATGATCCAATCTGAAATAGGAAGTTGCTACACTAATCTACCATATTTCTTTGGACATATCATGCTTTCCACTAAATTAACTCATATCTTTTTTTCCTTTTTCTTGACAATTTCTTTTTAATAAATCCAATATCTTTTTGTGAATCCTCTATGAACCAACTATATCCCTTCATAACTATTCGCCGAACCAATCTTGAATGCTACCGACTTGATCTAAACTTACTGAATCTCCAATTTAGACCACTTTGAGCTCATCTTCGATGCAAACTCTTAGGCCTTTTGGATATAAATATGCATATATATATATATATATATATATTTGTAGCCTCTTTCCAAGATACAATATTGGCAGTAATAGCAACAGCAAGGTACGATGTTTAGTTCCCCTTCTTCTTTTTTTTTTTTTTTTAAAAAAAAAATCCTTGATGCTTATTCTTCATGTTTCTTGGTGCTCCCTATAGGTGATGAAAAGAATTTGGCTCCATGTGTCTTCTTTTCCTTTCTGGTTTTCATTAAGCACTATTGGAAGAAACAATTAGTAGAGCATTTTCATTGTAAGTCCACTTTTCTTTGCCTTTTTTTTTCTTTTTCATAACTTAGCAGCATTAATCTTCAATATTCCTATCTTCAAAAAACAATACAATGATCAAATAATGTATCTTCATGATATCACTCGTATCTCTTCTCTTTTTTCTTTTTTTAAATTCATTCAAAGATAGTCACCGTAGATATTTTTTCCTCAACTAAAATTGTGTATATCTTATCATATGGATATACTCTTACTCACTAATGATATTAATTCCTATAGCGCCACAAACCCTTTCATTTTTTTTTTTAAATAATTTGTAAACTTCACCTCTTGATAGTCAACAACATGGATCTTCGCAACACAAAATGACTACACACCAATTCAAGCAATTTTGTGAAGACTTTGACTTAGACATGCTCAAATTTATTCCAACCTTTGTTAGTAAGTATCATTTTAACTTCCTTTAATGTCCATAAATTCTTGCGAATATAGCCCCTCAAGCCAATATATTTATTGACTCATTCTTTTCAACATAATCTATATTTTGAATAATTGTTGGCTTATAAATCCCGCAAATTTAACTATTTAAGAGTAAGATTGAATTCTAGTATTTTGGACAATCTCGCAAGTCAATAAGGCTAAGTAAAATAAAAATTTTATTAAATTATAAAAATAAATATATTATAACTAATAAAAACCTTAAAACTTTAATCGAAACCTAAATCGCATATTAAAACCGTAAACCCTATGTATGGGTAAATACCCGAGATTGAACTCGAACTTAACAAAAACTTTAAAACTATAATTTTAAGCATATAAAATGAATAATTATATATTAATAGTAATAAAACCCTAATCGAATATAATTAACGACTAATACGCATAATTGCGTGAAATTATTAACGAATCTGTAGAGATAACTTTTAAATATTATAAATGTAATAGGAAATAATTAAATTAATAAATTTTATAAAATTTTAACATTTATTTATAATTACTAAATTTATAATTTTTATATTTAGAAAAGTCTAATTTTTCTTTTTCTTTTTTTTCCTTCTTTCCTCTTTCTTTTCCTTTTCCTTTTCCTTTTTCCTTCTTTCATTTTTCTTCTTCTTACACATTGTATTTCCAGATTTGGTTCGGTTGCTCATGTGCATATTGTTTTCTCCATGTGTCTAATTAAAGGGATAAGAATAAGACATTAGATAAGCCACCAATCAAATCACATTAATACACTCCTTATCTTTCTTTTCTTTTTTGTTTTCTCTTGCTTTTTCCTTTCAATTTACGTCTACTCCTTCATCCCCTCAATTGTGTTGTTTTTTTTTTTTCTAGAACAAACCAAACNATAAACTTAATTATATAAATATTATGTAAAATACCAAAATAGAAAATTTTTTTAAATATAACAATTCATAAAAATGACATGTGGCATCTTCTCATGCTGCCATGTCATCATTTAATAAAATTTAATTAAAAATAATATTAATTAATTAATTAACTAGAAAATTATTAAAATAGTAAAAATAAAATAAAGAAGTCTTAAACCTTAAAAATAGCAAAGTAAGTAAATTTTGATAAAATAAACTCAAAAATAAGAGAATTACAAAAATATACAAATTTAGATATTTATTAAATTATAAAAGTGTAAATAAAAGCTTAAAATAATAAACTATAATTATTGAGATCAAAATAATAAAATTCATAATTTTTTAAACCATGATGAAAAATGCGAGTTATAATATCAAAAACAGATCTTGCTACGTGAAAGTACGTTAAAGAACGATAAAAATCAACTTTAAGTTCATAAGAATTGAAGTTAAAACAAAAAAGTTATGCGCAATTAAAAATTTAAGATAAATCGAGAAAAAAAAAGTAAAAGAATTAAGTTAAACCATATTTATATCATACTTAGGTTATAGTAAGAAACTAGACAAATAGTAATAAATATATAGTTAATTAGGGAACTTAATTTTTCAAGATACTTATAAGTTTTTATTATCCTTTAAGTACCCAATTATCGAGACCTAAAAATCCTAAAGGCTAGGAAAGTGAGCATTAACCCAGGTGAGGGAATTCTTATGATCCATTATCTACTTGTTATTTGTTATTTATATGCTACTTGTTGGTTAATGTTGATTATTCGTTAAATGACTGATTGCTTTGTGTACTATCATCTATATAATCACTTTCTTAAATTGGTAAATGCAACTATTCGACTAAAAAAACCAATTATATTTGTCACGTGTCTATGATCCAACTAATACGTTGATGGAGAGTATTAGCTTTGTAAATTTTTTAGAAAAGTATTTTGGTAAATGTTTTTCTAATCTTAAATATACTTTTGAATGATTTGTGAAAGGGCTTATGGTACCCGTAAATGATGTTTTTATTGTTAAGGTAAAGTAAGTGTAGTATCTCCATTTGCTTACGAGAGGATTCGCAATTGTGCATTTGGGACCTTGGATATATGTTAATTGCAAGATGGACTCACTTTGTGTGCCCGAGGGGCCTTTGATATGTTTAATGGGTGGCCCTAGTTGGGGTCCACCTATATTGATTGTTATTTCTCGAACTAAGGTAATAGTTGAGTATCGCCTAGTAGGACATTGCCCCTATGTAGCCTCATATGGTTAAAGTGAGGTGCTCCATGCGGGTAAGTATCGAGAAAAAATCTATGTGTAAACAATGCAAATCTACATCGTTCATAGTTCTTAACTCCTATAGATGTATTGCTTACATTCATCGCGCTTACATTCATTTTGTATGTAGATAGCTTACATGTGTACTAATAATAAATGATAACTTGCTTGAAAGGTAATAGTGAGGAATGAACTCATTAAGCTATGGTTTGCTTATTCTCCTATAGTTTCTTTTGCAAGTTTCTTATAAGTAGGGATTGGGATAAGCTTGAGAGTAGAGTATAATTGGAGATAGGTTTGGTAGTGTTAAAGTTGATTGAAAAGTGCATAGTAGTACAGAAACAATTTATGTAAAGTATATTCATATGATAGGATTATGTAGTATTTCTTGTAAATTAGTAAGTTGTTTTACTTTATTTTAGTATTTGGTAGGGCATATCAATTCTCTACTGTTCTAATGGACTATGGCCTATTAGATATCCATAACCATAGTCACTTATATTTTATAAAAAGTTAATTAATTAAAATTCAAAACCTTAGTGACTAACTGTTTAGAGTTTTCTAATTTTTGACTTACAAGGCGGTTTTTGTATCATAGGTGTACATGTAACATGAAAGTTTTAGGTTATCCTATTAGGCCTCTCTTAAGGTCATGACATAACCCTTCCACCAATGTAACCAATTTACTAGTGCATGCACTTATGCATAGTGAGTCATGGATCACGGCGAGCAACTAAATGGCATTAATTTATACTTGTCGCCTAATGTAGTCTAAGTAAATCACATTATGATAGATCCCTTTGGTGTCAATTGTGCTTGCCATAATATTGCAATATTGCTTTCTTAAATTATTTCAATGTCTTATCATGACTTATGAGAGCTTAAGGCAAAATCAACCCAAATTGTATGTGCTAAGTAATGTAATTTCACCTCTATATCTTTCTCTCTTTCTATTTTGTTTCTCTTCTCTTTGGTTTCTTGACTTAGAGAATATATTAATCTTATGCTCTCGTAGGAAAAAAATATGAAGTCAAATCCAAGTTGAAGTATAGAAGTAGCGAGGATGAAGGACTTATTGGTGCATCTAGATATATGTCCATTACCCATCTCGTATCCTCAGGATAAGTGGTTGAATGAGACCATCTTTAAAGATACATCATGGGACAAAGCCAAGCACCGAGAAGCCTATGCAACACCTCACATTGATGGTGGTCTCTAGTTTATCGAGTGTGAACCTCTTGCTGATTCTAGAGATACCATCAGGGGAGATTCAGTGTTATGCTTTAGAAACAACATGAGAGAGCCACCTCTCCCTAATACCCACTCAATTCTCATTCTTAAAGGAGCCACCCTTTGGATGGGATGATTAGGTAACATATATTGCAAAGAAGCCAGAATACATGACTTTACTAAAGAAAGCTAAAGTCCTCCATGCTATTGCCACTTTTACTTGATCGCAATTCCTACAAACAAGTTGAATGGAAGTATGGTAAGCAATCATCTCATGTTGGAGTATTCAAACCCATACGTTTATCACCTCATAGGGGGAGATAACTCCAACATTAGAAGATGTAGCTGTATTGTTGAATCTATGCAGCTTTGGACAAGCCGAACTTGCTACTACAACAACCTCTCATAAAGAGCATAGTTTTCAAGCATCCTTGATGGGTGCTTTATAAACTACTCACACAGAAGAAGAAGCCATGTTTTGCTTCTTAGCTTGCATACTTCTTCGAGGAGTAAAGGAAGGATAAGCCTCAAGTTCTAGGCTTAGGTTGCAGGAAAGAGTAAGTACCTTCATATACTCTCTCTATGTCTTTTTTTTTTTTTTTTTCATTCAAGTGTTGTAGTTATGTCTTTCACTCATACGTTCCTTTTCCATCTTTACAGGTATGAACAGTATCATAATTAATTACCCCTAGTCAACCTTAAAAGTCTACTTCAGGAATTAGCATAGGCTAACTAGTTCCTCCTATAAGGAGCTACCTTTTACAAGCAAGCTTCAAGTACACTAGGCCCTAGCAGGCTTCAAGCGTAGTAGGCCTTGAGCAAGCATGCCTCAAGAACATCAACCTTTAGATGGAAGAGCCCTAAGTAAGAAAGCCTCAAACACAACAAGCCTTAGTAGGCTTCAAGCATAGAGAGCATCTTCCTCAATAGGCCTTAAATGAAGCAAGTCCTAATAAGCCTTAAGCATAACAAGACTTACATGCGACAAGCCCTAATAGGCTTCACGTGCAACAAGCTTGTTCTACAGCGAGTCTTGGCGGGAAAGTAGGATCAACATCATTATGTCAATGTTCTGATTCAAAAAAATCAAGAGAAAGGAGAGCTACCTTTCCTTCATCCACAGTTCTCCTTCCTTAAGAAGGTACAACTTGGATAGGTAGGTAAGTGGATCGTATCACTATAATGCTATAACATATGTTTCTCTTAAGAAAGACTAAGATTCTTGTTACCATTGCTACTTTCACTCGACCGTAGTTCTTGCATGAGTGAATGGAAGCATGGCAAGCTAGAATCTATTCTTGGATCACTTCTTCAATTAAACAACAGTTGTTGAGTCTGATTTTTCGGTTTCTTATTTAAAATTGATTTCTCATTTCTTGATTAATACTAAACCCTAACCCATTTAATATTAATCCTCCACTAAAGAAATTGAGAAATTTTGATTTTTATATTGAAAATAGATTTTTGAGTCGCCACCTGATCAAAGTCGGGAAAAAGAAAAGAAATTATAATCACTTGTGTAGATTAATTACAATTTGGCTACCGATCATTGATTTCAATTTGAATGAAGAACTAGAGAGTTCCGAGTTCGGAGGCTAACCTATTAAACCCTAACGGGTACCACTATCTATTTACCGAAATTAGGATTATTCTTTTAATTATAATATTTTTAAAGAAAAAATAAATAAATAAAATCAAAAGAAAAAAGAACCTAAATTTCTACATATTTTATCATCGCCCCGAAGATGCCTACGTACTCGCTAGTTAGGATTAGACGACCGTAGTTCTTTTCAAAAAATCTTTAATGTGTTGATTTATTTTAATTTTTGAAAACCGACTGAATTTATGTTGTTACCAATTTAGTTTATTCAAATAAAATCTAAAGGGCTCTAACTCTTGAGTGTTTTTGTTTTATAAAAAAAATTCTCTAACAATCCTATTTTTAAAAAGGGTCTTTCATTAATTTCTATTTAAAGAAAAACAACTTCTATGTGATAAACTAAATCTTAAGATATGACCAATCCTAACAATCTATAAACTAATATATACAACTATCTATCAAAATAAATTAATTCCATATGATACGCTGATATAAGAACTAATAGTAAAACTCCTAAACTAATATATACATATATTATATATTATGTTAACTAATAAAGTATAATTAATATAATAATATATATGTAATAAAAACTAATCTTAACAATCCCTTGTTTAATACGCATATGTCTTTATATCTATATTAATACTTATTAAATAAACATTCACTTAAATTAATATAATGTACCTAATCTATATTACAAAGAAAACTAATGCTAAAGAAGTGCCTTAAACTAATATACACACACATATATATATACACACCATGTTAAACTATTAAAGTCCTAACAAAATAATAATATAATATGATAATAATAAATCAGAAAAACTTGGATAGAAACCGAACTTCATTGCGTATGGCTACTGTTTGTTACGTTCGGTAAAGGATATTACAAGGCATCGGTTGCTACGAGGAATTACGGCCAAGTGAATGCGCTAGATGGTGGATGGACTGATCGTAAAACTGCGACGGTGTCGTATGGCTGTGCAGTGTTTAATGGAGTGTACTACTATATGGGTATTAGGTATCGGGTTTGAGTCGTAGGGCATCAATGGAGTATGGGCTGATCGTGAAGCTACAACGGTGTCATGTGTCTGGTCACTTGGTTGTGCTGCTGTTTGCTTGGTCATGCTGCTATTCGGTCGTGCTGCTGTCCGATCGTGCTATTGTTCGGTTGTGCAGCTGTCCGATCGTACTGCTGTATTGTGGCAAGGATGGGTTTGTTCGTCGATGTACTCGTGTGTGGGAGTGAGTTGCGTATGGGGACAAAAGCAACTGGAGTTGCTGTTGTGCGTATGAGGATGAGGTAGTCGCGTTGAGGCTTTGTGAGGATTGTTTTGTTGTTCATGGTGTGATCGAAGTATGGAGGATGGCAACAGTGCTCAAGCGGAGGATTCATGGGTGTACTGGCAGTGGTGTCGCATGTGTCAAAGGTTAGGTGAAGGGTAGTGGCGCACTTTGTGTGCTATCCTTAGACGTATTGTAGACTGCTATTGCATAGATATCATGCTTGGATTGCTGGTGAATGCGTGTAGTTGGATCATCGAAAACTGCTGTAGTGGTGGTGTAGAAGATTAGTGATGTGTGCTGTGAGTAGTCATGATCAAAGTGTACAATGGCGAGGGAAGTCAGGATAGGGACTGCTGCTGCGTATGTGAAATTATGATATGATGTTGTGTGTTCTGTGTTGTCGAACAAACAAGGCATGTAACTTTGTGGAGTGTAGTGAATTATCTGGATGGTGATTGTAGTTGACAAAGAGACTTTAGTTGACAGTGGGGCTGTTGATATTCGGCTGTTTGACGTTTATTGACAATGGGGGTGATGAATTGATGCTAATCTAGAGTGGTATTGAAAGAGGATGAAGAGTGGTTGGCTTCTACGATGTTGGTGTAGGAATTCAATTTGGCTTGCTACTGTGCAAAGTGGTGTAACAGTACTTGTTATTATCGTAGTTCATGTGAGTAGTGTTGATCAGGATTGCAGCTATGGATGGACAAAGGATCCTTCATTCTTTCGGGAGTGTTTGTATTTATAAAAGCTAAATAAGATCATATCAAATCATATCTATTATGTCTAATTAAATTAGATCCAAATCCTTGATATTAATCCAAATCTAATCAAACTAGATTCAAATAATTTTGATTAGATATGAATTCTGTGGATTCAACTCGCTTTTTTTGTAAAAATAAAAAGATTGAAATAAAAGACACCTAAGTATCTAGTGAGATTCAAACCCAAGACATCAAATTAAATCCAACTCAATACTCCAATGCTTATCCGTTAGGTCATTGGCCTACGCCTTGATATTCAGTACAATTAAATTATACTTAAACCACACGACTCCCTAAAATAATTTTTTGAACTAAGCTAAACTAAAACGATTGACTCTAAAAATAATTTTCTTCTTATAAAAATATTTATATACTTTTTCTTTTCTCATTTTTTTTTTGTATTTTCATCATTTTTCCAAATTTTTATTATTTTTTAATATTATTATTTTTTAATTTTTGAATTAAGTCCCTTTTTGTAAAAAAATAAAAATAAATTAAAAAATTAGGATTACGAAGGGGCAAAAATTAGGTGTTTACAACAGTTCCTGTACAAACGCCAGATGCTAAGGCATCGTCTAGACTTAAGGTATAGAGTCTAAGATGTCGGGGTGCTACCTAGACATAAGGCACGGAAGCCAAGATGACAAGCATTGCTTGGGCTTTAGCCATAAGAGTTAAGATGATTAGGTGTCACCTAGGCTTGAGGCATACAAGCTGAGATGCTAAGGCATTGCTTAAGCTTAAGGCATAAAAGCCGAGACGCTAGGATGATACTTAGGCTTAAGGCATAGGAGTTGAGATGCCAGGGCATCGCTTATGCTTGAGGCATGGGAGTTGAGACGCTAAGGCATCACCTAGGCTTTAAGCATGGAAGCTGAGATCTTAAAGCATCACTTAAGATTTAGGCATGAGAGCTGAGATGCCAAGGTACTACCTGAGCTTGAGGCATAGGAGTTAAGATGCCAAGGCATCACTTGGGCATTAGGCATAGGACTTAGGATGCCAGGGCATTACTTGGGCTTAAAGTGTGAAGACTAAGATGCCAAGGCACTGCCTAGGCTTAAGGCATGATAGCTAGGATGCTAGGGCAATGCTTGGGCTTAAAGCATAGGAGCTGAGATGCCAGGACGTTGCCTAGGCTTAAGAGAGTAAGATATAAAACACAGAGATGAGTAAGATAATAAAAGTTTTATTATTGAGTAGTGAAATTTGTTCTTCATTTACAAAAGCAAAGTCATAGCTTGAACCCTTTTTTTTTTTTATTCCTAACAAATTGCTAATCACTTTCAAAGTACTCATGGGCTATCACATGGGTATTATAGCTTAGAAGCAGGTTGTTGCAAATATCGTTATCTTCGATGACAAGCTCCCCATTTTGAATTCTTTTATGAAACATCTTTCTTATGCTTCAGCAATCCTTAGTGGGAGGATTTACTGTTCTATGAAACTGACAATATTTGGGATTTCTTCTTTCATTCTCCATAGGTTGGCACTTAACTTTTAGCAACTTGATAGCTTCATCCTGTAGCCAACGGTTGAGGATGGCATGTACCTTGCCCATTAGACATGGAAACGAAAGAGTTTTTATATCTTTCTTAGGTCCCTTACTGACATTAAAGTTCTCACTCTCAGTTGAGGACACAAATGCTACTCATTTGTTAAGCTTGCTACTTTCCTTCTATTGCCTCATAATAGAGTTGTTTGTCCTTCATGCATTCTCAACGAGTGTAGCAAAAGAATACAGGGAAAGATTCTCTAAGTGCACAGCATACTCAGAGAACATCCCTTAGATATAGATCCTCACTAGTTCTCTTTCATCATAGATATCTTAAATGTTTAAAGTGCATTCTCTAAAGCACTCTATATAATCCATTAGATCTTCCTCCAAGTTTTGTTGTATTCTTCTCATATCTAAAATCGTGACTTGCTCATGAGTAGAGAAGAATTTTTTCAAAAAAAGCTTACACATAGTTCTCCATGAATCAATCAATCCTTAGAGGAGGTTAACATACCGGGTATATGCCTTCTCTATCAATGATTTGGAGAATTCTCTAAGCTCTAAGTCATCATCAAGCCTATAATGTTCGAGGGTTTTAATAAATTTCAATAAGTGTTCCTTTGCACTCCCCTTCTTACTATTGAACAGCAAGAATTTAGGACTTACATAGTCCTTAGAGTATGGCTTTGTTGCAAAGCGTTGATGATATGAGAGTTTCAACTCTGGTACTCCTATAGATGACCTAGATTGTATTTCCTTTATATAAACGTTTAAGTCTTCCCTTGTTATAAAGAAAGTCTTTGGAGTAGAAGCTGTAGATATAGGTAGTGAAGCAAGGGTAAGATTAAGATGAGAAGTAGATCTTCTCAAGATTGGGATAATAGGATTGGATAGAGGAGCAGGCACCGGTGAAGATGAAAAGCCACCTAAATGGACTCTTATATTCTCTGTTGCAGGAGTTGGTTGTCACGTAGGTTTTGGGGGGGGGGGGTAGGTGGTTTCATCACTCCCTCTTTGATGGAGATCCTCCTCAATAGCTAGAGGATTAGTTAGTTGAGTTGAGGTAGTAGTGCTTAGCTATGCAATAACCATAAGATTCAATAAAGCTATACCTTCCTGGTGAGAATGGGTTAGAACATAGCTATGAATTGATTTAAAGTGCTTGTGGCTTTCTACATTATTTACATTGATTGTACAGGATCTAAAGAAGCCTTATGCACCGAATGGTCCTAGCTAATATTCTTAGTTAATGGGAGTGGATTTTGCTTAGTAAGCTCAACATTAGTGCTAAGCTCTTGAGAAATGGTATCAAACGTACCGGTTGTTCACTTCTTGGGAGGTGCCATGTCTCTACAATCACTCTTTCTCAGTAGAGTTGCCAAAAATGTAAAAGTAAGGGTTCGATTGGTGAGGTCACATTCGTGCTACGTGAGTAACGCACTATACGTAGTTTCTGAGAAGTAAAGCGAGGCTGTCACCTAAAGAGATGATTAGGTGAGAATAAGGTAGGGAGGAGAAACAACCAATCTCAGTGTCTTAAATGCATAAGTGATAGATAAGGTAACCAAAGGAGATTTTAGGCGTTCACCTTGTGGTTTAAGTGAATGAGATCAATTTTTTGCCTAAACGTTATTTGATCTTAAAGAGTAGAGTTTTCATAATGGAACACCGTTTCTCCAATCTCTCTAAGTGTTCTAAATGAGGAGAAAGTGTTCGACATTTATAGGCTCTTAGGCAAGATAGCATCCATCAGATCATCTTAACGATCAATAGATGAGATGGAGCTGGCTTGATTCATGGTAATTCAGAATGAGCTAACTAATGGATTCAAGGTCAACAGTCTTCCTTAGTATATGAGCTTGCTTGAGAAAGATTAGAGGTGGACATACTGGCCTAACGATCCCCATTTTGAGCCTATCAAACTAAATTTCCTTGAATCATTCGAAATATGAATTGAAGTCTTTAGGCCCTATCACTTGGCCCAAGGGATCAAGCCCAAAAAAAATAATAAGTTTATCACAATAATTTTCAATCCTCTATAGTTAGCACTACGTTTTTTGGCATCAAAACCAACTTGGTTTCTTTTACTGCATTAGGTACTTCTCGAGATGCAAAAATTTTTGCTATCTGGTTTTCATTGATATTACCACTATGTTCCAACATCCGTTAAGAAATAAGGCATGTAACCATCATTGTTAGGGCTTTTAGGACGCTACTAATTTTAAAGCTAAATAACTCCCCTCGAGTTGTAGAACCTTACTAAGGACGAACTACTTGAGCCACCGCTGAACCGGTTCAAAAGGATAAAAATATAGGATCCAATGTAAAGAAGAATTCACCAAACAACAATAGTAAGTTTTTAAAGCCGTCGCTAACATGATATTCGAGTGGCTCTGTTTTCACTATCTAATCTCCAATATTATTCCTTAAAGCTAGGATCCTATTTTAGCTATACGATCCACAACTAGAGAATGGTGTAATTTACGAGATGTTCTACATCTTTTATCCACCTAATATATTATCCCATCCATCCCTTTTGACAAAAAAATTTAAATAGCAAAACTTCATTTATCTATTCTATTTTTCCAACTTGCATGTTGATCCAGAAATTATAAATCAATTTGAAAGATTTTAAATAATTATTTCGTCAATAATTTCTTGCCTCGGTATATGTTGGCAGAACCTTTTTTTTTACCCTTTCTCTTAAAGTAGCCCCTATCCCTTACCTCATACATACAGAAAAACAAGCGCGTTAAGGGATGAACGGATCTTTTTGTTTTCCACCTTATGGCTTTCAAGTTAGCATTGCGTCAGGACTTTCTCCAATCGAAATGTTTTCATATCAATTATTTTATATCTCTAAAAATAAATCTTTTGGAACTATTTATAGAATTAATCATTTTATTGGTGCAGGTACTAATTATGAAATGTTAATCTCTAGATTTTAAACTTTATTTGATTGAATTCCATACTTTGATTTAGTCTCAGTTTTTACGGTTGATGAGCTTTTATTCGCATTTCATTCCGTTGATTATTTAACTAAACCAAACTTAAAAACAGCCTAGGAATGCATGAAAAGAGGAATACTATATTAATTTTACATCGGGGGGAAAAAAAAAAAACGCGTATTAATTGAAATGAAGGAAAAATATGAGATGAGCAGTTCAAGAGTGTGACGAAATTCTTTTTTACACATTTCTAATCCGTTATCTGGAATTTAACTAACAATGTGAAGGTTTTGCTATTCCACACTTTCGATGTTCTTACATGTATGCATGTTACGTGCAGCGTTTACAAGTATACGAAATTGCAAAATGCATTGCACGTGGTGGATTATTTGCTGTGCACAAATAATAATATTACCGTGAGAGAGCGAGGGAGAAAGAGCCATACGGAAAAGTAGTGCGTTCTCGTGGCCATAAATAATTAGAATTTTCATCATATTTACCTATCCATCGTTTTACAAACAATAAAAGGAGGACCGCCGTGATGTCATATTTATATTATGTTGACATGGGTGATGGTGGCCAAAACTTTGTTAAAATGTTTGTGAACCGCGAGGTTTCTGCCAGACATCAGATTGTTTCCAAGTCGCTTGAACGCTGCATCGCACGAATCAACTTCCCCCATTGCAGTCTTGACGAAAGCTGTGACATCCTTGTAATTCTTGGCGGTCCAGGAAACCTCTGCGTTATCGAGCTTCCCGATGACGTCCTCATATTTATTGTAACAGTCACTAAAAGCTTGGTTAACACCAGGCTCCATTGTGTCATCATTGACTTTATAGATATAATTAGCTACACTGCGCACATTTGCTCTTGTCGCTTGTATCGCCTTCAATACAAGGATACTTTTATCAGCATTCAAGCGACTAGTCGCAGCATCGACAGGAAGGGTTTGGAAAAGAGCTAAAGGTAGAAGGAACATGAGAAATCTAGAAGGATTCATTTTTATTTTTCTTCTTTTTCCCCCTCCCTTTCACTCTTTGTCCAATTTGGTTTTGAGGAAAAGAGTTGCAATGATTGTTGATGTACAAATGAGGATTGAATGTACTAAGTGACTCTTGATCCATTTATAATGCCATTTCTCCATTAGCAATTGGGCTTACTTCCGTCAAATTAGTTCTCTTGTAGCTAGCGGATGTTGAAAAACAACAATTTTTTTCTGTATAAGAATGCGCTCAATCGCTGAATTGTTGCTATAAATACCCTTACACGCTTTATGCGGCCATTAACCAACTTCTTGTCTTTGGAAAAAAAGAAAAAAAAAAAAATCAATTTCTTACCGTTAGCGTTTTCCTCAGGTTATATTTGGATGATTTCTTGAGATCAATATTTTCTATAATTCGAAGCATTCATTATTTTCCACTGTAACCCTATGGAATAGAAATAAGGAGCTTAGCAAATATCTAGCCAATCCCATGATATTAAGGTAAATTATATATAGAAAAGCTAGCAGCAAAATCATTGTAATTTTTGTTGAAGATATCAATTCACACCTGTCTAGATACCATATTCAAGGCCCAAGAAAATAGATACTCCCTAAAGTTGTTGATTGTGTTTGATGTATCTAGACATATCTAATATTTTAGCTTTAGGAAGTAACGGAATATCTTTTTCAAGGAAAATACGTGAAAATTGTAGCTGAGATCGTCTAATCCTTATTTGATCCTAATTACCCCTAAGGACCTCTTTTTCAATCCTCATACAAAAGAAATCCAAACACAGAGTTTGTAAATGTTGTGATAACTAACCACGTTCATGTATTTCACTTAAATGCTTAAATTTGGATAAAGGCGACACACTAAAAGGCCTCAAGCTAAGAATTAGAGACAGATGAAGAAATTAACTCGATCCACCATTATGCAAAATCAAGATTTGATAGTGGCCTAATGATAGAATCACATTTGAGCTTATCGCAACCTTTCGATATATCTATCTTGATAAACAGCCAATGAATTTCACCTTTCTTTCTTAGGAAAAGGGCAATGCAACATCTCACTTATCAAGATAGCAATTTTTGCAACTTTTATTTCGAGTATGAATTCTCGCGATATGAGCGAATTTAATTATCCGATTTTGGCTTCAAACGATTTGCCAATATTTTCATGATAGTTTTATAAGGCTTATTACGCAAAATTAGTTGGTCCGAATTGATTTACATTGTTAAGACTACATTTTTTGGCATCAAAACTAACATGGTTTCTTTTATTGCATTAGGTACTTTTCGAGACCTAAAAATTTTTTAGTTGACTTGGAACGATATTCTCCGGAGCCCTTATTCCGCATTGACCTATTTAAGCCAAGCCAAGGAGAGGAATGACCAACCTAACGATAGGCTGGTAAAGTCGAGCAAGCTGGTAGAGTCGAGCAGGCTAGTAGAGTCAAATTGAGGCCAGACCAAACTCGAGGATATATGAAAGAGGGCAAACCTTTTCATAGAAGACTAATGATATGAAGTGTTTTAAATGCTTAGGCTTTAGACACATGACTACTGAGTATTCGAATTGACATGTAATGGTGCTTCGAGGAGATGTATTGGATAGCACTAACGTGAGTAAGTCCGAGAAGGAGAAGGATGTTAGAAAAGTCGAAGTCGTAGATGAAGAGGAAGAAGAGACTTGTATCTATACTAACTAGGGAGAAGTGATGACCTTAGTACTAAGACGAGTACTAAGTTCCAGGTCGAACTTCAAAGAAGACTAAAGGAAAAATTTATTCTATACTAAGTGTACCATCAAAGGACGATTGTGCACCATCAAAGGACGATTGTGCACCATCATAATAGATGGAGGAAATTGTACTAATGTAGTTGTACAGTTCTTTCTTACAAAGGTTACATCCGCCGACCTCTAAGCATCCCTGACTTTATAAGCTACATTAGCTTCATGATAAAGGTGCTTTGCATGTGATTGAATAAGTAACTGTGTGTTCAATATTAGGAGTGTGTATAGGGATGAAGTAATGTGCAATGTCGTCCCTATGAGAGCTTCATATCTATTATTAGGACAACCTTGGTTGCTTGATCGACGTATTATTCACGATAGGTACAAGAACACTTATATCTTTATTAAGGATGGAAAGAAGATTGTGTTGCAACCTATGACCTCAACCTAAGTAAATGAGACCCATAATTAGCTCACTCGAACAAGTAAGAAAAGGGCCTTAGTGATGAGTTAAAGAGAACTCCGAGTGATTGAGAAGGTCAATGAGCCTATGTTTCTGTTGATTAGAAGATTACTAAAGATGAGAGATTTGAAAGATGTTGTAGACGAAATCTAAGGGTTGATTGATGAGTTTTTTTACCTGGTTCTTAAGGAACTACCTAAAGGACTACCCCCAATCTAAAGCATAGAGCATTGTATTGATCTACAGCCAGGTGCCACTTTGCTAAAATAACCTGCATATAGAATGAACCTTAAGCAAGCTATCAAGCTAAAAAGATAGGTAGATGAGCTCATAAAGTAAAGATATGTGAGGAAGAGCATGAGACCTTATGCTATATCAGCTCTGCTCGTCTCAAAGAAAGATGGTTCATGGCTATGTGCATTGACAGCCGAATAATCAATCGTATCATTGCCAAGTACAGATACCAAATATCGAGGCTTAATGACATATTGGATGAGCTTTATGGTGGCAAAATATTTTCAAAGATTGATTTGCGAAATGGCTATCAGCAAATTCGCATGAAACAAGGTGATGAGTAGAAGACTATCTTTAAGACTAGGCATGGTCTCTTCGAATGATTGGTTATGCTGTTTAGACTTACCAATGTGCTAAGCACATTCATGCAATTAATGAACCATGTGATGCGCCCTTTAATCAGAAGATGTATGGTCATGTACTTCAATAACAAACTGGTATATAGTACTGAATTGAACAACTATGTTCAACATCTTTAAGCAGTTTTTTATATTCTACAAGCCGAGAAGTTATATGGGAATTTGAAGAAGTATACATTTTGCTAAAATGAAGTGATTTTTCTTAGGTTTGTAGTGTCAAGAGAAAGGATCTAAGCAAATGAGGAAGAGATCCGAGATATTCTAAAGTGGTTGACACCAAAGAATGTCAATGAAGTTCGAAATTTTCATGGCCGGTATGATCCTAAAAGGGGCTTAGTAGGATTGTTTAAAGTTTTTATATCACGTGTGCACCTATGATATAAAAACCTCCTTACAAGTAAGAGATTGCAAAACTTTAAATGATTAATCACTAAGATTTTCGATTTTAATTAATTAACTTACTATAAATATAAATGATTATGGATATCTAATATTTCACAATCTATTAGAACTATAAAGAATCGATATCTCCTGCCAAATACTAAGATAAGGTAAAACAACTCGATAATTTACAAGAAATACTAAATTATACATAATCTTATCATATAAATATTTTCTACATAAATTGTTTCTGTACCAACTATACACATTTTAAATAACTCTAACATTATCAAACCTATCTCTAGTTTATACTCTACTCTCAAGATTATCTCTATTCTTGCTTAAAGGAACCTGTAAAAGAAACTATAGAGGAATGAGCAAACTATAACTCACTGAGTTCGTTCCTTACCATTACCATTCAAACAAGTTATCAAACATTATTAGCACACATATAATTTATCTATATGTGAAATGAATGCATACACAGTCAATGTAAACAACACATCCATAGGAGTTCAGAACAATGAAAGGTGTAGATTTACGTCATCTACATGTCTATTATCCTCTGTATTTACCCATATAGAGTACTTCACCTTAACTGGATGAGGCTACTTGGGAGTACTATCTTACCAGACGACACTTGACTATTACTCTAGTTGAAAAACATCAATTAATATAGGTTGACCCCAACTGGGGCTATCCACCAAACATATCTAAGGCCTCTCGAGCACATAAAGCGAGTTCTGTTGTTATCAAAGTATATTCAAGGCCCTACGGGCACAAATATGTGAATCCTCTCATAATCAATTGGAGTTACCAAACTAGCTTTATCTTAATGATAAGAATATCATTCACGGGCACTACAAGCCTTTATAAAAATCACACAAAAAATATATTTAAGATTGGAAAAATGTTTTCCAAAAATAATTTTCTCAAAAATCTACAAAGCTAACACTCTCTATTGATATACCAATTAGGTTATAGATATACAAGAAATATAACTGGTTATTTTAGTCGAATAGTTATATTTACTTATTAAAGAAAATGATCACATGAATGATAGCACACAAAGCAATCAATATCAACTAATAAGCAGCATACAAACAACAAATAGCAAGCAGATACTAGATCATTAGAACTCCTTCACCTAGGTTAATGCTTACTCTTCAAGTCTTTAGGATTTTCAGATCTCAATAATCAAGCACTTAAAAGATAATAAAACTTATAAATATTCTATAAAAAACTAACTTCCCTAGTTACTTAAATATCTACTATTATTTGCCTAGTTTTCCACTATAATCTAAGTGTAGTATAATCATAGTTTAACTTAAATCTTCTATATATTTTTCTTGGTTTATTATAAATTTTCAATTACGTATAACTTTTTTGTTTTAACTCTGTCTTTTATGAACTTATAATTAATTTTTATCATTTTCGGATGTACTTTCACATAACGGGATTTGTTTTAGACGTTGTGACCTGTATTTTTTATGATGATTTAAAAATATTACGAATTTTATCATTTTGACTGAAATATTTATAAATTATTTTTTCAAGCTTTTCTTTAAGGATTTATAATTTAATTAATTTAGAAATTTTATATTTTTGAAATTTTCTTATTTTTTTACTCTATTTTACAATAATTAACTTATTTCACTATTTTAGGGTTAAATACTTATTTAATTCATTTTTTGCTACTTTATTAATTTCCTAATTAATTAATTAATTTTTTTATTATTAATTTTGAATTTAATTATAAATATGTAATGCTAACGTGGTGGCTTATGGATGTTTCGTGTGTCATTTTCGTAAGTTTTTCTTATTTTTCAATTTTTCTTATTTTGTAACTTTACTTAATATATATATATATATTATTTTTTATTAAATTATGTAAATTATACTAATTTCCTTTTTGAAACTCACAACATGAATATATATATATATATATACTTTATTACTTTATTTAACGATTTAGTATTTTAGTATATTGTACATATATTATTTAGGTGTAAACACATAATTATACTATACCATACTATTAGTATACATATTTTTATACTTATATATACACTTGTATACTTTTATTTTCTTATCTTATTATATATAAATACATATGTAAATTCATACTATACACCTAAATATACTATATACTATACATATATAATTATGCACTATACTTATTGTAGACCCTGTAAATATTGCTTTTTGGTATTGAATCGATTTAAATATTATAGGTAATTATCTTAAGTCAATGGAGTCGATAAATTTAAAACTGATTAAAATTTTAAAATCGAATATAAAATACGTAATAGAAAACCCTAAAAATCTGTAACGAAACCTTAATTGCATAAACCCTATGTACACCTAAATACTTGAGATTAAACTCAAATTTAACAAAAACCCTAAAACTATAATTTTAAACTTATAAAATGAATAAATTTACCCTAAAAGTAATAAAACCTTAATTGAATACAATTATTGACTAATACATATAATCGTATAAAATTGTTAACAAACAAGTTGAGATAACTCTCAAATATTATAAACGTAATGGGTAATAATTTAATTATGAATTTTATAAAATTTCAAATATTATTAAATGCAAAATTTTAAAATTTTATATTTGGAATTATGATTTTTAATTTTCCTTTTTCTTTCTTTTTCCCTTTTTCCTTTTCCTTTTTTTTTCCTTATTTTTTTTTCTTCTTTCCATGTGTTTTCTTTTGCTAGACGTAAAGCAACCCATGTGTTTAATATGTGTGACTTAAGAATAAGTTGCTAAGGATAATGTCAAATCAAATTCATTACATCTTCTTTTGTTTTACTTTCTCTTTCTCTTATTTAGTTTATTTTTATTTCTTTTCTCTATGGACTTGCGTCGGCTGTAAAGCCATTGTACATCCATCTCTTACTTTGATAACAAACATAAGTTACATACAAATTTTCTCCCTTTGTTTTTCAACCTAGCCCTTTTAACCTTCATTTCACTATTGTCCTTTTGATTTATTTTTTTCTTTCATTTTTCTATTAACAACTCAAGAGGAAGAAGAAAAGTCTTGGTCAATCACTTTTGAAGACACCAAAAGAAGTAGTAAGTGATATTTCAATGTATTTATTTTATTAATTTATATGTACTTTTGTTACATATGTACATTTTGTAGAAATATATGTATTTAGGGAATATGTAGTATAATTGATTTTGTAATTTCTTTTCTTTGAAATAAAGTATTTATGTTCATTGTATTTTCTCTTACATGTATTTATGTATGCACCTATGTATAAATATGCATATATACAACTGTACGCATATGTATGATAAAATAAAAAATATATATAAATATATGGTATATATAGTTATACGTATATAGTATGTATATTATTTATGTTCATTATATATATGTATATATATATGTATGTATAAAGTATTAATATAAAAGTATAGTATATGTATATGCGTGTAGCATATATAGTATATCTAGGTTTATATTGTACAATTACCTATGTATATATGTATAAATAAAATAAAGGAACTTAAGTATATAGATATATATACATATAAAAATACATATATTAGTAGTACAATATGTATAAGTATATGAGTATGCTTAAAAAGTATATGTGTAACATACAATAATATTAAATTTTTAAATAAAGTGAGATAATATATATGTGTGTATATCATCAACCTTAAAGAAAAAGAGAATGGATTAATTTGCAAAAATTGATAAAATATAATAATAAATATATAAATATTAAGTGAAGTACAAAATAGGAAAAATTGGAAAATATGAAAAAAAATTCATGAAAGTGACATGTAGCATGTCCCCATGCTGCTACATCAACACTTAATACTTTTAATTAAATTCATAATTAATGATAATAATAAAATAATTAATTATTAAAGAAATTACTAAAGTAGCAAAAGGTGTATTAAATAAGTATTTAACCTTAAAAATAGAAAAATAAGTAAATTAATACAAAATAGACTTGAAAATAAGAAAATTACAAAAATATAAAATTTGGATACTTATTAAATCATAAATGTATAAAGAAAAGCTTAAAAGAATAATTTATAATTATTTAAGTCAAAATAATAAAATTCGTAATATTTTTAAATTGTAATGAAAAATGTAGGTTATAACATCCAAAACGGATCTCACTACGAGAAAGTACAATTGAAAGCAATAAAAATGGACTATAGATTCATAAAAATCATACTTAAAATGAAAAAGTTATATGCAATTAAAAATTTAAGATAAACTAAGAAAAATAGGTAAAAAATGTAAGTTAAACTATATTTATACCATACTTGGATTGTAGTGAGAAATTAGGCAAATAATGATAAATATTTAATTAACCAAAGAACCTAGCTTCTTAAAATACTGACAAATTTTATTATCTTTTAGGTATTCGATTATCAAGTTTTGGAAACCTCAAAGACTAGGAGAGTGAGTATTAACCCAAGGGAGTTTTGATGATCTATTATCTAATTGTTGCTTGATGTTGTGTGTTGATTATTTGATAAATGATTAATTGCTTTGTGTGCTATCATCCATATGCTCACGTCCTTAAATTGGTAAATATAAATATCTAATCAAAATAACCTATTATATTTGCCACATGTTTATGGCTTAAGTGGTATTGTGAAACTTGTGTAGTCAGTAATTTAAACCCTAATTCAGGTCCAAGTGTCCTAGACAATACTATGAGTTAATAAAGCTAGAAACGATAAAATTTTTATAAAATTTAAAAACTAAATATAATATCAATAATAAAAACCTTACAAAATCAATCAAAACTTAAATCCTATACAAAAACCCTAAATCCGATGTATGCGAAAGTACTTGAAATCGAACCTAAACTTGACTAAAACCCTAAAACTAGAACTTTAAATTTATAAAATGAATCAATATAACTTAATAGTAATATAATCATAGTTGATCACAATTATCGACTAAATTGCGAAATCGTGTACGAACCCTAACGAAAACATTAAAATAACTCGTAAATATTATAATCTTAACGGATACCAATTAAATTAATAAATTTTCATAAAATCCCAAAATTAATTTATAAATGTTATTTTTATGATTTTTATGTTTGGAAAAAACTACATATAATTATTTTTATTTTCCTTTTTCTTCCTTTTTTCTTTCTTTTTCTTTTCTTTTTCTTATTCCTAATTTGTTTTCCCTTGCTACATGTGGAATCTAGCAGCCCACATTTTCTTTTCTTTTATTTTTCAATCTTCAGATGTTACAATTATAAAGAAACAATCCAAAAGTAATGATTATATTGTCATATCTTCATTAATGCAAGGATTTAGCTATTGCTTTATAAATTGCTTTGTTCATTTTTTCTTTCTTGTTTCTCTTGCTTTTCTTGGTCATGTCTAGATCCTGAAAGCAAACAAAACTAGAAAAAAGAAAAAGAAACAAAGCCAAATACACACACACATACAAAACCAAAAAGAACAAAAGGAAAAAAAAAATCCAAGCAATTAGAAGAAGAAGAAGAAGAAGAAGACCGAGGGGATTTAATCAATTAATTTACTAAAGAATTTAAGTAGGTTATTATTTAATTTTTGTGCATGTATATTAGGTATTTGTTATATTTTTTTATTTATTACATGTATTTATGCGCAAATGTATATGTATATAATATATAGTATGTAGTATGTACATGTATTTACACGTGAATATATATATGTATGTGTTTATGTACATAGTATTTATTTTAGTATATGATATGTATATACATGTATTATGTATTTTCGTATATATGTACAAGTGTCATGTATTTCGTATTTATGTATATGTGTATATACTTCATATTTTCTATATATATATATGTAGCCATGAGGTTGTATATGTATATATATCCGTAGTATTTCATATTATATGATATATATTTGTACATGTATAATAGTAGGTATATGTATGTATATTTATACTTAGTATTTTCAATTGATAAAATTTTTTGTATATTTTGTATATATATATATAGCTGGACATGAATGTGTATATACAGTATTATTAATAATATTTTGTATTTTAGTATATATACATATATAATACAACTGTATATGTACTTATGTAAATAAAGTATAAATACGTATATATTATACTCGTACATAATGTATAACTAAGGCTACAATAATTTAATACATAAGTATATTACATGTATAAATGTATGTATATAAATAGTAATGTATACTAGAAATACGAGTATATTGAAATAGTGTATAAGAATATACTATAATATTAATTTAATAAATAAAGTAATTTAATATATATATATATACATAAGAGTACTGTAAATTAGGAAAAAGGATAATAATTAAGTAAATTTTCGTAATTAATAATAATAATAAAATAATTAATTAATTAGAAAAGTAATAAAGTAGAAAATTTTGAATTAATAAATCTTAAAAATAAGTAATTATAGTAAAATAGGATTAAATTAAGAAAATTACAAAGTTACAGTACAAATAATTATTAAATTGTAATTATACTAAGAAAAGCTTAATTTAATATTGTAAGACTATTTAAGTCAAAATAATAAAGTTTATGATATTTTTATATCATAGTTAAACCTACGGGTTACAACGTCTAAAACAGACATCGCTGTAAGAAAATACGCTCAAAAACGATCAAAATGAACTATAAGTTCATAAAGATTTGAGTTAAATCGAAAAAGTTATACCCGATTTGATAAAAAGTTCAAATCGGTAATTTCATGCAAATTAATAGCTGAGTTAAGTAAATAGTACGACTTAGTATATTAGTTTAGTTATTTCATTCCCAAACTTATTATTTTCTGTATTCTTTATTATTAGGTGATTACGACTTTGACTTGGATTTGCCATCAAACTATTGCAACTCTTAAGTTAAGCATGGCCAAATGAGTTTTTTTTTTTTTTAATAATTCTATACTTGCTTATGTATGTAGTTAATGAATATAAATTGTTATCAATAATTAAATGTTGCATGGAGCTGGGTTATGCTTGTGTATAATAATATTTGTTGATCGTGAATTTACTTTAAAATAAAATGATGTATTGTTTATTGCATAGTAAATTAGATCGGAATTGATCTGTTTATGAATTGGTTGATCATTGAATAAAAGGACTTAGTATTATTTGACTTCAATGAACCAAATTGAAATACATATAATCATGCACTGATAACTAATTCTAGCCGTCACATCACACGGAGGTAGCGAAAGGCTATACGTAAGTTGATTTTTTCATGTTATAGTACTTCATATGGTACACACGTGTGATATAACCTTATCCTGGCTCATAGGATCACTAGGCATTAGAGGCACCAACTGCTTAGCTGAGGGTCGAGTCTAGATGCCTCCATTTAAGAGTGAGTGAAGGCTGCGTGAACTTACTCATAATTATATGTAGAACTCAATTTTGACAAAGCCTGAGAATGGATATGCTATTATATTTTGAATACGAAACGTAAAGTTTCATTATTACACAAGTTATAGTATGCGTACCGATGTATCTCTAACCTTGACTTTGGAAGACATTAAATTTGAGTTGCATGCAGTATTTGGTCACCTGCATGTATTTGTACGGCATATTGATTGTTCATGCATTCATTTGATTGAATTTAATTGATATATGACTTGTTTGTTATATGGTTGAGGGAATTATCTCACTAAGCTAATTAACTTATACCCCTATAGTCTACTTTCGTAGTTTGAGCTATTTGTGGAGTCGGGCTTTTGTATGCTCGAGATTAGTAGTTTTCCAATGGGTAGATGCAAGAGTGAGATAAGTGATATGAGTGAACTTTAGAGTTTGTATTTAGACTTAGAACCTTATTATGTAATATTATATGATAACAATTTGTAATATAAATTATTATCATCTTCTCATCTATAAATCTATATATATGTGTGTGTGTGTGTGTGTATGTATGTGCGTGTGTGTTATCTATGTTTAAATGATTGTGGTTATTATAATGCAATGATATCACTTACATTTGCCCAACTCTAAGCTGTTAGTTATAGTAGAAGCCTTATATATTGCATGAAGGGTTGTTGATTGAGAGGGAAATCAATCTACAGTCTTTTATAAGATATACGGCGATTGCCATTACGATCCCCCTTGGGTAGTGATAGGTATGCTAATGGAAAGTGTTAGCTTTGTAGGTTTTAACAAAAGTATTTTTGGAAAGTGTGTTTTTTTAATCTTAAACATATTTTAATATGACTTTCGTAAGGGCTCATGATGCCGATGAATGATAATTTATTGTTAAGGCAAAGGTAGTATGATATCTTCGATTAATTACGAAAGGACTCGTATATTGCTACCCATAGGGCCTTAAATATACTTTGATAGTGAGAGGACTCGCTATGTATACCCGAGAGACCTTAGATATGTTCAGTGGATGGCCTTAGTTAGGGTCCAACTATATTGATTGTTATTTCTCAACTAAGGTAATAGTCAAGTGTCGTCTGATGCGATGGTGCCCCCAAGCAGCTTCATGCGATTAAGGTAAGGTAATTCGTATGGGTAAGTACAGAGAATAATCGACGTATGGACGATGTAAATCTACACTTTCCATAATTCCGAACTCTTATGGATATGCTGCTTGCATTCATTATGTATGCATTCATTTTGTGTATAGATAAATTACATGTGTGCTAATAATATTTGATAACTTGCTTAAATAATAGTGGTGAGAAATGAACTCACTGAGTAGTGGTTTGCTCATTCCCTTATAATTTCTTTTGTAGGGATTAGGGAAAATCTTGAGAGCAGAGTACAAACCAAGGTTTGATAATGTTAAAGTTGATTGAAATGTGTATAGTAGTATATACACAATTTATGTAGAAAATATTTATATGATAGGATTATGTATAATATAGTTTTTCTTGTAAATTATCAAGTTATTTTACCTTATCTTAGTATTTGATAGGGGATACTGATTCTCAACAGCTTTAATGGATTGTGGAATAATGGATATTCATAGTTACTTATATTTTATAGTAAGTTAATCAATTAAAAATAAAAAACCTTAGTAACTAATTGTTTAGAATCTTGTAATTTTTGACTTACAAGGCAGTTTTCATATCATGTATGCGTACGTGATATAAAAATTTTAGACAATTCTACTAGGGTCATGACACATATATATATATATATATATATATATAGAGAGAGAGAGAGAGAGAGAGAGAGAGAGGAACGCATATACATATGTACATATATATATAGAGAAAAATAAATGAAAATAGCTATCATACATACTAAATGCATATAACTATATATATTTCAAAATATACCATATAGTCATATGTATTTGATTCTTTTATATAGATATGCATATAGTTGTATATATATATACATAGGTGCATACATATACATGTATAAGAAATAAAATGAACAATATGTATATAATTTTAATTACATGTACAAATACCTTGATGCAAAGAAAGGAAATTACAAAATCAATTATATTACATAATTCTTAAATACATAATACTACAAAATATACAACAAAATAAATACATATTATATGGGCTATAAGAAATATTCAATACAATATACATACTAAATAATTACCCTTTGTAATGCCTTGAAATAGTAAACTAAGGATTCCTTTTCCTCCTTCTTGAAGTTGATATGAAGTTAATAAGCTAATAATAGGATATATAAATTAAGGAATGGTGAATTGTGTAATAGTTTTAAGAAAATAAAAGGAAAGTGGCAGAAAGATGAAAAGGAAAGAAGGTATAGTTTTCGGTGAATGAAGCAAAAGAGAATTGTGTTGGTTTTAATTTAGCTTTGATTTTGAAAGAAAAGTGAAGCAAGTCAACATATAAGGATATGCAATCGACTAAAATTAAAAAGTGAGAATTAAAGCAAAAGAAAACAAAAAGAACAGAAAAGATAAGTTGTAATTAAGAGATTTGACAAGTAGCTTATCCTTAGTTTAACTTTGTCTCATTAAATAAGCACATGGGTTGCCATAATTCTTGAAGAAAGAAAATGTAGAGAAGGAGAAAAAGTAAGGAAAGAAAAAACGATAAACGAAAAACGAAAAAAGGGAAAAACGAAAAATTAAAATCATGAGGTTAAATTTTCTAAATGTGAGATTATAAACTTAATAATAATTATGAAATAATATTCATAATTTGTATAAATTTTGTTAATTAAATTATTAACTGTTATGTTTATAATATTTAGAAAATATCTTAACTCGTTCACTAACAATTTTATGTAATTACGCGTGTTAATCGATAATTGTATTTGATTAGAGTTTTAATACTTTTAGGATATAATTATTTATTTTATAAACTTAGGTTTATAGTTTTAGGGTTTTTTGTCAAGTTTGAGTTTAATCTAGGGTATTTATGCTTAAATAGGGTTTAGAGTTTTTGTATGCAATTAAAGTTTCGATAAAATTTTTAGGGTTTTTTTCATTCGTATTATGTTCGAGTTTAAAATTTTAATTTGTTTTAAATTTATTGACTCCATTAACTTAGGATACTTACCTATAATACTTAAATCGATTCGATATTCAGAAGCTAAATTTATGGGGTTTACAATGGCTTAGCTTCTTTTTATGAGCGATTCATTAAAAACTTTATTACCATAACAACCCCCCTTGATTGAGCTAATAAAGAAGAGTGATGGGTTTAGATGGAGTAACCAAACTAAACAGAGCTTCAAGGAGATCAAAGGGAAGTTCACATCCACCCCTATCCTATAATTACTAGATTTTGATAGGCCCTTTGATTTGGAATGTGATGCATTCGGCATTAGAATTGGTGCCATCCTGATGTAAGAACAATGACCCATTACCTACCATAATAAGAAGCTTAGTGGTGATTCCTTGAATTATTTTGTGTACAAGAAATAAACTCTTTTTTTCGAGCTGTTATTATTTGGCAACATTACTTACTATTATGAGAGTTTGTTATTTATACTGACCATGAGTCATTGAAGCATCTTAGAAGTCAAAACAAACTTTCAAAGAGGCAAGCCAAGTGGCTAAAGTTTATGGAGGGTTTCTCCTACGTAATTTGACACAAGAAAGGTAATACCAACATAGCCGCTAATGCTTTATTACATTAGCAAACCTTATTGACCACTTTGCAGACAAAGTTGCTAGGGTTTTCACCTATCACTAAGCAGTATGCTCATGACCCTCATTTTAGTCCCATTCTTAAGCAATGTCGAACAGGATTTGCTATTAGAGGACATTATCTTGGAGATTGCTATCTATTCAAAGGTTGAAGGCTATGTATACCAAACTATTTCACGCGTAAGCTATTGGTGAGGGAAGCTTATAGTGGTAGATTATTTGGTCATTTTGGAGAGACAAAAACAACCAATCTATTGAAGGAAAACTTTTACTAGTTTAGTTTGGCCAAGAAGATCCATAAAGTAGTTGGAAGTAACGAGGTATGCAAGAGAGCTAAGGGGAAGAGAGAACCCTATGGAGAGTATATGCCCTACCAAGACCAACCTTACCTTAGGTTGACCTCAACATAGACTTTGTCCTGAGGTTGCCCTAGACATCCAGGGGTTAAGATTCGGTTTTCGTAGTAGTGGACTGCTTCAACAAAATGACACACTTCATCCTATGCCATCAAACTAATAATGCTTTATACATTGTTAATTTGTTTTTGTAAGAAGTTGTTTAAGTACACAAAGTGCTGAAGACTATTGTTTCAAATTAGGGCACAAGATTTTTGAGTTATTTTTAGAAGAATCTTTAGAGAAGACTTAAGACTAAACTTATGTTCAACTCCAATAGCCACCCTTAAATTGATGGCCAGACTGAAATAGTGAACAGGATGCTAAGAATTTACTTAAAGTTGTTGTAGGAAAGAACTTGAAAGATTAGGATTTATGTATACCAGTTGTAGAGTTCTTATACAACTGAACCATCTATAGGATCACCAGAAAGACCCTATTCAAGGTCGTCTATGGCCTCAACCCTACTATCGTCCTAGATCTAATCAATACCTTCATAGCTATTGAAGAAATTTAATCTGAAGTCAATTGAGCCCAAGAGTTGCAAGAGCTACACTAGATTGTAATAAGGAAGATCACTAAGTTCAATTAGAGACAACAAGAGATTGGTAGTCGAGGTCGCCAAACTGTTTGTTTTAAGTCAAGAGACTTAGTATGGGTTCACCTTAGCTAAGAATGATTTCCATACTTGAGACAGATTAAGTTATTTCCATGAGCTGATGGTCTATTCGAGATTCTAAAGAAGATCAACCTTAATGCTTACCAGATCAAGTTGCTCGATGATTATGGTGTTTCTTTCACTTTTAATGTGTTTGACCTGATTCCCTACCAACTAAAAGAAGAAGACCCTGCAAGTGCCCTAAAAGAACAAGAACTAGAGACCACTTCAAACTTGAGGAAAAATCTTTCTGACCACTAAGTAGATGATAGAAATCAACTCCCTAGACTAATCATACGTAGCCGAGCTAAATGGCTTTAAGGATTCACTTAGAGAATAGTATCTTGAAGCCCTATCTAAGATGGGAATTCTTGCCTTAACTTCTATGTTTCCTATCACTGCAGACTTGACTACAGAGCTGTTACGTACGCTAGACCTTTCAAACAGTTGTGCAATAACCTAACATCCAAGCAAATAGCGACCTACCAATGTCCAACCCTAGCTCAAGTTGAGTACTCTCTAGGAAATGATCGATCAAGGTCTAACTTAGTCCAAATCGGGTCAGCTCCTGATTGCAAAGTCCTTCTTTTCTTCCTTTCATCCAATTTGTACTATAATTGAGAATGACTAGCCACCATGCGATACGTGTCTTTTGGCATGACATTCTAGAAAGATTCTTTACTTTTCCATATAGGATATTCCTTATCTCTTTTCCCCTTTTTAGCATGTTTTATGTATCTTATTTGTAGAATACCCTTTTGTCTTTTTGTACATATAAAGTAATCCTAGTGGGATGAGTATATAAACCTCTACTTGATGTAAGCAGACAACAACTTCAATATCAAAATTTATACAAGTTTCCCTTTGAGCAACCCTATTGTTTTCATCAATCTTCAACTCTTATCTATTTCTTTTAGTAAGGAGTAATGGTAGGTGACCCTTCAATTCGAACTAGTGAGTTATGTCTAGCGAATTGTAGGCCGAGTATGATCAATTAGTATGTCATATCCAATTGGTAGCTGTTCAAACTTTGCAAGCTTTTCTTTATTTCCTTCTATTGTCTCTTTGTTGTGGCATTTCTCCATGTGTCTGACCCCAGAGATGCATCATCTCTATATTTTTTGGCATCAAAACCAACATGGTTTCATTTATTGCATTAGGTATTTTTCGAGATGCAAAAATTTTTGTTATTAGGTTTCCATTGATATTACCACTATGTTCCAACATCCGTTAAGAAATAAGGCATGTAACCATCATTTGTTGGGGCTTTCAGGATGCTATAAATTTTAGAGCAAAATAAATTCCTTCAAGTTGTAGAACTTTACTAAGGATGAGCTACTTGAGCCACTGATGAACCAGTTCAAAAGGTTAAAAGAATAGGATCCAATGTAAAGAAGAATTCACCAAACAACAAGAACAAGTTCTTAAACTCGTTGCTAACATGATACTCGAGTGGCTCTGTTTTCACTATCTAATCTCCAATATTATTCCTTAAAGCTAGGATCCTATTTTAGCTATATGGTCTACAACTAGAGAATGGTGTAAGTTACGAGAAGTTCTACATCTTTTATCCACCTAATATATTGTCCCATCCATCCCTTTTGACAAAAAAATTTAAATAGCAAAACTTCATTTATTTATTCTATTTTTCCTACTTGCATTTTGATCTAGAAATTATAAATCAATTTGAAAGATTTTGAATAATTACTTCATCAATAATTGCTTGCATCAGTATATGTTGGCGGAACTTTTTTTTACCCTTTCTCTTAAAGTTACCCCTATCCCTTACCTCATACATACGGAAAAAGAAAAGCGTTGAGAGATGAACGAATCTTTTTGTTTTCCACCTTATGGCTTTCAAGTTAGCATTGTGTCAGGACTCTCTCCAATCGAAATGTTTTCTCATCAATTATTTTATATCTCTAAAAATAAATCTTTTGGAACTATTTATAAAATAAATCTTTTTACTGGTGCAGGTACTAATTATAAAAGGTTAATGTCTACATTTTAAACTTTATCCGATTGAATTCCATACTTTGATTTAGTCTCATTTTTTACAGTCGGATGAGTTTTTATTCGCATTTCATTCCATTGATTATTTAACTAAACTAGACTTGAAAACAGCCTAGGAATGTATGAAAAGAGGAATACTATATTATTTTTACATCGGGGGAAAAAACCACGTATTAATTGAAATGAAGGAAAACGATGAGCAATTCAAGAGTGTGATGAAATTCTTTTTTACATATTTCTAATCCATTATCTTGAATTTAACTAACAATGTGAATGTTTTGCTATTCCACACTTTTGATATTCTTAGATATATACATGTTACGTGCAGCGTTTACAAGTATATAAAGCTACATATTGCATTGTACGTGGTTAATTATTTGTTATGCACAAATAATAATAATATTGTGTGACAATGAGGGAGAAAGAGCCATAAGGAAAAGTAGTGCATTCTCAAGGCCATAAATAATTACAATTTTTAGCACATTTGCTTATCCATCATTTTACAAACAATAAAAGGAGGACCACTATGATGTCATATTTATATTAAGTTAGACATGGGTAATGGTGGCCAATACTTTGTTAAAATGTTTGTGAACTACAAGGTTTCTACTAGACATCAGATTGTTTCCAGGTCGCTTAAACCCTGCATCACACGAATCAACTTCTCCCATTTAATTCTTGACGAAAGCAGTGACATCCTTGTAATTCTTAGCGGTCCAAGCAACTACTGCATTGTCGAGCTTCCCGATGATGTCCTCATATTTATTGTAACAGTCACTAAAAGCCTAGTTAACACCAGGCTCCATTGTGTCATCATTGACTTTATAGATATAATTAGCCATACTGTGCGCTTTTGCTCTTTTTGCTTGTATCGCCTTCAATACAAGGATACTTTTATCACCATTCAAGCTACTAGTCGCAGCATGACAGAAAGGGTTTGGAAAAGAGCTAAAGGTAGAAGGAACACGAGAAATCGGAAATGATTCATTTTTATTTTTCTTCTTTTTCCCCCTTCCTTTCACTCTTTGTCCAATTTAGATTTGGTGAAAAGTTGCAATGATTGTTGATGTACCAAAGGGGATCGGATGTACTTGATGATTCTTGATCCATTTATAATGCTATTTCTCCATTAGTAGTTAGGCTTACTTCCGTCAAATTAGCTCTCTAGTAGCTGGCGAATGTTGAAAAAGAACAACCTTTTTCTGTATAAGAATGCGCTCAATCGCTGAATTGTTGCAATAAATGCTCTTACATCCTTTATACGCTCATTAACCAACTTCTTGTCTTTGGAAAAAAAAAAAAACAAAAAACAATTTCTTACCGTCAGCATTTTCCTCAAGTTATATTTGGACCGTTTCTTGAGGTCGATATTTTATATAATCCGAAGCACTCATTTTTTTTCCATTGTAGCCCTATCTAATCGAAATAAGGATTTTAGCAAATATCTACCTAATCCCATGATATTTAGGTAAATTATTTATAGAAAAGCTAACAACAAAACCATTGTAATTTTTGCTGAAGATAGCAATTCATACCACTCTTCATATCATATTGAGGGTTGACAAAAGTAGATACTCCATAAAGTTGTCGATTGTATTTAACATATCTAGATATGTCTAATATTTTAGCTGTAAGATGCAAGATAATATCTTTTGCAAGGAAAATATGTGAAAATTGTAGCTAAGATCATCTAATCCTTATTTAATCCTAATTTCCCGTAAGGACCTCTTTTTTGATCCTCATAACAAAGAAATCCAAACACATAATTTGTAAGCAATGTGATAATGGACCACGTTCACGTATTCCTTTGAAATGCTAAAACTTAGATAAAAGCGACCCACTAAATGGCCTCAATCTAAGAATTAGAGACACATGAAGAAATCAACCCGATCCCCATTATGGGCAATCAAGATTTGATAATGGCTACCGATAAAATCCCATTTGAAATTATCACATTTTTATTATGAATCTATCTTGATAAACAACCAACGAATTTTACCTTTCTTTCTTGGGAATAGGGCAATACAATATCTCACTTATCAAGATCATGCTTTCTACAACTTTTATTTGCGATAAGAACTCCCCCAATATGAATGAATTAAATCGTCTAATTTTAGCTTCAAACGATTCACCAATATCTTAGTGATAGTTTTATAAGGCTTATCACACAAATTATTAAGTCTAAATTGATTTATATTGTTAGCTCCACAATTCATGGCATCGAAACCAACATCTTCAAAAATAAATCTTTTGGTTCTATTTATAAAATAAATCCTCAACAAATGTTTCCTAGACTCGACAAGACTAAAAAAATTAAAACAGATAAAAAAAATTTAAGAAGAGACCTCATGATGAACTCGAAAACCTCAATGTGAAATTCTGAGAACCTTGATCGCATAAAAAAAATAATTAATTAAATTTAACCTTAAATCTAAATAAAGCCTTAATTTAGTAAATTGACCCCAAAATTTGCGAAATCACTTAGAGCCACTAATGAACATCTAGAGCTATTCTTGAAAAATATAAATTTACCAAGTAAGCTAATTTAAGAAATAAGTTAAATACAAATTTGCTCTTATAAATATGGTTTGCAGTGTGTACGTATATAAATACAACATTAATCATGAACAATTAACAATGTAATACATCATGCAATATCAAACTGATTTAAATTATGCTAACTAAATTTACCAAATTTATAAAATTACTTCCTTGCCATAAATATATACGTATATAGCATAATATATATATGTATGTACATATTACATATGATCTCTCTTATACGATATATTGCATAAAATATGAAAAATGCAATCTTTCGTGAACATTGAATTATACAATATACAATATGTGTAACTTTTTATCATATGCCAAATAAGATCAATCAAATAAACTTAAGCTAATTAAAATAGCAAGTCAATAAAGCGACTTTGAATTATGATGAATTGCATAAATTCGCTATCAAACAATCAGAGATTTTCCTAAATAATATTAATTAACCAAATTAATCTAGTCTAAGAGATAAATTAATAAAATTACCTTTATACATATAAATTGTGCCATGCATACACAAATTTGTATATTCGTAATTTTACTCACATACGCAATATATTGAATTATATCAATGTGAGCATCGTAATCTTACGTGTCAGATTATGAGAGCTTTGTGGTCTTATGGGTTTGATAATGAGAAGATAATTTAGGGCATACATGAAAGTTGGTCGATTGGAGTAATATGTCACGTGTAAGTCTCAAGAGTTAGATAAGGACATACCATAGGCCCGAATTATAAAAATATAATAAAATAATAGTATTATAATTAAAAATAGTTAATTATACTAAATTATATTATATTGTAATTTTCCATTGTAAATGTGTAAATTAGGAAATGAAAAATAACCAAACTTTAGAGATAAATTATTTGAAAACTAAAATTATAAAATGACATAAAATAATATACAAATATAGTACATGTACCTCAGGTGTAATCATTATATATAATTAGATACCCCAAAATGCTTAAAATACCCTAAAACATGTATAATTACCTAAAAAACTAAGGAGAAAAATAATAAAAAATGATAAACAAATGCTAAACTACTAGATTCACTATAACGCCCACAAATTTGGCCTTTTAGATATAGTGTCCAACTCAAGTGCTATACATAATTTTTCAAGTTAACAAAACATCATAAAATTAAAATCAATTAAAACTTTAAATTCAAAACCTAAAACGAATATGAAAAAACCTAATATATGATTTGAAAATCTTAATCATATAAAAACAACCCTAAACCCTACATATGAGTACTTGCAAAAATTTGAACCTAAACTAAATAAAAACCCTAAACATTAAATCTAAGATTATAAAACCTAATAATTTACTATAATACTAATAAAATCCTAAATCAATAAAATTATCACTAAATATATTAAATTGCGTAAAATTGCTAATGATTGATTAGAGATAAATTATAATAATTCAGTAAATTAAAACAATTAAAATGATAAGTTAATAAGATTGCAAATTTAACCGCACTTATAAATACATGTGGCATAATGTGCACATATATATATCATCGAGTTTGATTTTTTCCTAGTTTTTATTAGTTTTCCCTAAACTAATCAATACTAAATCTTACCCGTTTAATATTGATCCTCAGCTAGGGTTTAAAGAAAACTAGCTTTTATAAAGAGTTTTATAAGCTTTAGGAGTTGCCACCCGACTAGGGTTAAGAAATGGTTTAGGTTAAAATCAAATTTATAGATTTGTTTTTGATTTAGACATTAGTTTACGTAAAGAAAATTGATTTTATAGAAAAAGGTTTTCAAAAACCAAAGAAACAAGCTTGGGGTTTAGGTTTTTTAAACCCTTATGAGTACCATGAACTTTTCTAATTTAGATTTACTTTCTTGAAATCACCTTGCAAAATTATCTTATAGAATGATATTCAATCACTAGTTAATGAATTATACTAAATTAAATAATTTAAACTAAAATGGAAAAAATAAATATTTTCGTTTTTTACATTGCCTTGGAGGTACTTATGTATCTGCTATTTGGGATCAGACATACATAATTCTTTTTTGAAAACCTTAGTGAGTTAGTTTCTTTTATTTTGAAAAAGAGTCGGGTTTAAGTTTCTTAATCTTTTTTAATTGATTTTGGAAATTTTGTAAAAGGGTCCTAATGGATTTGTATCTTTGAAACTTCTCAAAGAGGTCCTAATTAAAAAGATCAATTTTATTTTTATTTTTATTGAAAAATGATTTCCTAAGTGGTAAAATTGCTTTTATATTTTTTTTATTTATTTCAATTTTTTCGTTTTTTCTATTTCATTGTCTTAAGTATTAATTGGGAAAAAAAATTATTGTATCCCCTTTTCCTTTTTTTTCTTTTCTTTTTCTATTTCTTTTTTTTTTCTAATTTTTCCTTTTTCTCTTTTTTTAGAAGTACAAATTACAATAATAAATAAATAACACACAAAAAAAAAATACAACATGAACTAAAAATTGAAATAGGAGACAAGGCTAAACCAAGTATTGCATGCGAGTTGTGAGTGGTTGGATCCGGGTTGCTAATGGGTCAAACTTAGGTGGATAATTGGGTTAGACCCAGTTTTGCAAGAAGAAGCAACAGGTGGCAACTGTACATGTCTTAGAGATGGTTCTAAGTTGAATTTTTTACAGGTGAAGGTGTTTTCATGTGTGATTTATTGGACTTGAGGGTATAGGAGGAATGCCTCGACGAAAAGTGGCCGTTTTATAGTGGTTGGAGAAGAACAGCTGGCAACGATGATGGATGATGCTTGTATGGTGGCTGATGGAAGTTAAAGGTTGGTCAGGTTAAGGGTTTTAGTGCATTATGGTCATGGTAGTGGTGTTGGTTTGGGTCGATGTGGTGGCTAGAGTGATGTTTCGAAGGGTTGGTGGTTGTTGGCTATTGGGTTTGTTTGGGTCAAGCGCGACATTGTCATCAGAGGGATTATTGTCTGTAGATTCATGCCTAGGTATGTGATAGCAACATGTGTTGGATGTGAGTGTGGTTAAGCATTACAGAGGAGCATAGTTGGGTTCTATTTACCGTAGAGTTGTAGTCAATGTATGCATGAGTGAGAGGGGCATCGGGTTAGTATGGAGTTGATGTTATGGATGATGGATTGAAGATTGGAGGTTGGTACTGTTGTGTGTGGGGATGTGCGCTACAGTAAAGTTTGGGACAATGTTAGAGCATTTGATGAAAGAGAAATTCGAATGCATAAAGGTTGCGATTGGCAAAGAGAATGGGCATCGATGAAGTGATTGGGTATGGGTCCTGTATGGCTTGAAGTGAAGTAGATCTAGGTTACATAGGTTTAGATTATGTGTGAGTGTGAAGTTGTGTATGTTGTGCGTAGTGGATGGTGATCGAGTGGCGTTATCGGAGGGAGCAAATGGAGTTGGGTTTGAATGATCGATGCTTGGTAGAGAGTAGAGTGTTTGGTGCTAGTTGTAATTGGAAGTGTGTCGAGTGAGAGAAGGAGGATTGATGGTCGATGTAGTGTTATGGTGCGCGAGAGAAGGTCGTTTGTGTCAGTGTATTTGGCTGGTTTGTGTTTTTTTTTTTTATTATTATTTCTCCTTTCCCACAAAATTGTGCAATTATGATCATAAAAATATATGGATCATTTACCAAGATTAGAGCTCAAAGGGGAAGTTAGTAAGACTAAGCTTAATTTGTAAACTAGTCAAACACATGTCCCTGATGACCCTTTTTTGCTAAATAATTTTGAGTGGAAGCTTTCAACAACATTAATCGTCATTAAAAGAAAAAAGGATAAAATTAAGTTTTCTTCAATTTTCCCAATCGATTTCATCCTTTAAGCATGTGAATTTGGACTCAATTTAGGCTTCAATTCAAAATAGGCTATGTGGAGGATAGGAACCATCATTCAATTAGTAAATTTATGTATGGCAATTGTGCAAAAAATGAGGTCAAAATGGGGGATGTGGATTGGTTTTGCTAGGGAAAAGGAGGGAAAGGGAAGGAAAAAGAAAGAAAGGGAGAGAAAAGGATGTTGACGTAGCATGTGTCACGACATGGCCCAATGGTTTTGTGACACATGGTAGATGTGTTTTATGAAGAAAAAATTAAAAGGCACTTTGTGCCTTTAGTGAGATTTAACCCCATAATCTCTAAGCCAAACCTAAGCACAAATCTAAGTGGATTACTGTTAAGTCAGCCTATGTCTTACTCATATGTGCAATCAAATTGCACATATAAACTAGGTTGGCTTAGGCTAGATTTAAATCTAAGCCTAAGCTTAAAATTATCCTTGTTATTTTTATTATCTAAGACCTAAAAAATACTAAAACTATTAAAATTTTTTATTTTACTTCAAATTATCTAAATCTTTTCTTTTTTCTATTACATACCTTTTTTTTTTGTATTTTCTCTAAATTTTCTATTTTTTGTACTTTTTCTAAATTAAGACCCTTTCACCCTATTCTAAAAATTTTTTAAAAAACACAAGGGATCAAAAATAGGGAGTCTATTGCTACTCCTTTTTGTGGTGAAGTTTAAGTAAAATTTTGCTACAAAGACCAAAAGAGACATCATTTTTGCCTTACAGGTTAAATTACCCTAAGAAACACTATAATTAGCTAGCTGTCTTAAGCTTGGTTCACTAAGGATTTGGTGCATGGTGAAAGGTGAAAAAGAGAGGGAGCGCTCTAAGAGTTGGCTAAGAAATTGAAACAGGGTAGTACCCTTATAGGTTGGCAAGAACCCTAAAGAAATTTGAAATCCTATTTATGCCCTTATGAGCTGACTAACCTAAGAGAATAGGTGAAGAGCTCCTTGAGAAATTATGAATTGAAGCTTGGTCATGCTCCTTTGAGATGACTAACTTAGGCAAATGGGTAAAGCGCTCTTTAAGCTAGCTAAGACCCTAAATTGAATGAGATGGGTAAGAGCTAGCTAAGACCATTAAAGAAGAACTTGGTTGTATTCCTTTGAGTTGACTAACCTAAGTGAACTGGCAAAGTGCTCCTTGAGTTAGTTAAGACTAATTTGAATGAGATGGGTAAGCATTCCTTGAGTTGGTTAACACCCTTAAAGAAAAACCTAGTCATGCTCCTTTGAGTTAACTAACCTAGGTGAATGGGCAAAGTGCTCCTTAAGCTGGTTAAGACCCCTAAAGAAGAACTTGGTCATACTCCTTTGAGTTGACTAACTTAAGTGAATTGGCAAAGAACTCCTTTAATTGGCTAAGGCCCTAAAGAATTTAAAGCCTAGTAGTACCCCATTGAGATAACTAATCTAGGCGAATGGGTAAAGCGCTCCTTGAGTTGGCTAAGACCCTAAATGAGAAATTAAAGCCTAGTCGTTCCCCTATGAGTTGACTAATCTAAGTGAATGGGAGAAGTACCCCTTGAGCTAGCTAAGACTCTAAAGAATTTAAAGCTTAATAGTACCTCATTGAGCTAACTAACTTAAGTGAACAAGTGAAGTATTTCTTGAGCTAGCTAAGACCCTTTATAACAAATTGAAGCTTAGTCGTGCCCTCATGAATTGACTAACATAGGTGAATGGGCAAAGTACTTCTTAAGCTGGCTAAGAGCCTAAATAACAAATTAAAGCCTAATAGTGCTCTATTAAGCTAACTAACCTAAGTGAACTGGGTAAAGTGCTCCTTGAACTAGCTAAGACCCTAAATGAGAAATTGAAGCTTAGTCGTACTCTTATGAGTTGACTAACTTAGGCAGATGGGTAAAGTGTTCCTTGAGTTGGCTGAAACCCTAAATGATAGGATTCCAGGTACTGACCCGACAACATGCCAAGTTTTCAACTACATGGGAGGCTTATTCGTGAGCTTTGCATGAATGGATGACCTATTTATTAGCTTTGTTAACGTTAGACGGCCTGGCCTGATCCGTTGAGTCCACCTTATAATGTTGAATATGTCTTGCTTTATCCTAACTAAGTAGTCCCACAAACCTAATTATGAACTATAGCAATATCGGAAGACCCGACATACTTTGCAGGTTCAGTCCTGGCCTACTATTTATGCCTTATTTTACCAAGTTTTCCTTACCATATTAGAATCACCCCACCTACTCTGGTTGAGTTTGCTCTACCCTTCTAGGTCTACCTTGATCAGTTCGGTGCACTCTACTCTAATCTAAATGGTTTTGTCATGCTCTACCAACATCCTTTGCACCACCCTATTCCACTCTACATGATTATCCTGCCCTTCCAGTCCATATTGCTTTATCGAGATCGATATGCTTACTTATCTCAGCTCAGCCAGTTCTACTAGGTTTAGTCAGTTAACCTGAAATAGGTCAGCTACGTCCATATTAGAATGGTTCGGCCATGCAATTAGCCATTGTCATGTCATGTTGGCCTTAGATTGGTCACTACTATGACCGATTTACCTGGTCACTCGAGGTTGGCCACGACAACGTTAAGTTGGCTACGGACATATCAAATCAGCCCTAGACAAGACAGGTCATCCCAAAGCTCAAGTCTGCTTAGGTTAAAGCTCTAAAGTCTCCAATTGCTTTTTAGAATCAAACATTAGTCCCTTACCCAAAAATCTCAATTGGCTATCTATTTTACTTATGTCATTTAAATTTCCTATTTCTCGTATTTTCCCTTAGTTGTCGTTCATGTTTCATTTGTAATTATTGGAATGTAACTAGGGTATCCTTTAGTCATTTTATTTATAACTTTACTCCTTTTGTATAAATAGAACAGTTGTATATGGTTTTAGGGAGATTTTGAACATTAATGAAAAATCCTTGAGTTTTTTCTCTTGGAAAGCTCTCATCTACTCACTCTTATCAATCCCTTTAGCAAAGATAGTGGCGAGCAACCCTAAGCTTAGTATTCGTGCGTCATATCGGTACTAGCTTAGGTCTGTGTATGGTTCTACGGTATGTCATATTCGTAGAGTTAGTGCACAGGATTGCTAAACCATAAACTTTTATTTATTTTTCGAGCCATCTTATGGCTCGGACCTACCCCTTGGTTTTTCATGTGATACTAGGTTCATGTGCTTATTTACAAATTCGTATCAGTAAATGAGAATTTGAAACTTGATCGTGCCCCTATGAGTTAACTAACCTAAGCTAGTTGGCAAAACGCTCCTTAAGTTAGCTAAGATCCTAAAAAATTTGGAAGCCTAGTGAAAGGAAGCACATTATGGCTCATTAAAAGAATATTGGTGAAGAAAAGCATCCAATGGGCTCGCTAAAAGAATATTGGTGAAGAAAAGCCCCCTACGGGCTCACTAAAAGCGTAAAGAGAGATTTGATGAAAGGGGAAGCGCCATATGGGCTTGCTAAACCCTAGGAGAAAATTGTAAATCAGGATAATGCTCTATGAGCTTATTAGAAGTTGAAAAATGGTGAAAGATAGGACAGTGCTTTAAGAGCTTGCTAAAACCCTAAAAAGAATGGATGAAAGACGGGACAATGCTTTAAGAGCTTGCTAAAACCCTAAAAATGAAAGAAAGAGGGGACAGTACTCTAAGAGCTAGCTCGAACCTTAAAATGAATTAAAAGAGGGGATAGCACTCTAAGCGCTAGAATCCTAAAAAGAATTGAAAGAGGAAACAACACTCTAAGAGCTAATTAGAACCTTAAAATTGAATTAAAAGAGAGGACAAAAGTTGGGACATCACTCTAAGAGCTAGCTAGAACCTTAGAAAAGATAGCACGATGTAAGGGACGTAACTCGTTTTAAAAAAACTTCTTGACTTGAAAATATTTACCGATAAAGAATTTGGTGAAAATCATGTAATGATAAAAAAAAGGCATTAGGGATTAAGTACCTCAATGACTTAGATCAAAGTGATTAGCTTAAAATGCATAACCACATTGAAAAGGAAATAGATTACTTGAATTGAAAGTTTAGTTAATTGAGTTAGTATGGATTTTAAAATGGGCCAAAAACTTATGAGAAGCCATTACTCTCTCACTCTCTCTCTTTTGAAAGCTTGTTAATGAGTATAAATTCTTATTTAAAAAGCAAGTGTTATAATTATCCTCTTTCTTGGTAACTATGTAAGGTATCTTGTATTTTTCTTAAAAATGTCTCCTAACCTTGATGCTGGGCTTCCTTGTAGAACCTTGTGATTTTAAACATTTCTTTTTTAAGGAAAAGGTAACTCATAATTAGTTTAGTCGAAGAGAGCTTCCTTGTGAACTCTTAATCCAAATTACACTCTTAACTACAGTCCTAAAAGTTATAGTCCATTTTATACATGATACGCCTTGATCAATCTAGGAAGTTTTTGTTTTTGTTTTTTGTTCAACACTAGCAATTTAAGCTTTTGCTCAAAGGGTTTAAAAAAAGGACTAATGAGAAGGCCTATTTTAAAAGAAATACTTTTATGTAACCTAGATGTACAAGTTAAGAACCTTTAGGAAAGATTAGAAATATGCTTGCCTTAGTTCCAAAAACAACTTTTATTAAAGATAAATTATTCTTGTGATAAGAATAACTTTATTAAGTAAGGGTGGTATTATAGGTAGGAAGGTCTTGTGCTTATGACTAAGGATATGTAAAGTGGCTTTGTGTCTTGTGATTTGGAATGGATATGTAGGGCTCATGTTTTTAGGCTAGGCATGAGATTCGAAATGGGCATTAGGGCTTTTTGTTTCTTAGGAATGTTTGGGCTTTAATTATATGCCTTACATTTTGTAGGCTTTCTTTAATTAGGGCTTTTCTTTTTATACACAAGCCCGATTTTCAAGCTTCTTCCCCTTTTTCCTTTTTCATTATTTTTCTTCTTCTTCTTTTTCTATTGCCCCCTTCTTTCCTTATTTATTACTTTAGCCTACTATTTTTAGATGTTATCTCTTTTCTTTTAGCTTAAAAAGTGATTATCTCCATTGATAAGTTTTTGTCTTTTAAGAGATTCAAGGCCCTAAATCCATGGTTTCTGAATATATGGGCTTAGGTGAGGTAAGTATATGCTTAAGGTGTTTGAAAGGTGTCGACTCCTCTTCATTTTGAAGAAAAATAATTTATTAGAAATAAAAGTTATCTTTGAATTAATGTTAGTGAAGCAAGTACAAACCAATTTTATCCTTCTCTCCTAATCAATGATCCTAACCTTCGAATTGCCCCATTGTGGGGTGGTTCTTTATAGGGTTTAAATTTGAAAATTCTCTAAATAGGTCCAACAGGATTGATAAGAGATAATCGTGTTTAGGATTAAAAAATAAATGCTTAACTTCATTTTAATCTATGTATCACATTCAAAATTAAGCTCCTTTAAAGAATAAGTCTAAAGTATCTTCCACATGATGTCACTTAACTTTCAAAATGTTTTAAGGGTTAGTGTATAGGATATAGTGTGCCTTTTTTCATTCTAAACTTTTTAAAACTAAGTTACCAATTTCTTAGGGAGAAATCTATATTTATTTTCCTTCGATGAAGATTAACTTTGCTCCCTAATTTCTCAAAACATGCCCCAATTTGATACTTTTCACTTGATCTAAGTTTGAGACTTAGGTTATATTTCACTTTGTGTTTTAACTTGGCTTATGGTTAGGCTTAGTTTTCTAAATGGATCAAGGGTTTTGGCTTAGCTTAGTTACCTTGATGGTTTGGGGATTATGTTTGGTTCAATTGCTTTGATGAGTTGTGGTTTATACCTGGCTTGGCTATCTTAACGGGCCATGTTTTGTGTTTGACTCTAGCGTTTGGGCTAGTTACCTTAACAGGCCAAATGGCTTTGTTTGGATTGGATGTGTTTGGGCTAGCGCCCTAAATGGGTTAAGGGATTTTACTTTGGTTGGCCAATAATTATTTGTAATCGTCAGCAAATTCCTTTTCTTTTTTCTTTTTATTTATTTAGTATGAGAGAAAGATAAGGTTTTATTTTACAGAAAACAAAAAATCTAAAAGAAAAATGGTGATTTATGGGGGTTCTATTTACAAGTCAATTGATTTTACTTACATTTCCCTAAGGGAGCAAGAAAAATTGTTAGATGAATGACTATTGAAGTACCTATATACAAAAGGGAATCCTAAAGAATGAAGAATGATAAACTGAAGAGAACTTTTTATTCTTTTGAAAAATCAAAGTATAGAAAACCAAGGAAGAGAGTCTAACATTTATTCTTGAAACTTAAGATTTAGTTTAGGCCTCCTAGTTATAAACTGGAAAAAACCTTAAACTAAGTCTCGTAGACGAGCTCTAAGGCCCTTCAACATTTCATGGGTTTCTCTAATGACTTGTCCAAGAAGGGCTTTTAAGGCCCGATTGTGAGCTTCAAAACATTTGAGCTTTCCCTTTAAGCAACTAATTTCAACCTCTAGTAGCTACTCACAAGTCCTAGAGAGGTCCTATAGCCTATCAGTTCTCTAATTATCTGCCTGGTTATTTGCCATTTTATGTCTAAACATTACATAGACAAAAATCAATTATCAATAAAAGAATATATGTGAAAATAAGCATTAGAATCGTTAAGGTTAGTACATTACTCTTTAAGTTGCAACCTTACTGCTTAATTTAGTGTTTAACTTTTACAAGAAAAAAAAAATTACATTTCTAAAATCTTTCCAATATTAGTAAGGTTATAATTCTTAAGAGTAGTGTATTAACTCAAGGTTTTAGGGGAAGTGGATGTAATTAGGGTAGGTTCTAAAGTTCCTTAAGCTTTTGTGACCTCACTCATTTTTAGAAAACACCTTCATTGGTGACACAAAGCTTAAGTGGGGGTGATTGCCTCTAAACAGAGCTTTTGAGTTTTAAAAATTAAATTCCTATATTCTATCTTTAACTTGGTTCAATAGGCAAGTGTACCTATTAATTTATAGCATGGATGAGTATAAGTTCATCTCTACTAGGAATGGCTATAACTATTAGTACTAATTAATCTTCCTATTATCTAGTAATCCAATTTATCAAGTAACTAATTATTAAAACTCTAAATTGTTGACTAAACTATACTAATCCATAAACTAATGCCATTAACACATTGGCAACAAAACAATTACTAACAACGTATTTAACAATGCAAACTTGCTTTACCACTTAGCATGATCCTACTAAAATATTTTTTGTCCTAATACTTGTTATCTATGGGAAATTACAGTATGTAAGCATTCTTCTTAGAACTACTTACTTCTAATCCTAATTATGTCTATTGGAATCTCTTCCTAATTAACAGCTAACTCGGATCACATTAATGTCATGTTAATGTATCGATTCCCCTAAGGATGTAGCAACTTTCCTAATAATATCTCTATTATTAAGAGTAAGTTATTCCAATGAATTAGATTTATTCAATAAAATTATCTCTCGATATATTCTATTGAAATCCATGCTAAGTCAATATTGTACACTATACCATACTTAGATTTGTTAAGTGTAATTCATCGGAATTAATATTTATCAAGAAACTACTATTTCATACACTGATCATACTAAATGATGTAGCAAGTCCTAATGTACTACTCATACATAATGAAGAAACAAAACATATCAATAAAATGCAAAAATAACAAAGAAATTAACGTAGAACAAGTAGAAGAATACAAACCTATTTTCAATTCCACTATAGAAACCTAATAAATACACGAACAATGAATTCTTGTCGTCTCTTTTGAGTAATTTTGAGAAAGGTACAAGGTATACCACTTAGAAACTGTACTAAAAGAAAATAATCGAAAATACAATGGGTATGAAGATGTATGAATCGATGTATGATCTAATCTCTCTTTTTTTTGAAAATTGCAGCGTATCTATATTCTTTTTGTTAAAAGGCTCGAAATACACTACTTCAAATTCTTTTTTATCACGCCTGTGATGAGTCTCAGTTGATCTTCCTTTAACGTTATTCCTTCATTACGGCCGTAATAACTCTAAATCTCCTTATTCTTGTCGAATTTTTTCCCCTTTGCTTTTTAATCATTCAAAATTGATATATTACACAATGAATTACCAAGAACTTGAGAAATAAACACAATTATAGTCAATTTATACCTAAATGTGCCTAAAAAGTGTAGAGTGATTTATACTTATTAAGGGGTGACTTAATTAACCCCGAGTGGTGCTTACACCACAGCACCTAGAGCCTATACAATGGCCCCCCAATCTTAGGTTCCTAATACGATTCGAGTTTGATCGTTTCCACCATAAATTAATGATACATAAAGTAAGTTTCCTATACAATTGAAAAACTTAAATAGAGCTAACCTTACAAAAAAGTTAGTATAACTAAAGACAAACATGGAAAATAATAACAAATAAAATAATAAATAAATAAATTACACTCAATAAAGGTGATTTTAAAAATTAATTCTTAATTTGGAAAGTTAGATGGCTAACTCTCTTAACATTCCCTAATGGAGTCGCTATCTTGTCGAGCTTAATTTTTTCTCAGTTTTTATTAGTTTTCCCTAAATCGATCAATACTAAACCTTATCGATTTAATATTGATCATCAACTAAGATTTAAAGAAAATTAGCTTTTTAAAAGAGTTTTATAAGCTTTTCAAGTCATCACTCAATTAGGGTCGGGAAATGGTTTAAGTCAAAACCAAATGAATAGATTTGGTTTTGATCTAGATACTAGTTTGTGCGAGGAAAACTAATTTCATATAAAAAGATTTTGAAAACCCAAAGAAACAAGTTCGAGGGTTAGGTTTTTTAATCTCTTATGGGTACCATGAACTTTCCTAATTTAGATTTAATTTCTTGAAATCACTTTTCAAAATTACCCTATAAAATGAAATTCAATCACTAGTTAATGAATTAGACTAAATTAAATAATTTAAACTAAAATGGAAAAAAAAAAAACAAGTTTTTCATTTTTTACATTGCCCTAAAAGTACGTACATACCCACTATTCAAGATTATACCACATAGTAGTAGTCTAACACTTACCTTCGTTGTTGAAAAAATTGGTTCCACTTTTTCATGTCAAGATATAATCCTTTCAGCATTCTAGAAGAATATCTTATTGCCTCATCTTGCTTGAATCTTCTTGGTAGTGGTGGCATCATTTGATAGTAATTCAATGTCCTTAGTACGGATAGGCCTGGTCCATTGAATCCAAAAATCCAACTCCTCATCTAACCTAATCAATACATACTTCTCGTGCCACTTGTGAATTTTAGACTCTAACTCTTCCATAAATTCACACCCATGTCGAGCTACCACAAAATACCAACCATTAGGCTATCTCCATATTGAGAAAAAATATCTAAATAATTCAAGTATATCCCTAGCCTCAATTTCTTCATATATAATCTCGAATGCAACGAGAAGCCTATAAGTATTAGGAGAAAACATACTCAGCACGACTTGAAAATAATTAAAGAACCTTTTTTGAAAAGCTAAGAATGGAAGATGTAACCCAAAATCAAGATATTTCAAATATAAATGAAATTTACGGTCTATTGGAAAACATACCCTTTCATCTTCCCTCGGCCTACACAAATGCCATGCATTAGGGAGATCTTACTAGTATTTATTATATTTTACAACAAGTGTCCTAATGGCACCACTCACTACTTTATCTAGAGAATCATTGTTGTAAACTACGTTGTTCTATAAATACCTACTAGCTAACATTCCTACCCTATCATCCAGGTAGTTGAGCAAGCTTTTCCCATCGCTCCATTATGTTGTATGTTGAACTACTAGATGAAGATGCTGAATCAATCCTTCTTTAGGTGGGGTTGGGGGGGGAGGGGGTGGAAGTAGCCTCAGACATAATCGCTTTAGAATCTGAATAAATAAGTTGACAAATGATGCTTCAAACCACACTTCTTGAAGTAAAGTTGTCAAAGATCATACAACAACACAAGAAAGTCGTTCTTTATTTGGATAGGAACTCGCAAAAAGAAATCTTGAAAGTAAAGGAAAATTTTTAAAGGGGATATGAATAGAGAGGAGTAGAAAATGTTAATTAGAATAAAAAAGCTTCTTATACATGGGTGATCCCCTCCTAAAATTCTAATGCACTCCTAATAGGGATGTAGGCTTTGATTAGATGATCAAGTATATTTAGATGATGAGTGTCAAAGTCAAACATCTAAGGGATATCGTACCGCTAACAATTAACAAACCTTTTAGTGCAATAAAAGCTAATTTGATGGTTGTTATGTATGCCATTGCAGAAAAGTGAATGAGCAGGAAAGTTAAAAGGTTGTGACCTTTCGTTTGGGACCCGATACGATGCATTTTAAAAAAAAAAAAATCACATGCAAATAATTTGAAAGATAACCCATATTGAGTACTGATGTGTTACTTAGCATTTGGCGAATACTTGATTTTAGCCTTTGCCTTTTGACTACTCTAGTTGAGCATTGAATCTTAGTTACTTCCATAGTCAAATTCTCAACCACAAGAGTTGGGGGGGGTGGTTTGGTGGCTGGAGGGGGGGGGGGGGGG